>JAGDYQ010000001.1:18779606-18851966 GCA_021962125.1 Bulinus truncatus | reverse complement strand
GTTTAATAAGTGAAGTACGGTTTAATTTTTACGATAAAAATTTTAATTAGTTGTTAATTCAAAACTTTTTTTGAAAGTGTGACGTACTTTGGGGGGGGGGGGGGGGTCTCGAGATCTGTGACACTTTGTGACAGGGGGGGAGGGGGGGGGGTAAAAAATTGTCAAAAATAGCGTGACGTACTTTATGGATGGCCCCTTTGTTTAAATGGTTCATTTTGTTGAATATAATAGAATTTTGTGGATTATGTAATGATTCATCTGAAACTAATTTTTAGAGGTCAGGAGCTACAGCATCTGTACAAGACTATCAAGGAAACTGAGCAGAGCAATATGAAATCTCAATTAGATAAACTGGCAAATCATAATAATTTAACAAATGAAACTAAGTTACATCAAGAACAATCCAGGTAGAATATTTATTTTAAAAATTAAATTCTGACCAATAAATAGCTAGAAATTATACAGGGAAAATAATGTTACTATTTTGGGCACATTTTAATGACTACTTTAAAAAAGATTAGTCTAATTTTATTTTTCTACTAAGATAATAATATATTTTTCTAAATCATTGAATTTTCAGTAGAAAGCCAGAGACTAGAAGTAAGTACATTAAAACTAATATCTGATAAATCTGAGGTCTTTTAAAATAATAAAAAATAAAATAATTGACCACTAAGTTTTTTCAACATCCATTTTGTTACTAAATATAAACACCTTTAAAAATTCTGAATAAAGTACCATAGATACTCGCGTATAAGTCAATCTCGCAGATAAGTCAAGAGTATTTTTAAGCCAAAAATTACAAAATTGACCCGCACATAAGTCGAGGGTAAAACTTGACAACTATCATATTCTTTAAATTTCATAATTATGCTGGATTTTTACTGTAATTTCATTTAAATTTGCATTTGTAAACACGCTTTATTATCATGTACCTACCGATAAGCACAGAGTGACCGGATTCCAAGCCTCACAATTGCATTACAAGTCCTCTACCAACTGAGCTATCCAGCCACTTTGCCCCATTAGATTAGAAGTCTAAATGCTATTCGCAAATTAGATATGCTGTGGGTACAGAAACAGTTCAGTGCAAACTTAATAAAGAGTTACAAAACGCTGCGCAAAAATGTTGAGTCTATGTTTCTGGTTTCTGCCATTGCCAGCATTGCCTTGCGGTGTTGAAAGTACAATGTTGTTACCCAAATTCTATGGAATATTGTGTGGCCTACGGATAAGTTGACCCTGTTTTTTTTATTTAATTTTAAGGTGTACATTTTTTGACTTATACGCGAGTATCTACGGTCGTTATTATTAAAAAAAAATTGTGTCTGTTTTTTTTTTTCTTTTCCAGTGAGTATACAAGAAGAACTTTCCAGTGTATTAAAATCAAAAAAGGTAATCTGTTATTTATTATTGAAATATTCAGTTAGACTTAAAACTGTAAATGTTTTACTTAAGATTATGTATGTTTCTTTCTGATCAGGATGAAATTGAACGCCTAAAAGCAAGTCCATTCCGCAGCAAGTCCTTAAATAGTGCAGACTTGAAAAACCCATCAACAAATTCACCAGAAGCAGGTAAAACTCAACAGAGGGGTCTTTATGGAGGCATGTTTTTTGTCTGTAAGTACAAGACTGAAATGAACAGATAATGCATGCTTGACCTTTTTGAGCTGATCAAGACCTTCCGATTCCTGCACTTCAGTCAGTCCTGCTTGCACATTTTCAGTTCTGCATATGTAGCAAGTACATGTAGCTTATAAAAACTGTTTGTAAATAAATGACTTTACATTTAATCAAATAATTATTTTCAAACAACTCTTTTAAGTAGATTTCAAGGATAATATTAACTGAAATGGGTTATCAGAACTTAATGCAGGTTCAGCTCATTAAATGATTTAGAAAAATAATGTTCTTTAATGTGCCTTTGTGACCACTAGGACACTCCCCTCCCTAGAATGAATTGTATCTAGTACGGTTGACTCTGGCCATGTTACTCCATTTCTTAAGATTTGCCATCATTTTAGGAAATACATGTAACAAAATAGAGCTAATGAGCATTGTTGAACATTGACGATCATTTTGGGTCTGATTAGATTCATGATAATTGTCTTAAATATAAATAATATACAATTATAATCTGGTAACCCAGTGTTTAAATTCATTTCCGTTGTTAGTCCTTAAAACAAACAAAGAAAGAAAACTGATGTATAGATTATAATGAACTAATTATCTGCACATTTTTAAGATTAGAATTATCACCATCTTTCAAAAGTTTGTTAGATTTTTCTAAACAAATTTGTTGTAATTTTAATCATGTTTTTTTTAAATGAATATACTAATTGTCACATTTAATATTATTAGCTGTGCATCATATATAATTAGGTCTCTAAACCCACAAAACAACAAAAAACAACAAAAAAAATCTTCAGTTGTATAGTTTTATTTGTGTTTACTACTTGATTTGTTACAAAACAGAATATCATAAAAGTAAACATCAATATGAATACAATTTATTTTCATAGTAAATAGTTGCATTGTTTTTATTTTTCAGACATAAAAGTTTTTATATGGTACTAAATTTACAGTCATGTTCAATTGTTTGTTAATCAACTTTCGTTTTAACATTTTTTTGCATTGCCTAGTATTTTTTTAGCTAATGAGGAAAAGGTTTAAAAACATTTATCCTATCCATAAACAAAGTTAAGAATTAAAAAGACAATACTTGTATTCTTAAAGCATCACAATGTTTAAAATATTATTATATCGTTCTTAGTTTAATTAGCCTTTCTAAGATTGAAGATTATTAGTTCTAAATAATTTGAAGCATCTTAAAACTATATTTTATTTACTGTAGAAAATAAATAGTTATTACAGCATAGTAATTATTAATTCTTGTTTCATCATATTTGTGTGTATGTGTGATAGTTTATCCCAATTACTATTAGTATTCTGAAAGCTAGATGCAAACTGATATTGATATGCACAGACTTCTGTCTTTTTTTTTATTTATACCTGTGTGATCATATACTAATTATTTACAGAAAATATATTAAAATATTTTTCACTCTTGATTTATAGCATTTACTACTCCACTCAGATACTTCATTATAACATACAATTATAAATATTATAATGCATAAATTGAATTAAATAATTTTAAATGAAATTTTTTCTTAAATCTTAATTAGATCACAATTTTGATAATTGAAATGGTTTTTTTAATGTCTTTTTATTTTTTTTAAATATTGAATGTTACAGTACCTGAAAAAACAGCAACAGATGGCAGCACCAGACTGCAGTCACTTATTTCCAAATATAGAAGTCATAGTGATACAGAAGACGGTACCCAGCATCTGGCTAACAAGCCGACTCCTCCAAAAGTGGCCATCAAAACTAGATCTGGTCTGTCTTTGTTCAAACCTTCCAATGAACATGTGCCCGCCTCAGAAAAACCACCTGCATCTCAAGAGATTCTCTCCATTGATTCACAAACTAGTTCCAACACTGTTACTGCCAAACCTGCCAAAAAACTGCCCCCAGAGCCACTCCCCAAGCCTGTGTCTCCCTTGTCAACATGGACTAAATCGACCTTTATGAGATCTGTGTCTGGAGACAATGCTGTAAAAGATTCTGTGCCTAAGCTGTCATCACCAGCAACACTGCTCTCCACTTTTCCAGCAGCATCAACACCTTCAGCCCAGAAAAGTTCTAGCAGCTCAGGGCTTGGTCTGTCACTTGGAGATAGTGAAGAGTTCAATGACAGCCAGGAGCAGAGAGACATCAATGCTTTGATTCAAAAGTAAGTTGAAGACCATTAACAGGAAAAGTCACATTTTGATTAATTTTTTTTCTGAGTTACACCCTTATCTCTATACAAAATGTATATATACTTTGCTCAAAATGAAATGATGCATGTAAACGCCATTAAAATATTATAGCTAATGATAAATTATCTTTTAAATATTAACTTTTCTACCAAATAATTAAAAAAATAGAGAAATATGACTCTTTTTTTTTTCATTTGTGTTTTTCAAAATGTTCCTTTTGTTAGATTCTCACATTATTGCTGTTAGCTACCCATGCTCATGGTGTAAGAATTTCATTTGAATTTACCCTCAAACAGTATTTATACCTGTACTCAAAACGCAGTCTTTTGGATCATTAGAATCAACTACATGTATACTCTTCATGTTTTTTGCCCTCTTCTTCTGAACTATTTCTATGCTCATCACTTGTATCACTGACTAAAATGACTATTATACAAGTCACATATATTTATGTTACTGTCACAATTCCTTCACAAATCTATAGCACTACTTCACTTGCACTTGCTGTATTACAATTCCTTCACTTAGTGTTGCTATATTGATTTAAGATAAACTTCTATTAATACACTAGTTTTTTGCTGTACAATACATTTGGTTGTTTTTTACATTCTACATTGTACATGTATTTAGTTTTCCCTTACATCTGTAATAATATTACTTTGAGTAGTTTCCCTTACATTTGGTTTAGGTGTCATATTATTACTGCTCTAAAATTTTCCCCTTACATTAAATCTATATGTTCAATTATTACTGCACTATTATTTTCCTCTACATAACATCTTGATGTGGAAAAAAACCCGTAATTTTTGTTTGAATCTGCACATAGTCCCATCCCATTATAGAACATTTATTAATTAAATGAGATAAGATACAAGTGACTAAGTTACTGCAACATGACACATTACTATTAACATTGTAATTAACCAGGCAATCAACCAGGATTCAAAAGGCAACAGTCATTTCTTGTGAAACTACTACAGCACTATAGTTCTTGTATCACTATCAAAATCGCTGCAGTACTTTATTAATGAATTATTATTTTATGACCTGCTACATGTATTTCACTCATGTTTTGTGAATGTAAACTTGTATACTTATATTTTCTTTAATCACTTGCTTTTGTAACCACTTCTATATAATTAATATTATATTCAACCAAATTACAGTTCTGCTTATTTATTCTCAAATTCCAGAAATTTTTACTGTGTAATCACATACTGGTAAATGTATTGAAAAAGTTTTATCTTTTGATTCAGGCGGTAAATTGCATTGATAAGTCAAAGAAATTAATTCAGTAGAATGTGCTGTACATTTTTTTCATAAGAACTTTAAATATTATTAATTAAAAAAAATAATTTATTTGCAGATGTCATTAATCTAATTTTTCATTCTGGTTGCTCTGGATAATTGTTGTTCAGCTTTATAATTTGACTTCATTGGCTGTTGATAACTTGTGAATTAAATGGCTGTAGAAAGGCTGATGTAGATTTGTAAAGTACATGTTAGATCTTATGCTGCTTGTCGAATTTAAAAATAACCCAATCCTATCTAGTAGTTGACTTAAATCTTCAGAAGCCATGTTCGTCAAAGAGGGTGATGAAAGTTTCTTACTCAAAATAATAGTTCGTATATTTCAAAACACCACATCTCATTTTAATAGTAAATAACAAAAAGAAAAAACCAATAACAACAATATACCCTCATATTTTCACAAAAGTTTTAAATGTTTTCATCAATGGTTACTATCATTTTGAATGGTATCATCTATGGTGACTATCTTTTTCTTTCTGTCTGTATGAACTAATCCTGTTAGGAATATTTCAGCTTGATATTTTGTTTGATATTGGTTACCCACTTGACTGATTTATTGTTTGACATATTTCTTATTACTTAGGGAAATTACAGACAGGTAAATTATTTATTTTACTTTTTTCTTTTTTAGTTAGTAAATTATCAATGCAGGTCTACTGCTGAATATAAATAACTAAATTTAGCCCTATTCACATT
This sequence comes from Bulinus truncatus, assembly GCA_021962125.1. Lineage (NCBI taxonomy): Eukaryota > Metazoa > Mollusca > Gastropoda > Planorbidae > Bulinus > Bulinus truncatus. Next base: position 18,846,130 of record JAGDYQ010000001.1, on the reverse strand, counting down.
GCTGAATATAAACATAGAATGCTGCAGTAGGGTAGATTGCTATATAGAATTACACTTATCATTTTATTACATTACTCAGTTTAACAAGCTAGATACAAATAAAATAAAACAAGAGGTAAGGATTGCATATTTTGAAAAAAATATTTTTTTAGTTGCTTTGAAACAGCCAAAATAGTTGAATTCTGTTTTTTTTTTAAAACATTATTAAAATCTTACACTGACAGTTACTCAGTTTTGCTTTCAATAACATTAGTTTTGTTGATAAAAAGCTAGATTTAATTTTCTAAAATTTTTCATCGCTAATTTACAGACTAGATAAATATGATCAAGTATTGTATTCTTGACTACAAGTTGGCCTCTGACCACTGATTTGTTTTTTTTTTCTCTAAAAATGATGATATGATGTTATTATTTGATAATTTAAATTAAAAAATCCCACTGATGACCTAACAGTTACATTCATTGTACTCTGCCAACTGTTACAGTCATTGACTAAGTGTACTCATCCAACTTCTACAATCATTGACTAGGTGTACTCATCCAACTTCTACAATCATTGACTAGGTGTACTCATCCAACTTCTACAATCATTGACTAGGTGTACTCATCCAGCTTCTACAATCATTGACTAGGTGTACTCATCCAACTTCTACAATCATTGACTAGGTGTACTCATCCAACTTCTACAATCATTGACTAGGTGTACTCATCCAACTTCTACAATCATTGACTAGGTGTACTCATCCAACTTCTACAATCATTGACTAGGTGTACTCATCCAACTTCTACAATCATTGACTAGGTGTACTCATCCAACTTCTACAATCATTGACTAGGTGTACTCATCCAACTTCTACAATCATTGACTAGGTGTACTCATCCAACTTCTACAATCATTGACTAGGTGTACTCATCCAACTTCTACAATCATTGACTAGGTGTACTCATCCAACTTCTACAATCATTGACTAGGTGTACTCATCCAGCTTCTACAATCATTGACTAGGTGTACTCATCCAACTTCTACAATCATTGACTAGGTGTACTCATCCAACTTCTACAATCATTGACTAGGTGTACTCATCCAACTTCTACAATCATTGACTAGGTGTACTCATCCAACTTCTACAATCATTGATTAGTTTTTGTTAGTTAATGAAAAAAGTACCCTACCTAAGTTTTAAAACACAGACATAAAAAACATACATACACCCGACATACACAACATACACATACCAGACATACACAAAAAACACAAACCAGACATACACAACATTCACACACCAGACATACACAACAAACATACACACTCCAGGCACACGCAATATACACACATCAGACATACACACCATACACACATCAGACATACACAGCATACCCACACCAGACATACACAACAAACATACACACACCAGACATACACAACAAACATACACACACCATACATACACAACAAACATACACACACCCGAGGAACACAACAAACATACAAACACTAGACATACACAACATGCACACACTAGACATACACAACAAACATACACACATCAGACATACACAACAAACATACACACACCAGACATAAACAACAAACATACACACTTCAGACATACATAACATACACACATATGACATACACAACATACACACACCAGGCATACACAACAAACATACACACCAGGCATACACAACAAACATACATATTAGACATACACAACAAACATACATACCAGACATACACAACAAACATACACACCAGACATACACAACAAACATACACACACCAGACATACACAACAAACACACACACACCAGACATAAACAACAAACATACACACTTCAGACATACACAACATACACACATCTGACATACACAACATACACACACCAGGCATACACAACAAACATACATACCAGACATACACAACAAACATACATACCAGACATACACAATAAACATACACACCAGACATACACAACAATAGGGAGCGACCGATATGCCTTTTTACCGATAGTCCGATACCGATATTTTCCCCCAGCATTTTTACCGATACCGATACCGATATTTTCTTTTTAGGGGTTGTCCATTATTTATGTCAACAAATTTTTGGCGATTTTTACCTCCCCCCCCCCTTTGTCAACAACTTGTCAAACTTCCAGAGACCCCCCCCTATAAAATTACGTCAACATTTGATTACCCCCCCCCCCCCCCCAAAATTTTCTGACCCCCCCCCCCTCCCCCCTATTTTGTTGACGTAATTAATGGACAGACCCTTAAGCAACAACAATGCCAAACACGTGCTATTCTCGTGCTATATGACGTATTTCAAGCCAAGTTCACATATTTTGTAACACTTCCCCCACGCGTGTCTTGTTTAACCCCCCCCCCCCCCAGATACCGATATTTTTTTTAATCAACAACAATGCCAAACACTTGTTTCTCTCATGCTACACCTAATGACGTATGTCAACCCATGCTTACCCCTTCCCTGTCATATTTCGCCCACACGTAAGTCTTGTTCCCCCCCCCCCCCCCCAACTTCCCATCCCAACAAAAAATACACACAGATGTTCACTAATTGTATCATTCAAGGTCATACATTAGAATTAAGAAATGCCAATCCTATTGTTTCAAGGTCATATCTCTGAGGAAGACGTGACAATTTCTGTGTACGGTTTTTTTTTTTCCTTTTTTTAAAATCTTGTCTGATCTGGTTATAGAATTGGGTTATTTACTGATTTTTTTTTCTGAAACTCTGTTGTGAAAAAAAAACAATGTATCGGCAGCCAAATAACGGCCGGTCCGACAGTTAACCCTTAGTGCCAATATCGGTTCGACTATCGGTCGCTCCCTACAACAATCGGCCGATCCGATATTAACCGATAGTGCCAATATCGGTCCGATACCGATAGCGATCCGATTATCGGTCGCTCCCTACACAACAAACATACACACCCGAGGTACAAATTTTTTTTTGTTGTGGGCAGAAATGTATAATCGGTATAGTTTATTTCTGTTTATTATTTTAGGACTTTTTCAGTTTTCTATTATATCATTTCAATATTTCTGTCAGAATTTACGTTGCCGATATTTCAAGGGACTTTACAAAAAACCAGTGGATAAGTTGAGATGCGACCAGTTTTTGTTCCCAATGACATCTTTGGATATTTAGTTCCTGATGACATCTCTGGATATCTGATGTCTAATGATATCTCTGGATATTCGGTTCCTTTTGACATATCTGGATATTTGATTTAGAAATGAGATCGTCAGTCATAACGGAGTTTGGGTGAATGTGGCATTGGGGTTTTTACATTTACCTCCTTTGGCGTTGTGAAGGTTTTTCAGCAAATCTCGGGCTTCTGGCAATATCTAACAACTAAGCCCACTCCACCCATCGCCTAATAATATTATAGCGTCGATCGCGGACCTCTGACAAGTGTTAAGGTTTGCCCCTCCCCCATTTGCCTGAAAGCATTTGTAGTTAGCTTGACCTTTGCACTGTATATCAGATATCTTTTTGTTTTACTGTTCGGTTAACATGTGTAAAACTCTAGTTCCAGGTCGGGTGGGGTGTGGGGGTCGGAAGAGTGGTAGAAGAGTGCTTAATGATATTTATCTAGACTGTAAAAGGGAATTGTTAAGGATGACCAAAGGTGAGATGAATCAATGCTTATGTTGTGAGCAGGTTAGATACATCAGCGCTCTGGCGGTCCGTGCGGCGAGTATATATTTTTTGTTTAAATACCGGTCTCTTAGTATGGCGAAATTGAGTGCCGTCAGATAAAACCCGTACCGCATCCAGTCATAGGTAGAGCGAACAAAATAACTCGGTCATAGACTTAGAGATATTTGGCGGTCCTAGGTATAGACTTTTTGAGATATTTGGTGGCCATATGTATAGACTTTAAGAGATATTTGGTGGCCCTAGGTATATACTTTTAGAGATATTTGGTGTCCCTAGGTAAAAAGTACTTGTCCAAATACTGATATCTCCAGATTTGACAGGAATTCGAACTGGAGCTGGGTGGGGGGGGAGGGGCAAGGCGATTTGCTAATTTGCTTATCCATAATAACAACTCTGGTTCGGGTTGGCTTACTTCCAACAAACAAACAGCAAATCAGGGGTGGCCACGCACGAGAACCACATTCCAGTTTTTGTTTTTATTTAGCCTTGTAAAACTGATGATAAAAAGCAGCACCGTAGTGAATGTCACAAAGTTTAGTTCAAAGCAAAGTAATAACATAAAGGGAAATAAAAACTTGCCACTTGAGCAAGAGCCGCATGCCATATAACCCTTGAAAGTAATTTGGAGGAAGTTTAAACACAAGAAATATCATCTTTGTTGTTATATACGTTGTCAAACATTTTGTAGAGTTTTTTTTTTTGAGATTTAACTTTGAGAAAATTGAGGGCACTGTTTATTAGATTTTTGTCATTTTTCTTTAAAGATTTACACACCCTCCCCGGTAACCCGTGTCATTTGACAAGGGACATGACTCTGAAAATGGTTCCGAATTTTGTTTCTATCTTATGAAAGATTATTTTTAGCATTAAGAAATCAAAGATTAGATAATATTTAATCTGTGTAAGAAATAAGAAAGTAAATAAGATATCATACATTTTGGAGAACAAAATGTTACTAGAATTATGTGGCTATTGTAGATTTCAGCTCCTACACAGTTAAGTTAAGTAGCGATGAATAAATAAATAATCTAGACTGTGTAAATATTTATTTATTACTAGTAAACAGGCCCGGTACCCGGACCGGCTATTAAGCACGCATTTCAACTATACATAATTTGCGCTCACAACACCATATCATTAGCTAATCTTAATTCATTCATAGTATTTTTAAAGGACTCTTCCAACAGTTCTTTTTTTTTTTATATAATTCTCTTTTCACTTTCTATAATTTTGGAATTCCCATTAGGCAAGCAGTTGGAGTTGAAAATGGTGATGCGCTCACAACACCATATCATTGACTAATCTTAATTCATTCATAATATTTTAAAGGACTCTTTCTCAACAGTTCTTTTTTTTATAATTTATCAATTCTCTTTCACTTAGCCCCACACCCATCCTTCCCTCCAACCCCCGCCCGCCAACCCCCTTCCACTCATGCCCGAATCGCAGTGGGTCTCAATGTACAAAATTACAAAAAGGGGCATTTAGTATAACTGCACGTTCTTAGAACATGTATTATTTTAATTTTCTTCTATTTCATTTTTATTCCAACTTTATATAACTTGCGCACACTACTCCATATCATTTTAAAATCTTAATTCATTAATTAAAAGAATTCCCCAACATTTCAATTTTATTCAAGAAAGAGTCATTTGATGAACAAAATGCGCACCAAACATACTCTCATTTAATAAGTCGTCTCTTTTCAATTTCTATAATTTTGGAATTCCCCAGACTATTTTGATACTGACGGTTGACGCACGCTGTTTTTTTCCGCGAACGTGTGATGTAGAACCTCTCTTCGTTTTTAGCGATTTCATCTCGTGCGGTGCCAAGTATTTGTAACGTGCAGACATGTGGCTTTTATTGCCATGAACATCTTATACACCGCACGGTGTGAGGGTCTGTCGAACGGTCTACCTTCTATGTTAGACGATTATGTATATAGATGAGGAATTATTTTAGTGCATTTTAATAAAAGCTTATTTTTAAAAAAAAGTTCTTTTTTTTTTTTAGATATTTGTCCTATTTGTTCTCAATAACACAGTGTTTACTTTATATATTTTGGATGTTGATTCTACAGGTGTGTTATTTATCACTTCGGATGAAGATATCTCAAGTCTTACACCCACCACTGAATAATTTAGTTTTTTTTCAGTATACAGGATTATCACTTTTCGTGTTATAATTAGCTACATCAAATCACGTTGTGGGCAGAAAGAACTGACCCCTCTCTAGATCCACTCTAGTTGAACCATTGTGTTTGGCTTACAATAGTACATGTATATAGTCTTTATTTACTGCACAATAGTTCTGATATTTCTTTGTAGCTGCACCAGCCAGTTTAGTTTTCCGCTTCAAATATTTCTACTACTTGCTTTTGCCCCCTTTTCCCTTATTTCATTTTTAATTTTTCTCTAACCGAACTGTCATTTTAATATATATATATATATATACATTATTTCAACTCACACAAGCAAAAAAAATAGTTTTATTAAAAGTGCTCTATTAATGTTTTTATTTCAACTTCCGAGATTGTTTGAGGCACAAAAAATATTGATAATTGATAGAAATACACCCCCCCCCAAACCACCAATCAGGAGATTAGTTTCCACCTTGATTGATGTTTTAATTGTTTTGGTCCAACAGTTACATTGAATTATAAAAGTTTTGTTTAATGAGAATTTTCTTACAGAAAATTATTAGTTAAATGACTTCAGGAAGCACAAGAGCCAAAAAAAAAAAATAACAAGAGCTATAAGATTTACTGCAACAATTTCAGAATGTCTCATACTTTTGATTTGTACATTCTTAAAGGTTCAACGAAATGGCGTCGTTCTGAGAGCAGCTGGTGTAGGACGTTGTTGTTAACTGGTGAGATTCAGTTGAGTAAAATATAGTAGTAGATGGACCTATTGTAGTAGTAGATGAACCTATTGTTGTAGTAGCAGATGGACCTGTTGTAGTGGTAGATGGACCTATTGTAGTAGTAGATGGACCTATTGTAGTAGGAGTAGATGGACCTATTGTAGTAGCAGTAGATGGACCTGTTGTAGTAGTAGTAGATGGACCTATTGTAGTAGTAGATTGACCTATTGTAGTAGTAGATTGACCTATTGTAGTAGTAGATGGACCTATTGTAGTAGGAGTAGATGGACCTATTGTAGTAGGAGTAGATTGACCTATTGTAGTAGTAGATGGACCTATAATAGTAGTAGATGGACCTATAGTAGGAGATGGATTTATTGTAGCAGTAGATGGATTTATTATAGTAGTAGGTGGACTTCTTGTCTTGTGTGTGAGAGACTTCTTACAGTAGTAGATGGACTTCTTGTCTTGTGTGTGAGAGACTTCCTACTGTAGACAACTAGACTATTATACCGTTTCATTTTAATTTAAATACTGTAATAGTTTATTACAGTTGATTTGTTTTTTACACTTCATAGTTTGTAAGCATATAAAGCTCACGTATTTTCGGAATACTTTAGAATACTTATAATTGGGTCAAATGAATCGGGTGAGAAATCGGAATTAATGTCCCAATTATCGATGCCGACTCGGATACTTGAAAATTATTTTCGGTACTACTTTGTTTTAAAATTTCTTAACCAGTATCGCAGTTTTTGTGTGTGATATTTCCGTCTTGAATTGAGGAATGCACAATGTCATCATAAGAATACCCCCTCCCTTACTTGATACGTATATAGAGGAAATAGTTGGAAAATGAGTAAAGGAAAGTGTTAGATGGGGGAAAAAAGAATTCTTGTACGGTAAATAATTTGGCAGTTAGTCTGACACTAAACAGACGATGCAGACATTCATTGTACAAAGCTTGGCGGGTAAACGAGACGTGTGCCTGACAAGGTTGGCTGTTAGTAACACTGTCTGTCAGCGGACTACCCACCTTGTGTGAATGTAAGACAAGAAGTTGACATAAAGCCAGGCAAACAGGTTGTCGGAATTCTATCTATTTCTGGGTTCTGTGCTTATTAATTTTGATATGGACGAATGTATACATGACCAACCTACAGATGTCAAAAGAAAATGTTTAAGTATAGTGTAGAACATCACCAATTAGTTTAGAATACATTCAATAGGTGTATTGTAGTACACCGCCAATGAGTGTACTGTAGAACACCGCTAACAGAAATATAAAAGAAAAACCTCATTGAAAATACGTTTCTATCCGGAACAATGTTTGAAAAACTTTATATTTTTTCCTCACAGTGGGGTTGGGGGGGGGGGGAGAAATTCGTTTAGCGGCTTACGAAATATAAATGTTTATACACAGAGGATCCTCAACTTGGTCAAAATGACAATGTGCTGTGGATGACTTGGTCATCAACTTTGTCATTGTGACAATGTGCTGTGGATGACTTGGTCATCAACTTGGTCATTGTGACGATGTGCTGTGGATGACTTGGTCCTCAACTTGGTCATTGTGACGATGTGCTGTGGATGACTTGGTACTCAACTTGGTCATTGTGACAATGTGCTGTGAACGACTTGGTCCTCAACTTGGTCATTGTGACAATGTGCTGTGGATGACTTGGTCATCAACTTGGTCAAAGGGACAATGTGCTGTGGATGACTTGGTCCTCAACTTGGTCATTGTGACAATGTGCTGTGGATGACTTTGTCCTCAACTTGGTCAAAGGGACAGTGTGCTGTGGATGACTTGGTCCTCAACTTGGTCAAAGTGACAATGTGCTGTGGATGACTTGGTCCTCAACTTGGTCAAAGTGACGATGTGCTGTGGATGACTTGGTCATCAACTTGGTCAAAGTGACAATGTGCTGTGGATGACTTGGTCCTCAACTTGGTCAAAGTGACGATGTGCTGTGGATGACTTGGTCCTCAACTTGGTCATTGTGACAATGTGCTGTGGATGACTTGGTCCTCAACTTGGTCAAAGGGACAATGTGCTGTGGATGACTTGGTCATCAACTTGGTCAAATTGACAATGTGTTGTGGATGACTTGGTCCTCAACTTGGTCAAAGGAACAATGTGCTGTGAATGACTTGGTCCTCAACTTGGTCAAAGTGACGATGTGCTGTGGATGACTTGGTCCTCAACTTGGTCAAAGGAACAATGTGCTGTGAATGACTTGGTCCTCAACTTTGTCAAAGTGACGATGTGCTGTGGATGACTTGGTCCTCAACTTGGTCATTGTGACAATGTGCTGTGGATGACTTGGTCCTCAACTTGGTCAAAGGGACAATGTGCTGTGAATGACTTGGTCCTCAACTTGGTCATTGTGACAATGTGCTGTGGATGACTTGGTCCTCAACTTGGTCAAAGGGACAATGTGCTGTGGATGGTTTGGTCCTCAACTTGGTCAAAGGGACAATGTGCTGTAGATGACTTGGTGCACAGCTATCTACAAAGGTGGTGTTGTGCTTCTCGTCACTATGTTGAGTGCCCGCACTTATTTTGGAATCGTTGCAATAGGACATGTAGTTTGTTTGACACTGTGGCTAGGTGAAATAGGACATGCCGTTTGTTTAAAAATGTTCAAACTCCAATTCGTTATTTTTCCCATTTAAATCATTTATAATGGATTGATGCCACAAATTCGATTTTTCAAATAGTTTTTCATGCAGTAATTGCACTCGATTTTAACGTAAATTATTTGAATATTAACACAACATACACACATTTTATTTATTGAGCAATTTTTTAAAGTCAATGGTTAGTAAGTGGATTGAAATAATATGTTAGAGTATAGGTTTGATGGGAATGCAGCTGAAAGAGCATTATTGATTGACTCATGCTTTATGACTTCAAATTAGATTTTATATAATTGAGATATCAGGAAACTACAATTTAAAGTAAAACTGCGACATTTTAGGTAATTTACTTTTAATGTGTGCTTATTTGTATAACGGTGTTTTTTTTATCTTAATTTTACAGTGTTCCATAGCATTACAAAGTTTTCTCGTATATTTTGGCCTGTGTGCATCCAGTGCTCATTTGTCGAGTTCTATTTACATGTAACATCTCCATGTTGAATTCGGATCATAATGAAAACAGAATAATTTCAACACGTTTTGTCTGTCCTATAATGAAATATTAGCACAGGAGCTTTGTCACAATTATCACTACAGAAATACTCCGTATTTACATAATATATCTATCTATCCATCCATCCATCCATCCATCCATCCATCCATCCATCCATCCATCCATTGTCTGCCTGCCTGTCTGTCAAATTATATATATATATATATATATATATATATATATATATATATATATATATATATAAATATATATGTCTGTCTTTCTATCTGTTTAGCTGTCAGTCTGTTTTTCTCTTTGTTCACCTGCTTGTTTACACTTCAATCAGTTGCTTCACTGTCCCTTATATGTCTATATCAGTGTATGTACTAGTAACTGGTCTATATCAGTGTATGTACCAGTAATAGAGATAGTTGATTGCACACGTCATTTACTTGTCTGTCGTTGTTGTTATATTCCTGCAACTGTGTCACCGATAGAGTCAGCTGACATGTTAACGGAAGCCTTATCAGGCACCGGCTGAACTTGTAGTCTCAGACACGGACTTGCCAGGTCTTCTGTTTGTTTACATTTTTAAAAAATCTTGAGATTTCTGATGATCTCTCCTGGAAACACCCCCCTTCCCCCCCATTGACACCATTCACTGGCCACGTCTTGGCCGTGAGTTTAAAACTTTCTCGTCAGTCTGTCAATGAGATTTATTGTATTTAAACTAGGGAGGTGGGGGGAAGACAGACAGAGAGAGAGAGAGAGAGAGAGAGAGAGAGAGAGAGAGAGAGAGAGAGAGAGAGAGGTTGCTTTTAAACACTACGTGTATTTTGGAACATGATGTTTTCTCAATCTTTTCTCTGCGACAGAGTCTTACAAACATTGTACCCCAAATGAATACTGGGAAAAACAAGCGAAATTTGTTTTGTGAGACTTTACACCTAGCTGTTAGAAATGATCTTAAACCGATGCAACCAATGTGAATTTGTTTTGTGAGTCTGTATTCTAGAAAAGACTTAACTAATTTGCTAGAAATGATCCTTGACTGATGCAACCAAGAGAAATTCGTGTTATGTGACTTTTATAGAATTTATGAGTTTGAGTTTGACTGATGCAACCAATAGACATTCATTTCATTTACACGTATTTAATTTTTTAATTGGCCTATTTTTGTACTTAATTTATTAAAATTATCATAAACCTTAGAATTATCTTGTAAGTTGACCAACATACATGGTTACCTCAAGACATTGTAGTTCAGTGCATGGGCGTCGCTAGGAATTTTTCCAGGGCGGGGGGCAAACATTTTCCAGGGGGGGGGCAAATAACAACTTTATGACATTTTTTTAAATGTAAGGGGGTGGGGAGCAAATGCCCCCCTTGCCCCCCCCCCCATGAATACGCCAATAGTTCAGTGGTTCACTTAACTGTATACACTTGACACCGATGGAATATAATTTGTCATCAGTGCTGGCCTTATTGTTTTGTCAGTTAATTAAAAATAGATTTCGCCCTTCAGAGCAGCGAGAGATGGATTCAGAAATATATTTACAAATATACACACTACAATTTTTGTTTAAAACAAATTCAATTGTTTTATAAGCACCGTTCAGTTTCATACACACGAGTGTGATTTTTTAGTTAATACCGGTTTTGTCCAGCTTTAACCGTTTTTAATATTTTGTTCATTCTGCATCACTTAGAAGCATTTTTAAAAATAAACAAACAATAACAACAAATAAACGTGTTGTGGCCCAATTTTTACACTGTGCTTCGGATGCCAACATTTGTTAGATGTAGAAATGAACCAAATTTAATAAAGGTTCAAAATTTTCTCCTCAAAAGTCGTGTAAATATTTTTAAAAGTTTGAATCCATCCCTAGCTACTGTAAAGAACACCTAAATAGTCCCAATCTATCCCCAGCTACTGTAAAGAACACCTAAATAGCCATGATTCATTGAGTTGAAAATGACCATTAAAAATATAAACAAAAACAACAATAAAAACACAACTCTGTCTCAATTGAACAATAACAGGTGGCTGAAGGAGAAGCTTCTTAGGAGACCAACTTCTGGTTAAAGTAGTGTCGTTTATATGATGTCTTGTGACATATGCTATCACGTAACCCTCCAGATGTCTTTTAACATATGCTGTCACATAACTCCAGATGTCTTGTGACATATGCTATCACATAACTCCAGATGTCTTGTGACATATGTTATCACATAACTCCAGATGTCTTGTAACATATGCTGTCACATAACTCCAGATGTCTTGTGACATATGTTATCACATAACTCTCCAGATGTCTTGTGAAATCTACAATCAGGAAACTATCAAAATGGCTCGTGCGGTGGCGTCACTAGGGAGGGTATGAGAGGGCGGTCCGTACAGGGCGGCACTTACTTTGCCACCAACAAGGGGCGGCATTCGTACAACTTTAGTAATTTTTGGATCAGTCAGTGGGTGTTATTTTTTGTTTCCGCCTCAGGTACCACTTACGCTAATTACGTCACTGATCGTGTGATATCACATAGCTCTCCAGAATTCCTTTATGTGACGTTTACTATCATGTAACTATCTAGATGTCTTGTGACGTCTACTATCCATACAACTATCCAGGTATCTTGTGACGTTTACTATCCATATAACTATCTAGATATCTTTTTAATCTACATTTATGTAATACATGGATATCATCATGTAATTCTCCAGTTAACTCGCCGAAACAACAAAAAATTACTTTCTGTTGGATCTCCGGAAATCACGTCTCCATTTTCTGGGGAAATTTTCTTTTTTCTTTTTAATAACCTACATATTTAAAAATTCGGTCATGTTTAGTTATTGGAGACTATCACGTGACAGCCATTGATAAGTTTGGAGTTTGTATTTTTCTGTTTGTATTTTTTTACCTTTAGGGAGAGAGCGATCGAATTATTTGGACAGTTTCACATGGCTAGAACACTTTGTCTTGAAAACATTGTTTTGTTTTTGCGTCTGAATGAGAGCCGCACGCAATTTACAACAAAATAAACTCAAAGTCAGTTAAATTAGATGAAAATAAGGAAAAATAGCGTGTTTCTTGAAATAATGTAATGTCTGGGTGTAATGTCTGAATGTAATGTCTGGGTGTAATGTCTGGATGTAATGTCTGGATGTAATGTCTGGATGTAATGTCTGGGTGTAATGTCTGGATGTAATGTCTGGATGTAATGTCTGGATGTAATGTCTGGATGTAATGTCTGGGTGTAATGTCTGGGTGTAATGTCTGGATGTAATGTCTGGATGTACTGTATTTTATTGGTCAGTATAGGTGAATGTCTGCTACATTATCTTCTAACAAGTGTATCCAGTCTTTGCAACAGAATTGTGTAGTGCAGGACTGGGCCATGGGTTGAATAAATAAGCCAAAGTCACGATCTCACCAACAGATGAAACATTTGAAGACATAAATCTTGAAACTTTTAAGTGAAGCGGAGTTAATAAATACTGCTACATAATCAAATTTGAAATCATGAATCTTGAGACTTTTAAGTGAAGCGGAGTTAATAAATACTGCTACATAATCAAATTTGAAATCATGAATCTTGAGACTTGTGAAGGGGAGTTAATAAATACTGCTACATAATTACACACTCTAAGGCCAGCACCAGACATGCACTAAAAATACTAATACAAACACTACAAATGCAAAAATTATAAATACAAACACAGCGAACAAAAAATACAAACACTACAAACGACTTGAACTGTACTTGTAAACTTCATTTATTTCGATAGATATTTTTTCAACTCTAATCTGTTATTGTATCAACTGTCTTTTTCAGATATTTGAGAGTACTCGAAGTTTAGTTGTCTCGGCAGACGTCTGTCTACAGGATGAAAACAATGGGGAAGACTTGGCTAATGGCATTATGGGAAGATCAGGTATCAGTGGACAAGACAGAAGGTCACTGGATTTAGAGAGAAGGGGAGGACTAGATGGAAAGAGAGAGAGAGAGAGAGAGAGAGAGAGAACACTGTACAAGAGACAGACACAGATCTGATTAGTCTTAAGTCTGCTCTGGTTTTTATTTTTGACTTCCATGCTATTATTGTAAACTAGATATGAACCATCTTGTTTCATTGACAAACTTTGACACTTGGTGATACATTGAATAGTTTAATATTTACTACGTAATATTTACTATGTAATATTTACTATGTATTATTTACTATGCATTATTTAATATGTATTGGATATGTGTTAAATTATTAGTTTGAAATGAGATTGTAATATTTTAATTTTTTAGTTGCCCAACCCTTTTTTTCATCCAAAGCCAAGTATTTAGTCTCGATAGATCGACTTATGAACATTTCATCCATTATTTTGTATTGATAGGTTGATTCATTGACTTATGAACATTTCATCCATAGCCAATTATTTTGTTTTGATAGGTTGATTCATTGTCTTGTGAACATTTCATCCATAGCCAATACTTTGTATTGATAGGTTGATTCATTGACTTGTGAACATTTCATCCCTAGCCAAGTGTTTTTTTTATAATGGTAGAAGCCCATACAGTTTATATGAAATTGGCCTATGTTTTTCATATTTTATTTATATATATATATATACAGTCAATTCCGCTTAATTGGGACACATCGGGACCGGGGCTTTTTGTCCCAATTAAGCGGCTGTCCCAATTAAAAATACAAATTTACTATTGGCTTCTTGGTTTGGTTTCTTTGAGATTTGTCCCAAATAAGCGGCTGTCCCAACTAAGCGGTGTCCCAATTAAGCGGAATCCACTGTATATATATATATATTTGTCATTGAATAGTATTATTTTCCCTTCACGTGAGTGACAAAATAAATAATTTTATTTAAAATTTGCTTTTTTACTAATTTTGTCAACTTTTAAACAGATAATATTTTTTTTTACCCCATAAAATAATAATTTATTTACAAAAGCGTCTGTGATATTTTTCTGTATGCTTAGTTATATGCTTAGTAATTGTGATACCTCATTGTTATGAACTCAATACCTCAATAAAGAGGGACTGGAAAAAAAAAAACCCAGACCTTGAGATGAGTTAACAGGAACAGCTGACTGATGTCTGATTGATTCCTCCATTAATAGGTCTCTGGCTTTGTTTAAATATAACTGGATAGCTACAAATAAAATCTTGTTTGCACTGGAATGAAAGTAACTTGAGATATTTTCGAATTTATTGGTTAACCGGAATTGCTCCCCATGTTCTTTGTTAGCTCACTGGGTATGGAATAGTCATAAAACACACACACTGGTCTGACCCAATTAAAACCAGTTTTCATTTGTCTTGGATGGAGTAAGTGAACATGATGGGTGGCTGACTTAACTTATTTTTAGGTTTCATTTGTTCACTGACTTACAATTGGGGGTATTTTAAGCCATGCTAGCATCATTTGGTAAGTAGCTCCCTTAGAACCTTGTGAGCCATCGGGGAAGAGTGAAATGTTTATGTAGCCACATTATTTTAATGGGTTGCTTGGCTAACACAACCACCAAATGATTCACATATTTACATATCTTATACAGGAAGCTTGTAAACCAAACTAGCCTAGCTAGGTTAGGCTAGTATAGGTTAAAGGACTTCAATAGAATTGCATGGTTCAACTTAGGTCAGTGCAGGGTATAAAAGATGGCAGCAGAGATGTTTGTAGTTTAAAAATAAAATAGCTCCACGTCTGTATTTCTAATGTTTGATAACGAATGAATATGAGCTATAGTTTACTTAGATCTTTTTAGTGGTAAATGTCATAAACATTTAGTCTATAACACTTTTCGTAATAAACATTTTGTCTATAAAACTTTTCGTAATAATACCTACATCTGCAGTTTTCTATTATGATGTTCTGTAAACTTTAAAATGTTTGAAGTATTTTTTTTCTACATTTATTGTTGTGAATTAAAGGGAAAAGAAAATGAAAATGAAATGAAAATGTTTAGGTTGAATTTGTTTACTCACTTCTTTCACAATAATTTGATATTTTTGTTTTCCCAAATGAAACTGAAGTTTTTTGTTTGTCAAATTATTACAGAGATTCACAGTGAGCTGGATAGAAATTATTTTTTAATAAAAAATAGTCATCCCGCGGCGTATCGTACGCCGCCTTATCAATTAATATAATTACTGTATTTTTTTTTTAAATTAGCAATCAAACAAAATAACAGGCAAACATACATAGTATGCAAAGTTGAACATTGACCTATAGCCCTCCCTTCTCCTAGCACACTATAGTGTTTTTTTCCCCCGCTGTCGCGAGTTGTCGATGTATTCGGGAATTCCGTAATCTATAAATATTCCTGCGTCTTGCGTCTCGAAGTTGAGAATTATATATAATTCAACCTTGGAGCCTGAAACAATTTCAGATATTTTAAACAACATGTTTTTTTTTATACAGAAATAAACATATAGCTAGCAAATTGTTTAGCTATTGGTCACGTATAGTCTACTCATTAGACTTGTTTAGATATTGCTCACCTGTATGTTTTAATAGACTAGACTAGAGTGACATTCTCAAACTCTCTCTATTTTGTTTATTGTCATGTAGACTGCACTAGTATATCATTCACTGTCATGTAGAGTAGTATATCATTTATTGTCATGTAGACAGCACTAGAATTCATTCATTACAATACAGTGGTGCTCAAACCTTTACGACCCACTGTGTTTTGTTTTCGCCCCCCCCTCCCCCCGCCCCCATATGTTAAGAAAAAACTACGATGAAAGAGAGAGAATAACAAGGGAGATATATTTCATATGGTGGGATGGTTGGCCGAGTGGTGTAGATACTCGACTGTCAACCTGAGAGTCCTGGGCTCGATCCTCGGTGAGGCCCATGGAATTTTTCCAGGTGAAATTTGGTGCAAAGTCGTCCCACAAGTCCACCCAGCTTTAAATGGGTACCTGACTTAAGTTGGGGAAGTAAAGGCGGCTGGGCGTTGTGCTAACCACACAATCCCTTCATATGCCGAGGTTATAGAAACAGATGAATTTTACACTTCATCTGCCCCGATGGCCTGTTAGGGCTAAGAAGGGAACTTTTTTTTTATATTTCATATAAATATTTTACATTTCTTTTTAGCAGATTAACAAACTTAAGGATTTGTAACATATAGAGAAGTTGAGTTGTGATAAAGCGCAATAAGATTTTCTGATCAATAAATTATGCATTTGGTCGCGACCCACATAGAGTTAGTCGGAGACCAACCTGTGGGTCGCATCTGCCACTTTAAGAACCACTGCTCTTATTCTAAAGGAAAACATGGTTGATTTGTAGTTTTCAGATCTAGATTAGTGAATCTACATAGGACAGTTTTATAGATGGATGTAGACATGGAGAAATGAAAATCTGACTTACATTTGAATGTAATTCATTTGATAATATCATAACTTGCAATAAATTGTGTATTACCATCCTGATTTGTTTAAATTTTTTCTCTAATTTCTTTCTAAAAAAATCTTAATTGCCAGAAGAAGTCAGGCTAAGGTGTTTGTGAAAATATGGCAACAAATTGAAATTCAAATAAATTGTTTGGCTGATTGTTGAACTAATTATACACTCCTTCTTCCTGCGCCCCCCCCCCCGAGTGAAGTACATCTCGTTTAGTGTTGTTTTCGTTGACGAAAACTAAAACTAAAACCTTCGTTGACGAAAATGTTGACTTTTCGTCAACGAGAACTAAAACTAAAATTAGCAGCAAGACTAAAACTAGACGAAAACTGAAATTATTACGGAAAAAACGAAATAAAAACTGAAACTAAAATATAGTGTTGCTTTCGTTCACGAAAACTAAAACTAAAACCTTCGTTAACGAAAATGTTGACTTTTCGTCAACGAGGACTAAAACTAAAATTAGAAGCAAGACTAAAACTAGACGAAAACTAAAATTATTACAGAAAAAACGAAATAAAAACTGAAACTAAAATATGACCTGGGACTAAAACAACACTAATCTCGTTCTGACTTTGACGTTTCACTCAGTCGGACATTATATTCTCTCTGAGCAGAAAATTCTGTTTAAACCTCTCAGTTTATCTGGAAGTCAGCGTGACCCAGAAGAAATAAATTCCCTTGATGTCGGGCTGAAAACTTAAAAGGGTTCGGGTGGTGATAGTGATATGCTTTATGTTTACACTGTTGAAGTGAAGAATAGTATGAGCTGAGTTGACATTTGTCATACAGAATTAGTTGAGTAGACGTTTGATATACAGAGTGAGCTGAGTAGACATTTGTCATACAGAATTAGTTGAGTAGACATTTGTCATACATAATTAGTTGAGTAGACATTTTTCATACATAATTAGTTGCGTAAACATTTTGACATACAGTATTAGTTGAGTATATACCTTACAATCCTTACATACATACTGAGCTGTGTAGATATTTGACATCACCGTATGTGATATATTGATATTTGACATAAGCAGAATGAGCTGTGTACACATTTGACATGAACAGTATGAGTCTATAGACATTTGTCATAAACAGTACGAGCCTATAGACATTTTAAAAACAGTACGAGCATTATAGACATTTGAAATAAACAATATGAGCTGTTTGCCTTCGTTATTTAGACAATATTTACTTGTTATTTAAAAGTTAAAAAAAAAAATCAACGTTGTATGAATGAGACAGCAGTTAAAAAAATTTACTGCTCGTCCTCAACTTAAAGACGCGTATGCCATAGGTCTAATTTATATGACATGTATGTAATATGTCTAGTTTTTATGACATTATGTAACGGGTCTAGTTTATATGACATGTATGTAATAGGTCTAGTTTATATGACATGTATGTAACGGGTCTAGTTTATATGACATGTATGTAATATGTCTAGTTTATATGACATTATGTAACGGGTCTAGTTTATATGACATGTATGTAATAGGTCTAGTTTATATGTATGCTAAGCCTATGTGAAGAAGAGAAATAGAACCTAATTCTCGAGGCTTGTGTGCAGTCAATAAAACGTGTAGTTAAATGTCAGCGCTATCAAAAGATGCCAGAATGGACATGAATATTTATAGCCAATAATGAACGCTTGTTTCTGAATACAATACAACAACAACAACCAAAGGACCAAAGATATTCACTATTTTAAATTGATGGAGGATGCGTATAAGAGGCTCTTTAAAAACTATTTGGCACTTCTGTTGTTGGTGTTTTTTATATCTAGGTCAGGGTCGGCCACACATGAGATCAGTGAGAGCCATTTTATCATTTGTTTTAAGAAATTCTTTTAAGGGTTGCATGACATACACTTTATCATGAATGTAGTGAAATAAGTCAAGCAACATCAGCCTTGTTATTATTTGTTTTAAGAAATTCTTTTATGAGTTGCATGACATATACTTTATAATGAATGTAGTGAAATAAGTCAAGCAACATCAGCCATTTTATTATTTGTTTTAAGAAATTCTTTTAAGAGTTGCATGACATACACTTTATCTTGAATGTAGTGAAATAAGTCAAGCAATATCAGCCATTTTATTATTTGTTTTAAGAAATTCTTTTAAGGGTTGCATGACATACACTTTATCATGAGTGTAGTGAAATAAGTCAAGCAACATCAGCCATTTTATTATTGGTTTTAAGAAATTCTTTTAAGGGTTGCATGACATACACTTTATCATGAATGTAGGGAAATGTAAAGGTATAATTGTTTCGTAAACATTAGGATCACTTTTTATTTAACTGAGATCCGAATTTTTATATTTCCGGAAGAGAGTTTTTGTCAGTTGAAGGATCACTCTCGTACACGACAGACGTGTTGATGTTTTTTTCCTTGTTAGGATATTGCAAATATTATTGTGAGTGATCATGAGAGTAACAGTTCACCTCCATGATGGAGATATATTTTCTAGATCAGTTTTTGTGTATTTGTACTTGGATATAATACAGATGTATCATTAGAACATAATGGAGTTCTCACTAGAAATGTGGTGATCTAACAGATTATTTTTACAATGTGTACAGTGAACTTATTTTATCGTATTTTCTATATTATTGTATCGTAATAAACTTTAATCAGCAAAGAACACTGTCTTCGCACATTATTTGGTATTTGATTAGTGGAATGAAAGAAGAGCCACAGCTACCACAAACACGCCTCCAAGATAATAACAATAATATTTAAACTCTGCAATGCCTCATCAATAATGTTGAGAGTAATGCCCAGACAATGATGGCAGAGAACAATGGTACCACTTAACTCCCTGACAGGAAATAAGCCAAGCAACATCAGCCATTTTATTATTGGTTTTAAGAAATTCTTTTAAGGGTTGCATTACATACACTTTATCATGAATGTAGTGAAATAAGTCAAGCAACATCAGCCATTTTATTATTTGTTTTAAGAAATATTCTTTTAAGATACCGATATACAATATACGTAACTTACCTTTACAAGAATTGACCAAACTATAAAACATGAAAGGTCAAGGTTCATGATAACTAAACTGCACTGGCCTTTTGTTTCAACGGTAGAGAAAGTTTTACGACAAATTAAATCTAAATACAGAGACTAAATGGAAACATTTAAAGATCTGAGAGATGCATAAACTTGGGAGAAATTCAGAATCAACTAAATGCCACATCCGTTCTTTGATCTAAAGAACATACGGCCAATGATATTGTGTTACTTATGGCCAATGACGTTGTGTTACTTATGGCCAATGATATTGTGTTACTTACGGCCAATGACATTGTGTTACATATGCCCAATGGCATTGTGTTAAATATGGCCAATGACATTGTGTTACATATGGCCAATGACATTGTGTTAAATATGGCCAATGGCATTGTGTTAAATATGGCCAATGATATTGTGTTACATATGGCCAATGACATTGTGTTACATATGGCCAATGACATTGTGTTAAATAAAGCAGTATTTTTTTAGAATATGTTTTAAGAAGTTTTTTTTTCAGATGTAAGTTCTAACATTAAAATAAACATTTTTATGAATGTTACAGACAATAGTGACTATTATAGGTATACTTCTTTTTATTTTTATTTTAGTCTTCATAAATCTAGATACATTCCATTCATAATCGTAACAAAAAACACTTGATGCAAATCACTTGATTCAAATCACTTTAAAACGTTTGATATGGGGAGCTTTCTTTGAACCCAAAGCCACTTAGAATAATCTTGTTTACACAATAAACAAATGTTTAACACAGTGGAGCTATTATATCCCAATATATTAGAATAACTGTTGGATTAGTGTAACATAGTGGAGCTGTTATATCCCAATATATTAGAATAACTGTTGGATTAGTGTAGATATTCCAAACTCCGCACTAGCACTGTATAAATCAGACTACATTTGCAGCTGGTGTTGAATTCTGCATTAAACAACTTATGCATTCAAGCACTGTATAAACAGACTACAATGCTGCAGCTGGTATAGAATTCTGTCATTAAGCAACCAATAAATTCCACCACTATATAAACAGAATAAAATGCTGCAGCTGGTATTGAAATCTGTCGTTAAACAACCAATTAATTCCAGCACTGTATAAACTGACTACAATGCTGCAGCTGGTATTGAATTCTGTCGCTGAGTATTTTTCCTTACTAAAGTGGTGTACTCGGTATAAGAATGTAAGGAAATGGGCCTCTGAATGTCCGTCGATCTGCAGAAACAGCAGGTGCAGCACACGCACTTCTGAAATATGACCTTGAACTTGCTGCGAAAGTTATCGCTGAAAACACAGTACAGAACGGGGTTAGCGGCACTGTTGATGTAGGCCAATATAAAGGTGAGCACGTCAAATATCCACGTCTTGTTGAAACTGGCAGTCGAGAAGGAGCTGTAGTAGAGCATCACCTGGTGGGGCGAGTAACTCAGGAAATAGATGACCACGCTGGCCATCAGCATCTTCACCACCCCTCTCCTGGCTCGTATGGCTTCACTGTAGGCCCGGGTCGGAGCTCGCCCGTTAGGCCTAGAGGCCGAGCTGATCCCACCACTGTTCCTGTGCAGCTTGTCTACGCCCACAAAAAGCCGTTTGCCGATGACGGCATAGCAGACGACCTGGATGCTGAGCGGTCCGAAGTAGAAGACGACTGATTCAGTGTACTTAAAGATCATGTTGTAGACATCGTGCTGGCTTCTGTCAGAGTGGAAAAAGATGACGCAGAAGTTCTGTGGAGGCGTGCTGGACAGCTGTAGCACCCTGTTGAAGACTGCCGTCGGGGTGGCGCACAGACCAGAGAACAGCCAGATGAGTACCATGACGAGCACAATCCTTCTTTTGGTGCACATGATGTGAGCCTTGATTGGGAACACAATGGCGATGTATCTGTAATAGAAAAC
Organism: Bulinus truncatus; assembly: GCA_021962125.1. NCBI lineage: Eukaryota > Metazoa > Mollusca > Gastropoda > Planorbidae > Bulinus > Bulinus truncatus. Next base: position 18,824,077 of record JAGDYQ010000001.1, on the reverse strand, counting down.
AAAATATAGTTTACTCAGCAATAGCAAAGGTCAATACATACATACTTTAGAAAGAATGTGTATGGTCTATGTCAGAGATCTGCAATCTTTTCGACCTCGCGGACCAATGAGTTCATGAGTTTAATTCCCTCGGTCCAGGCCACTAATTTCACTGTCTTATTCTCGCGGACGACTATATTGACGATTATTTATCGGTTGAAGACTAGATTCATGATCTTATTCCCGCGGACGACTTGATTCATGATCTTATTCCCGCGGACGACTAGATTCATGATCTTATTCCCGCGGACGACTTGATTCATTATCTTATTCCCGCGGACGACTAGATTCATTATCTTATTCCCGCGGACGACTTGATTCATAATCTTATTCCCGCGGACGACGACTAGATTCATGATCTTCTTCCCGCGGACGACTTGATTCATGATCTTATTCCCGCGGACGACTAGATTCATTATCTTATTCCCGCGGACGACTTGATTCATGATCTTATTCCCGCGGACGACTAGATTCATGATCTTATTCACGCAGACGACTAGATTCATGATCTTATTCCCGCGGACGACTAGATTCATGATCTTATTCCCGCGGACAACTTGATTCATTATCTTATTCCCGCGGACGACTAGATTCATGATCTTCTTCCCTCGGACGACTTGATTCATGATCTTATTCCCGCGGACGACTAGATTCATTATCTTATTCCCGCGGACGACTTGATTCATGATCTTCTTCCCGCGGACAACTACTACTAAAAAAGTAAAAAGAAATCATTATATCATTCAAATATTTATAAAAAATATTATCACTAAAATTTTAAACATGTGTGAATACAATATACTAGTTATGCCTTTACATTAGTTGATACGTAGCAATAAATAAATAATTATAATCTATGTGGGTATTGATTTAAACATAACAACGTTCTTCATTACTTGTCGTTATCTTTTATTTCGTCAATATGTCTGTCTGATATACTTTCAGTCTATTTTGACATTACAGAAATGTCGGCGATCGGACATTTTCTATAATTTATGTTTTTTTGTGTGTGATGTACAAAGTGTGAAAATAAAAGAATAAAAAAAAAACTGCAATTTGCATCTTTTTTTAAATAAAGAATATTTTAAACTCTTTAGTGTAAAAAGGATTTCATCGATTTCATCGATTTCATCGATTTCATTGATTTCATCGATTTCATATCATCGATTTAATTGATTTCATTGATTTCATCGATTTCATTGATAAAGTTTATATAAACAGAACAAAACGCGCAAAATTAAAAATCTAAATCAGAAATGTGGAATACTCTATACCATCATCTCATGCTTCATTTTCATACTTTCATAAATATTACTAGAAGCGTATTACGTTACGAACTGTTTAAGTCTTTATCAAAATACTCGGTAATTTAAAAATAATAGAAATTATTCAAAATTTTCAAATCGTAGCAACTTTCAGAGGTTTGTGATAGATGATTTCAAATTTCTCAAATCGCCATAAACACGATAACAGCCAGACAGTGTAAATTGAATAAAAGCCTATATATTAAAAAAAAAAGATTATTTTCATGTGTGGATAAATATAACCGTATTATTCTATTTTAATGATAAACACGGACCCTGTATGACAGCTGTTCAAGTGAAGGCTATCACATCTAACGGTCGTTATTGAACTGTTTATGAGTAGCCAGTGTCCAGACAAATAAGGATAGCTGAAGACATAAAGAAGTCGGTCCCTTTATGCCAGTTTGTCATTTTCTGACTTGTATTTTTCATAATGTGGTACTTCCTTCCGACCGTAGTTAGCAGAGTTCAAAGAGAGACACGGTGTAGGTTATGTTTGTCGTGTGTCTAATACTGTCTTTTTGTTGAATGGTTAGGAAATGAAGTCTAGACATCGATAATAAAATTCTGGCAATGTTTTTTTTTTGCAATGCTGAAAACAAAATGATGACAGACAAATAAAATAATGATTGGCCGTATGACGTGACTGGTCAATTTGAAACATAACACTGCCCGCCGACTGTTACAAAGTTATAACATATATTTGTGTATCAAGACTAAACAGATAAGTCAGTTCCTCCATAACACATTAATTACTAAACACATTAATAATTAATGACACAATACATCCGTCAATCATGAGAATACAAAAGTCAATCCTGACACCAGGCCCGTAGCCAGGTGAAAGTAAGCAGGGGGGCACCAATACCCAGCAAGGGGGTACTTTCTCATTTTAGTTACTTTTTCTTTATTTTTTCCTCTTTTTCTTCTTTTTAAGCGGAAGGGGGGCACTTCACACCTAGCGGGAGGGGAGGCACGGCCCCCCAGTGCTCCCTCTTGGCTACGGGGCTGCCTGACACTATACACTAGTCAATCCTGAAACAATACATAAGTCAATCCTGATACAAACATACGCCAATCACCTATATCTGATGGACCTATATCGGATGGAGATATATTGATGGAGATATATCTGATGGACCTATATCTGATGGAGATATATTGATTGACCTATGTCTGATGGAGATATTATATCTGGTGGACCTATATCTGATGGAGATATATCTGATGGACCTATATCTGATGGAGATATATCTGATGGACCTATATCTGATGGAGATATATTGATGGGCCTATATCTGATGTACCTATATCTGTTGGATATATCTGATGGACCTATATCTGATGGACCTATATCTGATGGACCTATATCTGATGGACCTATATCTGATGGACCTATATCTGATGGAGATATATTGATGGACCTATATCTGATGGACCTATATCTGTTGGATATATCCGATGGACCTATATCTGATGGAAATATATTGATGGACCTATATCTGTGGAGATATATTGATGTAGATATATCTGATGGAGCTATATCGGATGGAGCTATTTGTCCTCTATCTGGAAGACTAACTGACAGAATAAGAGAAAACAGTAAAAATTCTATTTCCGCTCACATTAAAAGATCACAATTATTTTGGGATAGTATGTAAGGGAAAAAAATGTCGCTTTCATTTTAGAATATTATCGAATTTTTTTTTACTTAGACTTTGACTATAAATGGTACTTGGTTTAAAGGAAATGATGATTGGTAAAAATATAATGATAATTCACATATAAACATGGATGAACAGAGATAATCACAGGACATAAATCATGCAGAAAATGTAACTATAAAAAAGCTGAAACTTTTCTCTCCTATAAGTTTCTAAAAATAGAAGTGAATAATTATTTAGACATCCAATGAAAGACTTAAGCCCAAGGTTCGGAATCTCCTTTTCACATAATCGAAAGTTTAGACAATAAAAAAAGAAAATCTTATGTATCACGTTTTAATGGTCACACGATTTGTACTGTGAGGTTTCAATGTGGGGATTGGTACTGACTCAATATGGGGATTTGTAATGAATCACTGTGGGGATTTGTAATGAATCAACGAGGGGATTTATACTGAATAAATGTGGGTATTTGTACTGACGCAATATGGTGATTTGTAATGAATCAATTAGGGGATTTATACTGACTCATTGAAATTATGTATGTACTGACTCAATGTGGAGTTTTGACCGATTTAATGTGGGAAATTGTACTGGTTCAATGTGGAAATATAAAGGCCTATCTGCTAATGTGGACATGACCAAATTATTGATATATAATCAAAGACATTAGTTAATTTGCATATATGTCATTGCGCACGTTAACATTATAGTTGAAATGAATTCTAAAAAAACCAAACAACCTCACAATGTACGGTCATAACTAATCAGTTATTTTAAACTATGCGCAAAGATCACACGAGTAAATCAGAAATCTGGTCGGCACATAGACACATGGGGACTCGTTCTAAGATTTTGTGGGAAAAGAAGACGCCCACCTTCTAATAACAATCGATGTAAATAAACAAACGTGAATTTGTTTCTAATTGGATGAAGCGGATGTGCTGTGAATCTACTTAAAAATAATTGTATACAATTTTTCATGGTTTGAATATCGCTGGTTTATTTTGATAGACAATATAAGAGGTTGAATAGATTCATTTATTCTCCTTACAACTGAATGCTAGCAAACCATTACTTCCTTGTTCTAACAACTGAATGTTGGCAGAACTTTACTTCCTTGTTCTAACAATTGAATGTTGACAGAACTTTACTTCCTTGTTCTAACAACTGAATGTTGACAAAACTTTACTTCCTTGTTCTAACAAGTGAATGTTGGCAGAACTTTACTTCCTTGTTCTAACAACTGAATGTTAACAAACCATTACTTCCTTGTTCCAACAACTGAATGTTGAGAAAACTTTACTTCCTTGTTCTAACAACTGAATGTTGGCAGAACTTTACTTCCTTGTTCTAACAACTGAATGTTGGCAGAACTTTACTTCCTTGTTCTAACAACTGAATGTTGGCAGAACTTTACTTCCTTGTTCTAACAACTGAATGTTGGCAGAACTTTACTTCCTTGTTCTAACAACTGAATGTTGGCAGAACTTTACTTCCTTGTTCTAACAACTGAATATTGGTATAACTTTACTTTCTGAATACTGGCAGACCATTACTTCTGTGTTTATCTAATAACTAAATGTTAGCAAGCCATTACTTATTCCTTGATTTACCATCTCCTAATGTCGCATATGTTGAACATTATGAATGATTTTGTTATTTTTTTTGTATCTCCTTTTTACTTCAGTTGTGCTTCTTTTCATTCTTAAACTATTGATAATTGAATTGTAAAAAAAAAAAAATTTAGATAGAAACCAACTATTCTGAGTAAATGTTTTTTTCATAATTTTTTGAGCATCAAATAATTCAACATTTTTTTTTCTTCCAGATTTTAACATTTAACAGCTGATACAAATTGTAGCTTTTTAAAATCTAAATTAGAAAATTCTATGTCTAATATTTACTTTGGTATTTGTTTCTAAATTAGAACATTTACTAGCCAACTACAACAATCGTTGATATTTTCTATTTAGGATTTCTATAGACCTGCTAGACCACCTTATATTTAACACAAATCTTTGGAACATCAATTTGAACAAAGTCACAGAAAAAATCAATTTGAAAAAAATGTAATTGATCTGTGACGTCATTCACTGTCACGCCAGTCTGACATTTTGTTTATATTTTGTTAAATTTGTTTTTATTTCACACAATATCATTTCGAAAAGAAATATCGCTTTTTATTTTTCATGCGGTTTTCATTTATTTTCCTTTTTATTTATTGATAAGTAATCTTCATGACATGTATCTTTATTTACAAGTGATATTTCCTTATTTACACGTGATGTTTCCTTATTTACAAGTGATGTTTCCTTATTTACAAGTAATGTTTCCTTATTTACAAGTGATGTTTCCTTATTTACAAGCGATGCTTCCTAATTTACAAGTGATGTTTCCTTATTTACAAGTAATGTTTCCTTTTTTACAAGTGATGTTTCCTTATTTACAAGTGATGTTTCCTTATTTACAAGTAAGATTTCCTTATTTACAAGTGATGTTTCTTTATTTACAAGCGATGTTTCCATATTTACAAGTGATGTTTCCTTATTTACAAGCGATGTTTCCTTATTTACAAGTGATGTTTCCTTATTTACAAGCGATGTTTAGTGCCAATCGATAAAACGTTTATTTGAAGACTATTGAACATTTGTCAAAAAAAGTTGTCATTATTATACAGAAATATTTTGTATGCTTTTTACATCTTTGAAAACTGTCCACAGCTTCTAAAATGCAGTCTTAAAGAAAAAAATAATGTTTTATTGGGTGTTTGTTTGTTTGTTTGTCTTTAAATGCGTGACTCAGAATGTTTGGAAAGAAGAAATGTTCATTAATGTTTATTTTATGAGGGATCTCTGTCCAGTTAAACTGGCCAATGTTCTGTTGGATGCTCATTATTGTTTTTATGAGCGATCTCTGTCCAGTTAAACTGACCGATGCTCTACAGAATGGTCAGGCTCGTGTAGGCTATAGGGACTTGGTGTTATAGAGAAACTGGAATTTTAAATCTTTTATTGCTGCAATGAATATTGTTTCAGTTTTGTCACCAGCCCCCCTTCCTTCAGGTTACCCTGGAAACAAGTAAACAGTTAAAAAACCATCGAACTAACAATAAATCCACTGGAAAAATAAATAACTTTAGCGATTGGCTTGTCTTGTGGTAGAGCGCACGTCCGTCTATCTCGAGGTCCTGGGATTTAACCTCATATGTGACGAGGATTTAACTCAGCCAGCCCGGCATAAATGACGGGGATTTGACTAAGCTAGCCTGGCAATCTGAAATCCAAACAGCTTTAAGTGGGTTACTCACTTTGTGTGCATTGTTTGCATATATTGCTTTCTTATAGGTCAGTTCTACACGTTTTGTCTAGGGAGAGGAATGATCTTGTCGCTCGACTGTCGACCTGGTTTAATCTCCGGTAACACCAATGAATATTTCAGGTCATGGTTACAGTCTTCACTATATCTCCCGTGGTGCCTCCATGGCCATCGCACTATCGACTATGTTGGGAATGAAAGAGGGGCAACATAAAAGTCCCAATAGTGTCCATCTCTGAACTCCAGTCACCTATTTCCTGCGGGGTACTTTCATGCCCAACTCCAGTCACCTATGTCTTGCATGGTTCTTTCATGCCCATCTCTGAATCGGCCAACTTAAACCAGTGAACTCTACTTGTCCTGTCTTAATGGACTTCATATATTTCTAAACAAACTATTTTTCTTCTTTGAAAAAGTAAAATATTTATTTATTGAGAAATAGTTACAGTTAAATAAAGAACAAACAACAGCTATGAACAGAACAAGTCTTTTTGACCAAGCTTTTGAAATAATGTGGCATGAACTGATCCTTAATCAGGTTGTTTTATACAATTGAGTCAAAACATAATAAACGTTGAAGTGAAGTTAAAAATGAACACATTCAGATAACTTTATAATACTTTATGGAAATGAAGTTAAAAATGAACACTTTCAGATAACATTATAACACTTTGCTTGATGTATACGGTGACTTCGCCAATTGAAAGATTAGCTTTAGAATTGATATTTTAATTCTTACCTCGACACACACTCGTTTAAGTGAACTGAAATATCATTTTGGATATCACAGCTTACTTGAGCATAGTTACTTGGCAACATCTGTGTCATCTAGTTAAGAAAGTATGTCACCTAGTAAGTTTGAAATTCAAACACTGGGAGACAACCACATTGTATAAGCTTAATGTAAGATAATTCATATCTACCCCCCTTTTTATAATACTAATTATATTTCATATTACAGTGGCTTCAATAATCACATGATTTTTTACTATTTCTAATGGGCGTGACATTTACTATGCATTCGACAGTTACAATGAATTAGATTTCTTCTAATTGCCTTGGAAACGATACAGACGTAGGAAAACAATGATTTTAAACCACCATAGCTTTATTTATAATTGGGTTTATTATAAAACACCTACTTCAGACACAATCGCTTGAATTAAGTTGACTTTTCATCAAGAAGTTGTTTTTAAACAGTGATGTAACAGTTATACATGCATTTGTTTGAATACTATTAGTTCAAATTTGATCAGGAAACATGAACTGAATATGAGCTGTTATAGTAGGATTAAAGAAAGCGTATGACTTTCTGTAGCGGCTTAATGTTTTAAAGTTTATGGGTGCAACAAAATCTAAGAAATGAAGAAACATGGATCAAAACTAGCTTATCTTTTTGTTCAGTTGCCCAGTCGAAATTCCATAAAATATACCAGTAATAGAATATTTGTCAACTGCCCATTATGTGAATATATTATAAATTTTAATGTCACCTGCCCATTATGTGAATAGAATGTAGATGTACACGGTGGCCGAAAAGTAGGTTTACAGTTATTAAACTACCTTTTATATGGTTGAAGTTACTTGATTAGTAATACATGTACCAATATAAAACATTCCTTGCTGATTGTAATTTATTATATTATGTAAAGCTAACTTTATATTAACAGGTATAACGAATTCCCCGCTGTTCTAGTGTCGAGTTTTCAAGTAAATAGTGTATGTGATAACTGTAAACCTACTTTTAGGCCACCCTGTGTATTTCAACTGGTAATCATGTGAGAATATATACAATATGTAAATAAAAAACTGATATAAATGTCAAACGATCATTAGAGTAGAATACAGATATATCAACTGCCCATTATGTGAATAGAATATATCTATATAAGTAGAATACAGATAGGAAATGTCAAGTGCAAGAGTCTAATGAGTATATGGAGAAATGTCAAGTGCACAAGTCTAATGTACCTATGGAGAAATGTCAAGTGCACAAGTCCAATGTACCTTTGGAGAAATGTCAAGTACACAAGTCTAATGAGTTTATGGAGAAATGTCAAGTGCACAAGTCTAATGTACCTATGGAGAAATGTCATGTGCACAAGTCTAATGTGCCTATGTAGAAATGTCAAGTGCACAAGTCTAATGTACCTATGGAGAAATGTCAAGTGCACAAGTCTAATGTACCTATGGAGAAATGTCAAGTGCACAAGTCTAATGTACCTTTGGAGAAATGTCAAGTGCACAAGTCTAATGAGTTTATGGAGAAATGTTAAGTGCACAAGTCTAATGTACCTATGGAGAAATGTCATGTGCACAAGTCTAATGTACCTTTGGAGAAATGTCAAGTGCACAAGTCTAATGAGTTTATGGAGAAATGTCAAGTGCACAAGTCTAATGTACCTATGGAGAAATGTCAAGTGCACAAGTCTAATGTGTCTAAGGAGAAATGTCAAGTGCACAAGCCTTATGAGTCTATGGAGAAATGTCAAGTACACAAGTCTAATGTACCTATGGAGAAATGTCAAGTGCACAAGTCTAATGTACCTTTGGAGAAATGTCAAGTGCACAAGTCTTATGAGTCTATGGAGAAATGTCAAGTGCACAAGTCTAATGTGCCTATGGAGAAATGTCATGTGCACAAGTCTAATGTGCCTATGGAAAAATGTCAAGTGCACAAGTCTAATGTGCCTATGGAGAAATGTCAAGTGCACAAGTCTAATGTACCTATGGATAAATGCCATGTGCACAAGTCTAATGAGTCTATAGAGAAATGTCATGTGCACAAGTCTTATGAGTCTATGGAGAAATGTCAAGTGCACAAGTCTAATGTACCTATGGAGAAATGTCATGTGCACAAGTCTAATGTGCCTATGGAAAAATGTCAAGTGCACAAGTCTAATGTGCCTATGGAGAAATGTCAAGTGCACAAGTCTAATGTACCTATGGATAAATGCCATGTGCACAAGTCTAACGAGTCTATAGAGAAATGTCATGTGCACAAGTCTAATGAGTCTATGGAGAAATGACAATTGCACAAGTCTAATGTGTCTAGTTGATAATAATCACATTGTCATTATCTTGGACAAAACAAGTCCTTGTTAGGGAATTCAAGAGGGAGAGAGAGAGAGGGTGGCATAATGAGTGATTCAAAAAGAGATAAAGTGGAAAGAGTGAAAGAAATAGAAAAGAAGAAAGACACTGATAAACTGAGATAAAAGAAAACAGAGAGAGTGAGAGAGAGAGAGAGAGAGAGTGAGTGGGAGATATAGGGAGTGACGGGGAAGATGGAGGGAAAGAAAGTAAAGGAGGAAACGTGGTTGTGTGTATGAGAGAGAGAGAGAGAGAGAGAGAGAGAGAGAGAGAGAGAGAGAGAGAGAGAGGAGAGAGATCTGAAAAAAAAGAATAAAGTACATGTATAATGATTTTATTTTTGCTTTTGTCTCATTTATAAATTGATTTTCTAAAAAGAAAGCTTTTCTACAGTAAATGTTCACAATCTCAGAGACCATCAGCTGAATGTCATACACAACTATAGTAGTAGGAATAAAAGATGAAATATTTGTCTTATGCATAGGATTACATCTTAGAAAACATTATAGGGAATCAATGACAATGTTTGCATGAAAACATTCTTTTTTATCTTCCTTCTGCATTAATAGAGTGATAGAGAAACATGTTGCTACAGGTAACCAAAAATGCAAGGTCCTGTTTGTTTATCTCTTTACAATTGTCTATTGACGAAGAATTCTCGACAAGCCTCGGGGCACTAGTCGCCCCACCCCCTCATTCCCAATCACAAAAATAATAATGTTAAAGAATGTGTGAGCAGCGAATTATTTTCTTTGTCTTCAGGCTATTAATAGCTAAACTGACCAGAGGGAAAAATAAAAGATTATTTTCTCGTGAATTAGATGCAAACGAGCACGTAGATGGCAGACACTTACATAAACTTTGATCTGAACAATGTCTCCTCACAGAATTATATACTTAACAAGATTTACTCTCATAGATAAACAAATATCCATGAATCAAGACATCTTTATTTCATTTTTACTTCAGTGAGGAGATACAGTGTAGTGTGACATAAGCGATGCATATTAATGTTTTCAAGTACACGGATAATGTCATCTTATTTATCATCAATTACCCAGGCCAAATCATCTCCTCTATCACAAGTTATACAGTCAATATCATCAACTCTAGCAGTAATTATCCAGTCAATATAATCCAGGTCAAATTCATCATCCACTGGCCTGTATCCAATTTCTCGAAGATCTTTAAATTCACTGTTTTTCTTATTGCATGCAGTCAGACACAACGTCAGTTTTCAATTTATCGTTTCAAAAGTCATGCAATTCACTATGTCAACAGAACACCAATCTTCATACTACGCAAAGTGAACTTCGATTTCATATAGACTCAGTGAACTTAGGGTATTAGTTGTGCTGCAGTATATCCCCCCCCCCATCTAAACACACTCATTTCATATATTTTTTCACACCCCACACCACTGATGTAATAGTCATTCAGTAAACGAAACTTCTCATCACCTACGAACACTAAGTAACACTAAGTAACACTAAGTAATACCACAGCAAGGCGCATCTGAAAATAAAAGGTTTTCTTTCTGATTTCACCTCTTTACAAACGTAACAAAATGTTGGATTACTGAGTAGAAAATATATTTTTTTGATAAATTTAATGTCTAATTAGATTAACGTCAACATAACTGCGAAACATTATCTAAAACTTTAAGAAATAAAACGAATTACAAGAACTATCTAGTACAATCGCCATTTAAATATTCTATAATTGGACTTAAAATCGAAAGTTTTTTTTACAGTAAGTAAAAATATAAACATGCGTGTCAGATTTGATGCATATATTTTTTTTATTTATCTATTATACCTATCAACTAATGTAAAGACATATTTAGTCACACACGCTTTTAATTTTATTAATGATAATTTACATACATATTTGTATGATCTAAAAATCTAAGGAATTATTTTTACTTGCTAGACCATTTTAGTTTTATAAAAAATGAATTTTAAAAAAGCTTTTTTTATACATTTCTTTATTCGATACTTTTATTACGCATTTCCGTCAAATTTTAGCTAGCCCAGTGGTCGGCAGATTTCTGCTCGCGAGCCGCATACGGCTCGGCCAGTTGGCCACAAGTCGGTTTCGACTAGCTGGTGCCGGGTAGAGGATGTCGGTCGTGCTAATGAAGCACCGTGGCGCGGGGTGTATGCAGCACCGTGGCGACGGGGTATATGCAGCACCGTGGCGCGGGGTGTATGCAGCACCGTGGCGAGGGGTATGTGAATTTTAAAAATGCAGCCCTCTTTTTTCCAAATCCGATCGCCTTAAAAGTCGAACAACCTGATAACCAAAATAAAAACCTTAGAATACGAACATCCGACGTGTTATTTCTGTGTTTTAGTTTCAGTCCATCCTCTAGCCGATCATGCCATCCATAGGCCATTTATAAAATTACTCTATGTACTATAGGCCATTTATAAACTTTCTCTATGTACTATAGGCCATTTATAAACTTTCTCTATGTACTATAGGCCATTTATAAACTTTCTCTATGTACTATAGGCCATTTATAAACTTTCTCTATATACTATAGGCCATTTATAAACTTTCTCTATGTACTATAGGCCATTTTTAAACTTTATGTACTATAGGCCATAACTTTCTCTATATAGGCCATTTATAAAATTACTCTGTGTACTATAGGCCATTTATAAAATTACTCTATGTACTATAGGCCATTTATAAAATTACTCTGTGTACTATAGGCCATTTATAAAATTACGCTATGTACTATAGGCCATTTATAAAATTACTCTATGTACTATATGCCATTTATAAAATTACTCTGTGTACTATAGGCCATTTATAAAATTACTCTATGTACTATAGGCCATTTATAAAATTACTCTGTGTACTATAGGCCATTTATAAAATTACGCTATGTACTATAGGCCATTTATAAAATTACTCTATGTACTATATGCCATTTATAAAATTACTCTGTGTACTATATGCCATTTATAAAATTACTCTGTGTTCTATATGCCAATTATAAAATTCAAAGGAAATTTGAATATTTTTTTTTCGGCAAATGATTTCGCACAAGAGTAAATAGAGAAATCGTCTTACTGATGAGCATCTTGATTGAATTTAAAAACAACGACATACAAACCAGATTCATCAAAACTTTCCAAGCAAATACAAAGGTCATAGTTCACATTAAATACTTGTTTTGTATTTTTTGAACAAGAGTACTACTATAAACTCTTTTTAAATCTAAAGTTTAAAGCGCATTTTGTATTGTTTGTCAATAAATATTATTATTATATCTGGTTGTATTTAATGTTAAGTAGCTAATAAAAATTACATTATAAAAAACAACGTTTTTCTTGCGTACTAAAAAGCAGAAAATAATTTCTGAATAAATTGGTAACATGGTAATAGTAATAGACTTTATAAGAGCTTCTGATTTTTATAAAAACGAAAAACGTTGGGCGCATGAATCTTATATTATGTGAATGCTTGTATTACAGTATTAGAATCATCAAATGCTAATAATTAAATCCCAAAAGAATTATTACAGAAGGTTTTCGAAATATCACGATATTGCAGATCATTTATTAGAACTGAAAAAAATGCATATGAGTATGTAAAATTAATTCTAGTGTAAGTAGTGTTGTATAACATGCGCCCAACGTTTTTCGTTTTTATAAAATCTAGCCTATATGCCAACCAAAGGCCTGCCTATATGCACAATCACTGAGTCTATCTATGCCAGCAACTGATCTAGCCTATCACAACAAGATCTAATGTTGACACACAACAAGATCTAAAGTTGACACACAACAAGATCTAAAGTTGACACACAACAAGCTCTAAAGTTGACACACAACAAGATCTAAAGTTGACACACAACAAGCTCTAAAGTTGACACACAACAAGATCTAAAGTTGACACACAACAAGTATAAAGTTGACACACAACAAGATCTAAAGTTGACACACAACAAGATCTAACTAAATGAATGTAAATAATGACGAACTGACTGGTTTAGAGAACGTATACATTGCGAAGAGTTTAGTTTCAAAAACGGCCAGATCTCTTTCTTTAGACTTTTGATAAACATCTCACTTTTTTATTGGCCGAGTTTCTTGTCTGGAATCAATAGCAATGTTTCAATATACCAAGCTGGCTGATAGCTCCTGGGGATCTGATGGACAGTTGCGTCTTTCTTACAATTTATTGATGTTTGTAGCTATGATAAATGTGGGTTTTCTTTGGTTGGTTTGTGGAGGAGGGACGGAGATTATCGTGTTTTTGATTGCCAGTGAATCTGTATAGAGTTCGGTTGAGGTGAAGACAACAATATTTAACACAAAAAAAAAAAACAACGTAAAAAAAGGGAAGGACCAGAAGAAACTTTATGATTTTCTTTACTTCTAAACTTTGTTCTTGGCAAATACATTGTAATTTACCGACAATGATTGTTTGTTTAGTTGAAATATAGATAGCCGGTAATTTAATGCAAGTATAAATGAGATCAAAACTTTGTTACGTTGAAATGTTTGAAAAGTCTTCATGTTAAATTTCATTGTGTATTTAAAGTAAGCAGGTGGTTCGGTGCTTTTTTAAAAAAAATTATCTACGCGTCACCATTACAGTTGAAATATGTCCTGTATGTTACTTTGTGATGTTACTTTGTGATGTCACTTTGTGATGTTACTTGTAACGTTTCTTTGTGATGTTTCTTGTGATGTTACTTTGTTATGTTACTTTGAGGCGTTAATATAATGTTGCCTGTGATGTTACTTGTGTTGGTATAGTTTGGAGAGCTACTCGTGCTGGTACTTGGGTTTTGCGAAACAAACATAAAAAAATCACAAACTCTGTAGTTTTTTTTCAAAATGAATCGGTCTACAATAGTCTACATTAACTTCAAAATGTTGTTACTGAACTAATCACACAGTTACTCATTCTTTCTCACTGTCTGGTTTACATCTGCTATTGTTATGTAATTTTTTCTCAACTGTCTGGTTCACAGATGCAGGCCCGTAGCCAGAAGGGGGCTAGGGGGGGCTGAGCCCCCCCGTGCATGACCTGAGCCCCCCCGTGCATGATTTGAGTTTTTTGACAAAATTTTAATAATGACGGCTATACAACATCAATCATTTTGTTTAATAAATCATTAATAATAAAAAGTTTAAAAGTTTATATTTTGGCAATCATTCAGGCTATTTATATATACTTACATATATAGCTTATCTAATTTTTGGGCATAAAAGATTGAATCTTATTGAAGTTCACTTCTGGGTATTTTGGGCAGCATTGGCATTTGGTGCTTCAACAGCCGTGTGTGAGAGCAGTTTCTCAACCCTCATACGAATGCTCACCCCATATCGCAGATCAATGTTACAAAAGCGTCTAAGCAATCTTTTCCTGCTTGCATTTGAAAAAAGATTTAACAATCTGAATGCTGAAGCATTTTTAGGTAAATTCAGTGCTAAACCCAGGCCTGTAGCCAGGTCAAAGTAAGCAGGGAGGCACCAATACCCAGCAAGGGGGCACCTTTACTTTTTCTTTATTTTTTCCTCTTTTTCTTCTTTTTTAAGTGGGGGGGGCACTCCACACCTAGCGGGGGGGGGACACGCCCCCCCAGTGCCCCCCTTGGCTACGGGGTTGGCTAAACCACGAAGTTTGCACATTTGAAACGTATAATAATATAAGTTCGCAACAAGTGCCGACGAGTGGGGGGGGGGCAGGGGGGCCAATGCCCAGGGGCCCGGCGAGTTTTAGGGACCCGGACTGAGCTGGCCAATCAACTTTTTAAAATATTAATATCAGCCCAGGGGCCCGAAATTTCTGTCGATGGGCCTGTTCGCAACCTTGTAATAGTTTTATATATTGATATCTTCTGAGGACAACTAGCAACTTAAATAAATTAATAAAATAACATTGGCTTCTGACTTCATTTTTATACATATGCATAATAAAATAATAAAGTACAAACTCCGTGGTTTCTGAGTGATGTTATTTAATTTGCAAATTTACTTTTTAGCAGCATTAATTTTATTTTAAATTGAATAATTGCGACTGTTTTTGATGATAGATCTGTTCTTTGTTTTCAATATTTTATAAGAAATATCACACAAATAGCTAAGCTTTATTCATGCATCTTTGTCGTTCTTCCCAGGTTGTACGTTAAACAAACAGTATAATAATATAAATCAGGTATCTATAATGTAACAATTGTGTAGCAGAACTATTGGTCAATATATTTATAACAGGAATCAGAAATTGCTCAGCCTCAATAAATTTTTATCATTAAAACTCTGTACTATTTAAATTATTTTTAACAAAACTGCAACATGCCATGCATTATTGAAACGTAGTTAAAATTATATATTTCTAATTAATAGCTAAACAATCGGTACTAAAATGCACCATTCCAGATATGGAACTGCAAAAAATTTCTTGGGGAGGGGACTCACTGAGATCCCCTCCCCAAACCCCTCTTCTCCGTTCGCAAGCTTTCGGCGCTTCGCGCCTACATTTTCGCCCCCCCCCGAACATTTCTTCTACCCCACCAGGGGCGGATTTAGGGGGAGGGGCCCGGGGGCCCATGCCCCCCCCGTTATCGCAAGTTTAGGTAATACATCATTAAATGATCGAAATATTTTTTGTTCTAAGACCAATTTTCAACAATGAAAACAGTTTTGCCCCCCCCCCCCCCGGGGTCAATGTTTTGCCCCCCCCCGTCAAAGTTGTCTAGATCCGCCCCGATCATTTCTTCGGCACCCCCCCACCGAAAAATCTCTTCGCCCCCCCCCCCGTAAATGTTTTCGGCCCCCCCAATCCAATATTCCTGGCTACGGGCCTGCACAGATGTCATAGTTACGTAATTTTTTCTCAACTATCTGGTTCACAGATGTCATAGTTACGTAATTTTTTCTCAACTTTCTGGTTCACAGATGTCATAGTTACGTAATTTTTTCCCAGCTGTCTGGTTCACAGATGTCATAGTTACGTAATTTTTTCTCAACTGTCTGGTTCACAGATGTCATAGTTACGTAATTTTTTCTCAACTGTCTGGTTCACAGATGTCATAGTTACGTAATTTTTTCTCAACTGTCTGGTTCACAGATGTCATAGTTACGTAATTTTTTCCCAGCTGTCTGGTTCACAGATGTCATAGTTACGTAATTTTTTCACATCTGTCTGGTTCACAGAGGTCAAGGACGAATTTCACGTCATCGATGATTGCCATTCCAATAGATCGATATGGAGACAGCTGTGAACTATGAAGGGGTGTCTCTGGAGTGAGACGTAACACGGAACAGGTCAGAAAAATGTTATCGACATTTGATGACATTACGAATGGTAAACAGGCAGAAATAAAGGATAAGGTTCCGGGCTTCATCGATTGATTGATTCCACCGTTCATCACTAGATTGTGTCTGATATCTCAGCTGAACTATCGGGTCAGTTCATCACTAGATTGTGTCTGATATCTCAGCTGAACTATCGGGTCAGTTTGAAACACAATTAAATCTTTCTGATGTCATAGGAAGAGCGGGGTAATGGCGCTATACCACAGTGAATGACATGACAATACCACAATGAATGACATGAAAATACCACAGTGAATGACATGACACTACCACTGTGAATGACTTGACAATACAACAGTGAATGACATGACAATACCGCTGTGAATGACATGACACTACCACTGTGAATGACTTGACAATACAACAGTGAATGACATGACAATACCGCTGTGAATGACATGACACTACTACTGTGAATGACTTGACAATACCGCTGTGAATGACATGACACTACCACTGTGAATGACATAGCAATACCACTGTTAATGAGGAAGAGGCCAGCAGATGATGTATCTTTGGTTCATTCTTGAGTATCAAGGGAGAGGCAGGATGGAGAGGGGACTGTCTCGAAATAAATGTAAAGCTTTATTCAAAGTTTGGCCAAATGTAGACACAATACCACTGTTAATGACATGACAATGCCACTGTGAGTGACATACAAAGACAATACCACTGTGAATGACATATAATAACTTAACACTGTGAATGACATATGACAAAGTCACTGCTAACGACATATTATGACAATACCACTGTGAATGACATATGACAATATCACTGCTAACGACATATTATGACAATACCACTGTGAATGACATATTATGACAATACCACTGTGAATGACCGAAATACATACACTGACAATACCACTGAACAGTGGCAACATACATACAAAACAAACGACAGTATCACAAATTAATGGATTCAAAGTGTATTAAAACATAGAAACATTACATAATGAAGATATACATATACGCAGTGAAAGCGAAAACATCTCCCCATCAAATTTTCTTAAATACCAAAAACATTAATAACTTAAAACTGACGTAAACATCCCAAATAAGTCAACAAGCACTTAAAAAAAGGAGAGAGGATTCACTTAGCCCAGTCTATTCAAAACGTGATCTGCACAGACCAAAGAATTGCTTTCTTCTATCATCTTCTATGTTTACCATAAAGTGTCACTGCCACCGAATGTACATTCAATTTATATTTGTGATCGTTCAACTCATATCCTATGGTCACAGTCACAACATCTCTTCTGCACAAAAACACTTTCATAAATATCCCATCACCTAGTTAGTAACACTCGTTTGTTTATGTTGACAAATATATAAATAACATTGGCGAATGTGTGATAAATAGTAGAAATATGTAAAGTTAACTATGGGACGCGATGTTTGGGGTCAAATTACGTACTGTAAGGAGGTGGGAAACTGTTTTGTACTAGATTCAGATGGTTTATTAGATAGGACAGAAAAAAAACCATCACTTAACTGGATTAAGAAACACATAAAGACAGAAAAAGGTGAAATGTATTTACGAGAAAAGAGAAATACAATAGATATAGCTAGACAGGCATGACAACTAAAAAAATGAATTTTTACAGCAACACATACACTAACACATACAGCAACACATACAGCAACACATACACTAACACATACAGCAACACATACACTAACACATACAGCTACACATACACTAACACATACAGCAACACATACACTAACACATACAACAACACATACAGCAACACATACACTAACACATACACCAACACATACACTAACACAAACAGCAACATATACACTAACACATACAGCAACACATACACTAATCCATACAGCAACACATACATTAACACATACACCAACACAAACACTAACACATACAGCAACACATACACTAACACATACAGCAACACATACAGCAACACATACACTAACACATACAGCAACACATACACCAACACATACAGCAACACATACACCAACACATACAGCAACACATACAGCAACACATACACTAATACATACACCGACACATACACCAACACATACACTAACACATACACCAACACATACACTAACACATACACCAACACATACAGCAACACATACAGCAACACATACACTAACACATACAGCAACACATACACCAACACATACAGCAACACATACGCCAACACATACACCAACACATACACTAACACATACAGCAACACATACACCAACACATACAGCAACACATACACAAACACATACAGCAACACATACAGCAACACATACACTAACACATACAGCAACACATACAGCAACACATACAGCAACACATACAGCAACACATACACTAATACATACACTGACACATACACCAACACATACACTAACACATACACCGACACATACACCAACACATACACTAACACATACAGCAACACATACACTAATCCATACAGCAACACATACATTAACACATACACCGACACATACACCAACACATACACTAACACATACAGCAACACATGCACTAACACAAACACCAACACATTCACTTACAAAGCCATAAAACAATAACGTAAACACTGGCAGATCACAAATAACTTACAGATTAAACATAGACACAGATAGAGAGGAAAGAAAACCAACCAAATTCATTGACATATACACATTATGTATATTGACAACGTCACAATACCATAATGGAGGTACACATATCATACATATTGATGGAGTTACACATATCATACATATTCATGGAGTCACACATATCATACATATTCAGGGAGTCACAAATATCATACATATTGATGGAGTCACACATATCATACATATTCATGGAGTCACACATATTATACATATTCATGGAGTCACACATATCATACATAATCATGGAGTCACACATATCATACATATTGATGGAGTCACACAAATCATACATATTCATGGAGTCACACATATCATACATATTCATGGAGTCACACATATCATACATATTGATGGAGTCACACATATCATACATATTCATGGAGTCACACCTATCATACATATTCATGGAGTCACACATATCATACATATTGATGGAGTCACACATATCATACATATTCATGGAGTCACACATATCACACATATTCATGGAATGACAATATCATACATATTGATGGAGTCACACATATCATACATATTGATGGAGTCACACATCTCATACATATTCATGGAGTCACACATATCACACATATTGATGGAGTCACTCATCTCATACATATTCATGGATTCACACATATCATACATATTGATGGAGTCACACATATCATACATATTCATGGAGTCACACATATCATACATATTCATGGAGTCACACATATCACACATATTGATGGAGTCACACATATCAAACATATTGATGGAGTTACACATCTTATACATATTAATAGTCACACATCTCATACATATTGATGGAGTCACATATATCATACATATTGATGGAGTCACACATCTCATACATATTGATGGAGTCACACATCTCATACATATTGATGGAGTCACATATATCATACATATTGATGGAGTCACACATATCATACATATTGATGGAGTCACACATCTCATACATATTGATGGAGTCACACATATCATACATATTGATGGAGTCACACATCTCATACATATTCATGGAGTCACACATATCACACATATTGATGGAGTCACACATCTCATACATATTCATGGAGTCACACATATCATACATATTGATGGAGTCACACATCTCATACATATTCATGGAGTCACACATATCACACATATTGATGGAGTCACACATCTCATACATATTCATGGAGTCACACATATCATACACATTAACAGTCACACATCTCATACATATTGATGGAGTCACATATATCATACATAGAGAAGGAGTCATACATCTCATACATATTCATGGAGTCACACATATCACACATATTCATGGAATGACAATATCATACATATTGATGGAGTCACACATATCATACATATTGATGGAGTCACACATCTCATACATATTCATGGAGTCACACATATCACACATATTGATGGAGTCACTCATCTCATACATATTAATAGTCACACATCTCATACATATTGATGGAGTCACATATATCATACATATTGATGGAGTCACACATCTCATACATATTGATGGAGTCACACATCTCATACATATTGATGGAGTCACATATATCATACATATTGATGGAGTCACACATATCATACATATTGATGGAGTCACACATCTCATACATATTCATGGAGTCACACATATCACACATATTGATGGAGTCACACATCTCATACATATTCATGGAGTCACACATATCATACATATTGATGGAGTCACACATCTCATACATATTCATGGAGTCACACATATCACACATATTGATGGAGTCACACATCTCATACATATTCATGGAGTCACACATATCACACATATTCATGGAATGACAATATCATACATATTGATGGAGTCACACATATCATACATATTGATGGAGTCCCACATCTCATACATATTCATGGAGTCACACATATCACACATATTGATGGAGTCACTCATCTCATACATATTCATGGATTCACACATATCATACATATTGATGGAGTCAAACATATCATACATATTCATGGAGTCACACATATCATACATATTCATGGAGTCACACATATCACACATATTGATGGAGTCACTCATCTCATACATATTCATGGATTCACACATATCATACATATTGATGGAGTCACACATATCATACATATTCATGGAGTCACACATATCATACATATTCATGGAGTCACACATATCACACATATTGATGGAGTCACTCATCTCATACATATTCATGGATTCACACATATCATACATATTGATGGAGTCACACATATCATACATATTCATGGAGTCACACATATCATACATATTGATGGAGTCACACATATCATACATATTGATGGAGTCACACATCTCATACATATTCATGGAGTCACACATATCACACATATTGATGGAGTCACACATCTCATACATATTCATGGAGTCACACATATCATACATATTGATGGAGTCACACATCTCATACATATTCATGGAGTCACACATATCACACATATTGATGGAGTCACACATATCATACATATTGATGGAGTCACACATCTCATACATATTCATGGAGACACACATATCATACATATTGATGGAGTCACACATATCATACATATTAATGGAGTCACACATCTCATACATATTCATTGAGTCACACATCTCATACATATTCATTGAGTCACACATCTCATACATATTAACAGTCACACATATACAGACGTATACGGAAAGAACAATCGCACATAGAGTAAAAAAATCCACCATTAACTTGCAAGGACAATTTGCATCAGACAGACTATCCAGTTGAAGCCAGACATTTGTTTACAATAGGACGTGCAGAGAGATGCAGAGTGAAACCTGAACCACAATAGAGAACGTATTAGCTGGATTTGGGGGTGGGGGGAAGGGGGAGAAGTTGGGGGGGGGAATATAGACTCGTGTAAACCGATTGAAATTGAGATTACAGCGGGAAATCAATCAAAGAATTAGGAAGGAGGAGAGAGGCCAGCAGATGACGTATCTTTGGTTCATTCTTCAGTATCTGGGGAGGGGCAGGACGGAGAGGGGACAGGCTGGAAATAAATGTACAGCTTCATTCAAAGTTTGGCCAAATGTGGACACAAATTGACACCCAGAAAATCTGGCCTAACGCGCAGTAGTTGTGTAAGCCATAAGTTTTATTGAAAGAGAGCTTTCAACATACAGCTATGGGTTAGTCAGATTTTTATGATACACAAGCTCGGCAATAATTATTAAAATATACCTGTCTTTGAATAATCAAATTAAATAACTGACTTATACATAATACTTTAAACATATTCTTTAGAGAGTATTTTACGTTGTAGACCAGTCGGAAATTATATGTTGAGAAATTGTTGAGATTGCTTTGATTAGAAGACTAACAGTAGACTGTGTTTGAATGATAAGTTAAAATGAATCATACGATCTACATGTGAGATCAAAGTTTCACTCCGTAAGTAGTAAAGTTCCCTTAGCCCTAGCAGGCCATAGGGGCAGATGAAGTGTAGAATTCATCTGTTTCTATAACCTCGGCATATGAAGGGATTGTGTGGTTAACACAACGCCCAGCCGCCTTTACTTCCCCGACTTAAAGTCAGGTACCCATTTAAAGCTGGGTGGACTTGTGGGAAGACTTTGAAACAGATTTACCTGGAAAAATTTCCATAATTTAAAATTCCCATAATTTTCCCCGAGGATCGAACCCAGGACTCTCAGGTCGACATTCGAGTATCTACACCACTCGGCCAACCGCCCCGCTCTGTTTATAGGAA
This sequence comes from Bulinus truncatus, assembly GCA_021962125.1. Taxonomy (NCBI): domain Eukaryota; kingdom Metazoa; phylum Mollusca; class Gastropoda; family Planorbidae; genus Bulinus; species Bulinus truncatus. The sequence goes on along the minus strand of JAGDYQ010000001.1, from coordinate 18,800,882 downwards.
TGAACTTAAATAAATAAAAAGTGGGGAATTTTTATTAAGTGTAAGTAAAAACCCAACAAGAACATTGCAGGTGTATTAACATTACTCCTAACAAAAAGTAAAGTTCCATTAGCCGTAAAGTGTCATCTGGGAAGATGAAGTGTAGAATTCAAATGTTTCTATAACCACGACCAATAAAGAGATTGTGTGGTTAGCACAACGCCCCGCCGTCTTTACTTTCCCAACTAAAATCAAGTTCTCATTAAATCTCTTTGGACTTGAGGGAACAGCTTTCATAGGGGCCTGGAAAAAAAACCTTCAGTGGTCAGTAACGGAAACTATCTTATGATACTATACATTAATAGAAATTGTCCATTCTCCAGTCCAGTAATGAAAGCCGTAAGAATAAACTATCCGCTGATGGAAACTATCCGTTGATGGAAACTATCCGCTGATGGAAACTATCCGCTGATGGAAACTTTCTGCTGATAGAAATTATTCAGGGAAACTATACAATGACATGAAAGCATATTTTTACTTTCCTTTTATACCCAGATATGAAGACTGAATGTCATAAATATCAATTATTAAAAAAAATCTTCAGTGACTTTTCACCCTGCTCCTTTCTTTTTTCTCGAGTTTGCGTCTGTCCATTCATCCAGGTTGCAACATATTACTGATGATGGTTTATGATGTTGGAGGCCATTCGACCAAGACATCAGCATCTACACTTTGTAGTTATATCTACATCAGTCTACGTAATCTGTGCCCACCCAGTCTTGTTTATTGTACATTTATAATTGTCTTTCCTCCATTGTTTATCAACATCCAGTGTCCGACATTGACATAGTAATAATGTAAGGATTGATATATTCCACTGAGCAGCTGCTGAGTTGAGACAGACCAGAGTTAACTTCAATTTACACATCTTTCTTTTTATCAAGTTATTTCTTTTCAGTTTTTTTAAAATGTTTTATTACTTTATATTTAAGGTTAATGGTTTTTGACTGAAATAGTTTTGCAAATATTATTTTAGATTGTAAAAATAAAAATGGACAGCACTATATCTAATGAGAAGTTCCTGTAAGCACGAGACGAAATATCTAAGATCACTAATGGTTTTTATGGCGCACTTCTTCCATGACCTGGAATATCTACTGGTCATCACCAGATGTCGACTCTCAGGTCAACTGTCGAGCGCTTTACCACGCGACCATCCGTCCCCAAAAACGTTCGATGTAAATGACATCAGTTGTTTTAATTAATTTACTTAAAGTGGAACTAAAGGAGGTGCTAAATGCCAGACAAAGTGGAGCTAAAGGAGGTGCTAAATGCCAGATAAAGTGGAACTAAAGGAGGTGCTAAATGCCAGATAAAGTGGAGCTAAAGGAGGCACATTTAAACCCATAACCAGGTCCATATGTTAATTAGTTTAAATACATCGAATAAAAAAAATTAAATTAAACAGATGAATTATTTTTTACTTTTTAAAACCTATTTGAAATTTAGGACATCCAAATGAAACTGTAATATCAATCAAATAAATTTTTGATTGTTATCATTTTTCATTGATTGTGAATCTCGTATTGTTCAGACTAATGTGGAGTTTTGGAAACAACCAACGGCTTGTCGTGTTCTGATCATAACACTAGATACGTCTCACGTCTCTTCCCTTCAAACTCCCTGCTCACCCATCAGGTCAAGTACATCTTGGCGTGTCGACTCATTTAGAGGAGTACCAACTGCTAATTCAGGAGGCCGGCTACAGGGACTTCTTCAGACAGCTCAAATCAATTCTCATTGCCTTTGACTAGGTTATAAAAAAACCCAATGAAGTATCGAGTTGTGAAGACTGCGTTAAGATCTTCAGCTGTCATTTCACATACATAGTGTACAGAGAAACTTATTTAACTTTTTTTTATTTTTAATTTTGATTTTATCCCAACAGTATTTTTTCATAAAATAAAATGATAAAGATCTCATTCTTGATTAGTGGGAAAAGACAGCATAGAGAAGGATAAAAACAACATCATGGGGAAGGACACATAAATTTGGTTTAAATAATTTTGGTCATGCCCTCTGAGGGCTGGGCATCAGTGTTTCTTAAGGTACCGTTTTTTTACTATATAAGTTATATTAATACTTATGTCATTTTCATGGCCCCATTCTACACCTTATACATAACGATACAAGAATAAGGGCCCTAGGGGCCACAAGAGTATCTATCCCCCTAACATAAATTTGGTTTGATTAATTTTGGTCATTCCCTCTGTGGGCTGGGCATCAGTGTTTCTTAGGGTACCGTTTTTTTAATATTTTTTTCCAGATATATGCATTACACAATTTAATTTATAAACATTTCCAAAATTTACAAATATTTACTGAAAGCTAACATACGTACTGATACATAACACGAAAATGCGCTAACACGTCATGTGCCCAGAATGGAACAGGCTTAAGATGCTGGTTTTATTTAACCGAACCTCAATAGTACCTCAATTGTCAGTGGTTTTATTATGTTGATTTTAATATGTTGACATCAGTAGTCACTGGGTCAAAGTACAGAATCAGATATCGACAACATCAGTTTATGAGTCAAAGGTGAAAGAGACAGTATATTGACAACATCAGTTTATGAGTCAAAGTTGATAGCGACAGTATTTTGACATTTTCTAAAGTATAAATAAAAAAATTCCTGATCTATCGAACTAACGAATGTGGTGACACTAGTTGTCATTGACATTAGTAAACGGTACTTAATATTTTTTTTTCAAAACAGGCATTAAATAACATAAATAATATAATATAAAACATATAAATATAATAATAGCCGTCTGGGTTCTGCGTTATATCGAAAGCGGAAAACAAGAATTCAAAATGGAGTCTTGCTCGCGTCTCGATTCGATAAATGCTTATGTTTAAAATCTAAGGTTTTGAATAGTTTCTGCGGGTTTTAAACATGAAACCCAGAGGTCAAAATGTAAAATAATTCTATTTAAATATTTTTTTGCTTTTTGTATTTCTATAACATATTTCATCTTTAAATTGTTATAATATCATGAAAAAAATCGTATATGTCCGAAACTAAAAATAACCTTGCCTACTGATCAAACATAAGGGAATATAACTCTATGCAAAGGTTTTGCAGGGTACAGCTAGTCAATAATATTACATTTCATTCACATAGTTATTTAATAAAACAAGTTATGGAAGAAAATAATATTTTGCAATATATCGCACAAATAAAAAAAAATCAGATTGTAATGAAATTTGACGAATGTCCAAACTAGACGTTTCAAGGACAAAAAACCAATTAAAAAAATCTGAAATCTGAAACTAAACAACGGCGTAGCATTTAATGCTAAATGTAGTAGCACACAGTGCTACATGTAATAGCAAATAGTGCTAAATGTAGTAGCACATATTGCTACATGTAGTAGCACATAATTAAAATTTTATAGCCAAAAAACTTGGGGGACACATTGGTTATGAATACACAGTGACCCATGTTACAATTCACTCCAGTGTCAAATACATTTCAGCGGCCCATTGTTATTGCAATGTTCGGTTAGAGACCATTGTACTGAGAGCAGCTCCATACACAGACTACACATCGCCAGTGCATGAATTAATAGCCAGTCTGTGGATCTGGTTCCATGCTAATCAGGCTATCGAGAGATCGTGGCCGAGTCTGTGATCAGGATGACCGGAAGTAGGCCGCAGTATAGATACCTCCCCCTTTCCTCCTCCCGGTGTATTTTTTTTTACTCTTTCAGCTTCACTGTTTTATTTAAAAATACACTCTTTGTTTATTTAACGTTGGACAGAATTTAACACTCAGTGAAAAACAACTTTCTCTGTTAAACAGCCATAGAATACAAGTGTAGGCTAAATAATATGTAGCTTGTATTTGCTATTTTAAAATATAGTCGTTGCTAATCTTCCAACATTGTGATCAATTAGCCGTGTGATTTAAACAAATATATACGGTAAAATTAAATAGTAAAGCTACAAGGTTAAACTATTCGGTAAGACTAATCGGCAAAATTAAACAGTGAAGTTACGAGGTTAAACTATTTGGTAATATGTGGTAACTTTTTCATCAGCCTGCACGACATACAGAAATGTAACGAAATAGCTTTAAAGATAGAGCTTTTACTTTGGATATGACGATGAAGTCAAAACTTCAATTCTCTCATCACATGTCAAGTATTTATGTTTTTCGCTCACAAAGTACAGACGCAACTAAAATATAAACATGCCTTCATAGACATAATTGCTCATACAATGTCGCGAACTTGTACATTTATTAATCACAGTGTAATACCTTCTTAGCAAGTCATTTAAATTGGATTCTTCATGGATGATATGCCGTAAATTTAATTATGACTAGGATATAACCAATTATTGGCAATAAGAAATGATGCAATAGAAATAGTCGAGTTGCTGGGTGGTGGATTAAATTGATAGGGTGGGAAGAGGAGTATTTCAGAGATAAAATCATCTCACCATGCTGGTTTTTAAATCATTGATTCTCAAACTGAACATTTCTTGTCTGGCTGTCTGTTGTGAAAATTTCTTGTCTGGCTGTCTGTTGTGAAAATTTCTTGTCTGGCTGTCTGTTGTGAAAATTTCTTGTCTGGCTGTCTGTTGTGAAAATTTCTTGTCTGGCTGTTTGTTGTGAACATTTCTTGTCTGGCTGTCTGTTGTGAACATTTCTTGTCTGGCTGTCTGTTGTGAACATTTCTTGTCTGGCTGTCTGTTGTGAAAATTTCTTGTCTGGCTGTCTGTTGTGAAAATTTCTTGTCTGGCTGTTTCTTGTGAATTTTTTTTTTTGCCTGGCTGTCTGTTGTGAACATTTCTTGTCTTGTGATCTGATTACAATTTTAAAATAGTTCGGGGACAATTTTAAATCAACTTTGGCAGTGGTTTCCAACCGATGGTACGCTTAAGGGAAAGGTAATAAAGGTGTACGCAGCTACATATAATTTTCTCTTAAAACAACCAATGAGTTTGAAGAAGGTCGGCAGATTGCTGCGTGACTCATTATCAAACCAAGTGTGGCGTTAGAAAAATAAACCCATTCCATTATGAAAATAAATACATTTAATCGCGAACTTATGTTGGAGGGTTACCCGCTTACATATTTTCGCAACTTTTCGGGTAAAGTCGCAAAAAGGTTGAAAACCACTGAACTACTAGAACTTTCCATTTTGAATTGTAGCAGAAATAAGTAACAGCATCATATATTCACCTTTGTACTGAATGCTGAACACATGGAACTACATCATATATTCACCTTTGCCCTGAATACTGAATACATGAAAGATACGACCCTAAATTGATTTTAAAGCGATACAAAAACAACATCAAATTTACAAACTTTTGTCTATTTTGTATTGAATGAACAAACTAGCAATGTTTATTTATGTGAATAAAATGACGGCTACAGCCGTATTTGAATGAACAAATTAGCAATGTTTATTTATGTGAATAAAATGATAGCTACAGCCGTATTTGAATGAACAAATAAGCAATGCTTATTTATGTGAACAAAATGATGGCTACAGCCGTATTTGAATGAACAAATTAGCAATGTTTATTTATGCGAAAAAACTGATAGATACAGCCGTGTTGACATTTACTTACAATTCTAAGAGAGAGTACCGTTAAATGCCAAGAGAAATATTTTCTTACACCTTGTTTGGCTGGTTGACCCCTCCCCCCACTGTAAATATTTACCTTGCATGTTAAACAATCTTTTCATCGAATTGATCCAAAATTACGATCTAAACTCACGGACATATTCTGTTGTTGAGGATCAGGCTACAATCTTATCAATACCATACTGTGGCAATGTGGCACTGTAGGCGCCACAGACTACACAAGGTTGTTTATTATCCTAGTTTTTATCGTCTACGGATTTGTCTTAAAGAATACCAGTAAACAAAGAATACAAGTAAACAGAATATAAGTAGTTAGGTACAAAGTTAAAGTAGGTTTTTTTTTCCTTGCACACATATATTTCTAAATAGTTTTATATAATTTACATATATAAAAATATGGAAATGAAATCGCGAGAAATATACATACATGACACATGATATACACATGATTGAATGGCGATCTGCATAATTGTTATATAATAAATAATTATCGAAATTTTTATTTAAAATGCTTAGTTTTTATTGATGAAACTACTCTTATATCAGTATTAAAAGTTTTTTTTAAATAGAGAACAAGACATATATTTTTTATACAGAATGGAGATTTCTCTTTGCAGTTTACTTATTCTATTTTTAACGAAAAGTAAATTTACAATTTTTGTGAACGATTTACGGAAACACTCTTTAAAAAAAAATAATGAACTTTTTCCGTTGCTTCAAAATATCTTGTTTTTAATTGTTAGTTTATGATGCTGTTTGGGTTAACCAGGGCAAAAGGTAATTAGTTTTTTTACTGACATAATTTATAGTCTGTACTAATAATAATAATAATAATACGGTTCACTGACAGGTAATGGTACTGGGAAGTTCAAACTATGATATTCAAAGCAAACAAACATAGATCCAAGCAATGAAGAATCTACCGTTTTATATCAGTTTGATTAAGCCTTGATGCTGGAATTTTATCAAGATAAGAACCAAAACAACAAGCTAGTAATCAGATTTGTGTTCTCTAGTCTCATTAAAAGTTAAAACAAATGCGCTGCTCCAAGGAAATTGCGCATTCTCTCTATTACTACTAGTAGGCTACATAATATATACATATAAACAGTCGTTAAACTAAATTTTGCGTTCTGCCATAACAAAGCAATAACCTCTCCAGTTTACTGAGACATTTTCCATTATAACAATAATAAACAATTGGGTTTTCTAGCAAAATAATCTGAATAAAAATGCTATACAGTTGCATTCAAAGTATTTTAAACAGTTTTATGTATTGATGCATTCTTTTTAGGAATTATATCTTAATATATATTTAATTTTAAATACTAATAGTATAACACAAATATTGCAACATTTGTGTTAAACACAGTGGTTTATAAAAGTCGTGGTTTATAGAAATTCCGACTATCTTCTAGATCCTCATAATTCAAAATAAAATAAAAATAAACATTTTGAATCAAATTGATAAAATAAACAAATATTACATATTGAACAAAAGATGGTCAATAATATCAAATAAATGTAAGTCTTGACTTGTGAAAACTGAAAGGCCAACTTTTGAGTGGCTTGGGACATGATTGTCAGGCAAATTTTAAAACTTAGTTAATTAAATAATTATGAAACGATGATGTACATTCTGTTCTTTTCTGTGTCGATGGCTTGTTTGTAACGAGCTATCAATAAAATGTAGTCTACTATACAGGCTGTTGCTTTACACAAAGTATCTCACCACAGATATACAGCTGTTCAACACGGAGTATCTCATCACAGGCATACAGCTGTCAGAAATGATCTCATCACAGACATACAGCTGTCAGAAAATTTCTCATCCCAGACATAGAGCTGTTCAACACAGAGTATCTCATCCCAGACATACAACTGTTCAACACAGAGTATCTCATCCCAGACATACAGCTGTTCAACACAGAGTATCTCATCCCAGACAGACATCTGTTCAACACAGAGTATCTCATCCCAGACATACAGCTGTTCAACACAGAGTATCTCATCAGAGTATCTCATCACAGATACACAGCTGTTTTACAGTCAGAAAACGAAGAACTCTTCTGGAGATATGATCAAGAAAATCTGGTAATAGAAAGTAACATCGATAAAATCCAGCCAGGCACTCTAACATTTCAATACCATCAGATGAACAACACGTTGTGTTTATACAGACAGTGATATCAGGATTGTATAGTATGAATTAATATCTAACATCGACTAATGATTTCAAACACATTTTTTTACTGTCAGTCTGACGGCATTCGCAGAAATAGCGCAGGTATTTAACTACGTGTGGTAAACAACGGCTTTTTTTTTAAAAAAAAAAAGGTTCTCTGAATGTGTTTCATCAGCAGTACAGATGTAGTAACATCTTCATTCCTACCCTACCATAGCTGAGGGTGCAATGGGGCATACAGTGAGTACCTCGGCACTGAACTTGTAACTTACACCACATCCATCGGACTGACAATCCAACCACCTCCAAGTCGACGAATGTTTGTTATTAGGCTCAGAGGCGTGCTGGCTCATAAAGGCCAACGACGAGCAACGGTAAGATAGGCTCCAAAGAAGTGTTGCAGTTTAGTGGTTTTTTCGCCACTTTAGGCGACTTCCGTTGGACTTGGGTTGCTTTTTAATTCTATAGAATGACTCCAGTTAAAGATTAAACATTATATTATTAGTTGTGTTTTCTTTACATTTCACATATAATCGCAGTTTTTATTTATTAAACTTTTTTTAAAAATGTAATTTGTTCATAAACCACCCTAAGGGCCAGCTGCTCGTCAAGTTGTTCAAAGTCAGTACGTCGCTGACGCAGGCCCCACGATGACATACAGGCCACAATGACATACAGGCCACAATGACCTATTGCCCACAATAACATACAGCCCCACAATGACATACAGGTCACAATGACATACAGCCCACAATGACCTACTGCCCACAATAACATGCAGCCCAAAATGACATACAGGCCACAATGACCCTATTGCCCACAATAACATGCGGCCCACAATGACATACAGGCCACAATGACATACAGCCCACAATGACCTACTGCCCACAATAACATGCAGCCCAAAATGACATACAGCCCACAATGACATACAGCCCACAATGACATACAGCCCACAATGACTTACTGCCCACAATGACCTACTACCCCACAACAACATGACACAATAACCATTACTCCTACAATGACCTACTGCCCACAATAACATGTAGCCCACAATAACGTCAGCCCACAATAACATAAGCCCTCCACAATGACCTACTGCCCAGAATAACCTATTGCCCACAATAACTTCAGCTCACAATGACCTACCCCCACAATAACATGTAGCCCATAATAACCTCAGCCCACAATTACCTACTGCCCACAATGACCTACTGCCCGCAATGACCTACTGCCCACAATAACATACAGCCCACAATGCTTAAGGGGGTACGTTACGTAAATTTTCAACTAATTCCAAAACAATGCAAATTACTGTAAGTGATAAGTTGCCATGTATTTTGAAGAATTTTAATTTTGTTGTTTTCATGTATAATATAGTTGCCATGACAACTGATCATCATATTGAGAAAGGTTAACGGGAATTCCCTAATTTTTTTTTTTCGTATAATTTACACAACATATTTAAGTAAATATAACACAACTGTAGATTACAGGTAATATTTTATTACGAGGTGATGAGAAGTAAAAAGTGATTTTTTTTTTAAATTTAAAATATTTAGATAATAGAAAAAAAAAAATTAAAGTTTAAACCTAAGCTTCAGTGAACACAGGGTCACAGCTATATTAATGAGGGGTAGCTTCGTTAGTATCTATCATCACGAGGATGTATTGAGAAGTGGCTCGGTGGCAATTTTGCAGTGGCTCATTGGCCTATCTAGAAGTGGCTCGGTGGCCCATCTAGAAGTGGCTCGGTGGCTCATTGATAATTGACTCGGCGGCCCACTGAGAAGTGGCTGTGTGGTTCATTGAGTTGTCACTCAGTGACCCATCGATCATGTTCCCGACTCCGTGTACCACAGCGATCTCAGTCACATGTCTTCCGTTGTGCCTCTATGGCCATTGCAGTTTTAGTTATGCATGTAGTGGGCAATGAAAGAAGGCTGCTTCAAAAAACTGTCCTAATTGTTTCCGATACTGATCAAAAGATAAAGAACTCATCCTGTCAGGGACCACAACTGTATCGAGAAGAATCAAAAGGACGATCTTTAAAAAAGAAAGAAATCAAGTGAGCAGCCAACACTGTCAGGGACTTACCACAAATGTATCGAAAAGAAGCAAAAGGACGATCTTTTTTTAAAAAAAGAAAGAAATCAAATGAGCAGCCAACACTGTCAGGGACTTACCACAAATGTATCGAAAAGAAGCAAAAGGACGATCTTTTTTTTAAAAAAGAAAGAAATCAAATGAGCAGCCAACACTGTCAGGGACTTACCACAAATGTATCGAAAGAAGCAAAAGGACGATCAAATGAGCCTTTTTTTTTAAAAAAAAAAAGAAATCAAATGAGCAGCCAACACTGTCAGGGACTTACCACAAATGTATCGAAAAGAAGCAAAAGGACAATCTTTTTTTTAAAAAAGAAAATCAAATGACAACCATTTTTATCAGGACTTACCACAAAATGTACCATCGAAAAGAAGCAAAAGGACGATCTTTTTTTTTTAAAAAAAAAAAGAAATCAAATGAGCAGCCAACACCACTTTTGTTAAGCTCACTGCCACAGACTCTAATTAACTCCCCCCTACCTCCCACACAAAGTCTGTTCCTGTCACAGCATCACCAGCTTCCGGAAACTTCTCAAATTCGGTTAGTGAAATGGTATGAAAAAAAATCAATTCTTATTTAAATCGATCACGATCTTGTTGAGCAAGATAATCTATTCTCATCTGAATGAAGAATTTTTATTTTTTTATTTTTGTTTATTTTTTCAGTTCTCCTCCAATCGAAAAAAAGGCATTGATAAAACATATGTAAACTAACGCTTATTATGAATCTAACAGAAAAATAAATTTTGAGATTGACAAATTCTAATTTTTATCTCAAGCAAAAAGTTTTACGAAACAATCAAATCTTATTTTTTTTTTAAATCAGGGAAAAATAAATACGAGTACCGTAGGAGAAAGGACAGACAACTTTTGTCATTAGGTGGCATTGTTTATTCAACATACAAGCTCGGAAAACAAATTAAACATGCAAAGTTAACTTACAAATTTAACATACCAATTTAACTACTAATTCAAAATTGAAATGTTTTCTATTTACAATTTTTAGTTAAACCTTCTAAATTCTGTACCACAAAGATTAATTCCCATATTTTTGGGATCTAAAAAAAAAAAGATTTGACTAGTTCTTCACCTATAATAATGTGGTTAGTATACATATACTTCATAGCAAGATATTCAACAGAAATATTCTTAAATTTTACTACTGACAACTAAGTAAAGTTTTTATTGTGATTAAAAACAAAAATACATGACAAGTAAAACTAACAGCTACAAAAATAAAAAAAAAATATAAAAAACAATAAAAGTATGTACTCAGTATTTATATTTTAACACTCAAACGCAATGATACCTCGGGTTACGGACTGAATTCATTCCGGAAGTTCATTTGTCACCCGTATTAGCCCGAACTTTGAAATTATAATAAAAGGTCAGCTACGAGTTACACTCTTGAAAAACAACAAAAATTGATTTGGCCAAGTTGTTTACCACAATGACCTACAACTGATGAACAATATGATGTGGTCAAGGTGTTTACCTAACCCTATCTATCTATCTATCTATCTATCTATCTATCTATCTATCTATCTATCTATCTATCTATCTATCTATCTATCTATCTATCTATCTATCTATCTATCTATCTATCTATCTATCTATCTATCTATCTATCTATCTATCTATCTATCTATCTACACCAATTGAAGCCAGTTTTAACGATTTTCCTCCATTGTAGAATAAGTATTCCGAATATCACCAGATTTTACTATTTGTTTAAATTGCTCTGTCCTGCGGTCAAAATTGGCGTCATACAACATGGCGTAAAAATTAGAAAAAAGAGACACATATAAATGTCTATCGATCATTTCTTATGGATCAAATCTAATCAATTTTGACATATTCAGAGGTTAAATCAGTGTAACTACACCAATCATCCATTAACAGTTTCTTTCATCCGATTGTGTATTAATGTGTGAGCAAGAATGACTTTGGGTACTCTGACTCCAAGTTGATTGACCTTTTTTTACAGGCTTACATGTAATAAAAGTTTCATTTCGCTTGTACCGAAAAATTCTAGAAGACATTCGTTAACAGTTCTGATGAACAAATGACAAACTTGAGCTTTCTGTGGGTTTTTATCGACAGTGGACAGTAGTTTCATACATCAAAATATTACTCCTGGGCTTACATCAACATTTTGACAGGACAGTAGGTTCGTGATCATTTGGGTCTGAGATTAATGGTGACACTTGTAGCTTGAAATAGTACACTGGGTACACTTAGCACTGAGTCCACTTAGGTTTGTAGTACTTTTGTTTACCCCATCACAGCTGTAAGACATGATTCAAAGCGATTGTTTCAATATTATTAAAACGTTTCACTGTAATAACCAAAAGAGGAAACTTGATATCTGAAGTTAATTAGGAAGACAATGTCAGTTCTCTTTGTATCTTAGAGATAGATAGGAATAAAGTGACAGGATATCAAGTCTCTTTACAGATAGAAATGTCCATCAGGTTAGTTAAGGACGGTAAAGCACATGAAGGAGACAATTTAATTTAGGGGAATGTCCACTGTAAGTGAGATGGAGATGTGCAACTGTTGTTTTCTTGAAATCACGCAATGAATGACGAAGGCGGTAATAATGGGAAAGGGTGATCACACAAGGGAATTAGGCATACAATTACATGTAATGATGTAATATAGGGTAAATGTGATGAACATAAGCTAAACCATGGAGATAATGTAGACATTTTAGCGATGTGACAAAGTAGCAGTTATTACATGTTTCAGCTAGTGTAGACATTTTAGCGATGTAACAAAGTAGCAGTTATTACATATGTTTCAGCTAGTGTAGACACTTTAGCGATGTGACAAAGTAGCAGTTATTACATGTTTCAGCTAGTGTAGACATTTTAGCGATGTGACAAAGTAGCAGTTATTACATATGTTTCAGCTAGTGTAGACATTTTAGCGATGTGACAAAGTAGCAGTTATTACATGTTTCAGTTACTGTCAAAATATTTTAGCTGTTTAAAAAAAAGCAATATACAAGCAATTGTCTTCATAAACTGAAATAAAAAACATAATTATGAAACTGTGAGGCCACAACTTCAGTAGGTAAAAACTCTAACAGAAAGTTTCCTCAATTGGTTGAAAAAAAAAACAAGTGAGTTCTATAGACATTCTTGAATTATATTAACTGGTAAAACTCGTAACAAGAAACAAATTAAAAAAATACGTTTTTCTTGGCCTACTGGGAACGGTTGGCCCACAAACCTGAAACGGAAAGTCAGAATAAAGTTTCCTTTTTTAATAACTCGAGAGATCAGATTGGCAACATGTTTAAACTCCCCACGACAGATGTGTTTAATGGTGTTCTGGTGTGTGTAGTCACCACGCACACACAACAAACATATATACACACACACCTTAATCAAGAGACATACACTCATGATGATACAAAGTATCCGTTTCTTTAGATTTCCAAACATATAACAATTTTTGTCTCAATAGAATCATCATGTATAACCATCTTTGTCTCAGTGGAATCATCATGTATAACCATCTTTGTCTCAATGGAATCATCATGTATTAGATTTTTTTGTCCCATATATTTATACTTTGAAAACAAATTATAATCACACATGAATGGCGTGAAACTACGTCACCAAGTACCAGCACAGAGTGTTTTTAATGTGTCAACATGGATATTTTAATGCCAGTGAAATGTTTGAAGTATCCTGAAGTGTAAGCAGATTTAAGTCGCTATGTCACATCCTGGCTCTTTGTACTGCTCACATGGAGTATATTTAAATAAACTTCAGGAATTCGATACTTCAAGATACGATTGTTTGGCTCATTCGATGTCGTCTGCTCCTATTTCGTAATTTAAAACAAGAAGGCTGCCCGTGACCCCCATGGCTGGGGCGTTTGCTGCAACTAGAGCATGTTTTATTTATATGATCTGTGTAGAAAAGTGAAGACATTTTGTCACATAGTAAGCTCGAAAACAGTCACTGGGAGTCACTGGGAGACACTGGGAGTCAGTCACTGGGAGTCAGTCACTGGGAGTCAGTCACTGGGAGACAGTCACTGGGAGTCACTGGGAGTCAGTCACTGGGAGTCAGTCACTGGGAGACAGTCACTGGGAGTCACTGGGAGTCAGTCACTGGGAGACAGTCACTGGGAGTCAGTCACTGGGAGTCACTGGGAGACAGTCACTGGGAGACAGTCACTGGGAGTCACTGGAAGACAGCCACTGGGAATCACTGGGCGACAGTCACTTGGAGACAGTCACTGGGAATCACTGGGCGATAGTCACTGGGAGTCACTGAGAGACAGTCACTGGGAGTCACTGGGTGACAGTCACTGGGAGTCACTGGGAGACAGTCACTGGGAGACAGTCACTGGGAGTCACTGGGAGACAGTCACTGGGCGACAGTCACTGGGAGTCACTGAGAGACAGTCACTGGGAGTCACTGAGAGAGTCACTGGGAGTCACTGGGCGACAGTCACTGGGAGTCACTGAGAGACAGTCACTGGGAGTTACCGGGAGTCGCTGAGAGAGTCACTGTGAGTCACTGGGCGACAGTCAAGTTCATTGATTTTATTATTTCTATGCTTAGTTTCAATAAAATATATGCACATGTAACAACATTTCGTTTCATTCTGATATGAATAACAAAATTGCTCAAGTGGATTTAGATATTTTACTGTCTGTCTCTAAATGCTGAGTACTTTAGGATTTCATGACCCACTCTCACGCCAAGTGAGTTAAAAATTTCTGCCTTAAGTCCTAAAATTAACATTATTTACTGATAGTCCAATGTCACGTGATATCAGGGCTATATCACCAGCATATCTTGTTTGAGACTGTTAAGAACTTTAAAACAACACTATCGAATACAATATGTATTAAATGAAATATATTTTAACTTAAAAAGACCATATTTGCATTAAAATTAAGAATTATCATGATATGTTTATAATTGACAAGTTGTGTTTATAATTGACAAGATGTGTTTATAATTGACAAGTTGTGTTTATAATTGACAATATGTGTTTATAATTGACAGGTTGTGTTTATAATTGACAAGTTGTGTTTATAATTGACAAGATGTGTTTATAATTGACAAGTTGTGTTTATAATTGACAAGTTGTGTTTATAATTATCATGTTGTTTTTAAAATTGATAAGTTGTGTTCATAGAAAAGGCAATGAGACAATAAAATATTCAAATAAACAATGCACAAAACAACAACCAAAATAAAGACAAAACAATATCGACATCCGGGATCTGTGAACACATGTAACATTGTGACATTGTAACATCTTGAACTCCTTTTGTTCTACATCGTGCCCCAATGTTTTTGTTGTGACACTTCTTAGTAAAAATCATAGGCTGTCGATTTTTATTTGTATTTTTTTCCAAAGGTAGGGGTTTAGGAGGAAGGGGATAGTTTAAGTGTGACTTGTGCCCTACTCTCTGCACCGATTTCTTTTCGATGTATTTGTGCTGAAGCTGCAGAGGTTAAAAAAAAGTCATATTGTAAAGATTGTTTCGTGTACATCAAAAGTCTTGATTTTGAAGTAAATATTATTTTCATTTTTCGGGAAAAGAAAAATTTAAGGCCTGGAAATAAAATATTTTGTGAGTGGCGCTTACAAGAACAACAACATATGCACCAAAACGAGTTTTCAAATGAGACATCCGAATCATGCACATCAATGCATTCAAGTCAAGTTCCCTTCTTAGCCCCTAACGGGCCATCGGGGCAGATGAAGTGTAGAATTCATCTGTTTCTATAACCTCGGCATATGAAGGGATTGTGTGGTTAGCACAACTTAAGTCATTTACCCATTTAAAGCTGGGTGGAGTTGTGGGACGACCTTGTACCAAATTTCACCTGGAAAAATTGCATGGGCCTCACCGAGGATCGAACCCAGGACTCTCAGGTCAACAGTCGAGTATCTACACCACTCGGCCATCGGTCCCACACATTAATACATTAGCAAAGCTTTAATTTGTGACTTGGCGTAATTTACTAGCTTCAGATAGCCGATGTTCGATATAAATCATAATGATTGACATAATTTACATAAAAAAGCTCTTCAAGCAATCATTTCGAGCAGATTACACTGTTTCTGATAAACGTTGTGTAAGAAGTCCCTGTAAGGATGAGATGAAATCTCTTAGATTCTATAAACTACTAATGGGACGGTTTTCGCAGTGTCCTTCTTTCATCCTCATTATAGCCGATAGTGCAAATGCTTTCCATGGAGAAATATAGCGGCGAATTCAACCATGCCCTGAATTATCTATTTTTGCTCACTGGAGATCGCACTAGTGACCCTTAACTCGACATACCATACCACACGACCATCCGTCTTCTGGTTAACTCGACAGCCGAGCACCATACCACACGACCATCCGTCTTCTGGTTAACTCGACAGCGAGCACCATACCACACGACCATCCGTCTTCTGGTTAACTCGACAGCCGAGCACCATACCACACGACCATCCGTCTTCTGGTTAACTCGACAGCGAGCACCATACCACACGACCATCCGTCTTCTGGTTAACTCGACAGCCGAGCACCACACCACACCACACGACCATCCGTCTTCTGGTTAATTCGACAGCCGAGCACCACACCACACGACCATCCGTCTTCTGGTTAACTCGACAGCCGAGCACCATACCACACGACCATCCGTCTTCTGGTTAACTCGACAGCCCAGCACCATACCACACGACCATTCGTCTTCTGGTTAACTCGACAGCCGAGCACCATACCACACGACCATCCGTCTTCTGGTTAACTCGACAGCCGAGTACCATACCACACGACCATCCGTCTTCTGGTTAACTCGACAGCCGAGCACCATACCACACGACCATCCGTCTTCTGGTTAACTCGACAGCCGAGCACTTTACCACACGACCATCCGTCGTCTGGTTAACTCTGCGGAACTAAAAACTTTTCTTTCTCCTTAAAGCGTTATTTAATAGCTACTGAAAATTACAGCCTGATACCTTTTTTAGTTTTTGAAATACTCGCTACGCAATATTCAATAATAGTGTATAATCATGCAATTTCATGCAATTTTTCACCAAGGAGGCGTTAAGACACCAACATGAAATTTTCACCATAGCTAGTACTTGCCAAGGTTAACAAGTGTGCAAAATATGAAAAGTGTGAATTACTGTCCGCATGGTCATCTGGGGGTCGCAATAAGTTGCAAAATGGACGACCATGATGCTTAAAGGGGCCCACCATGAGTACACTATTATTGAATAACAGGAATTCTCTATCAAAATAATAAACACATATATGGTACTTACTAATTATATAACAAACATCATTTCATGTCTTATAGGTTCTTGGCTATACCGAGTCAAATATTGATGAAAACTGTCTGAAGTGCGATGTTTGGAAATTTTTAGGGCATTCTGTTTGCAAGCTATTCTTAAGATAAATACATCATTCAACTCAGGACCAAACAATGAGTAAATACTGAAAATTTCAGCCTGATACCTCTTTTAGTTTTTGAAATATTCTCGTTCAAATATCGCGAAAATGTAAATGTCACGCGCACTCGCGACTACCCTTAAAAATTTAAAAAATCATATCTCAGAAAGTTTTTGACCAAATGGCCTGACATTTTCAGGAATCACTCAACTTTGAATGTACCACAAGCCCTGAAAATTTCAGGAAGATCTGAGGGGGTCGGGTGAACACCACTGGTTGAGTTGACATGGAATGACCCTCATGCTGAACAACTTTCCACAGCAGATGACAATCTAAGTTAAGCAGTGGGGAGCGTATGGAACCCTCTCTGCGAATAGATTTATCTCTTCGAATCTAACTTGTATACCAGAATAGACAACACCCATATTAGACCTGTTCTGAATTGAATGAAACACTTTTTGTTAGCAATTGAATGAAACACGTTTTGTTATTAATTGAATGAAATACGTTTTGTGATCAATTGAATGAAATACGTTTTGTGATCATTGAATGAAATACGATTTGTGATCAATTGAATGAAATACGTTTTGTGATCAATTGAATGAAATACGTTTTGTGATCAATTGAATGAAATAGTTTTTTGATCAATCGAATGTAACACTTTTTTGATCAATTGAATAAAACACGTTTTGTGATCAAATGAATCAAATAAGATTTTTGATCAATTGAACAAAACACATTGTTTGATCAAATGGATGAACCTAGTAGTGTGATAAATTGTGTGAAACAAATCACTGAGTGTTCTGACGATCTGGTAACTAAAAGTAAACATCACTTGAATGGACCTCAAATATTTCTCCCACAATTTCAATTATACTGCGACTTTCACATTTTCTCCAATAGCCAGATGGAAAAACAGAAAAAGTTCCAGAGAATGATTTCAAAGAACCATCTTTAAGGCCAATAAAAGAATCAATCCGAAGCGAGGAACGCTACCTTTTTTAAAGACAGTTTTCTCCAGTCTAGATACCACTCGCTGTAAACTTTGACTAATGGATATATCACTCATGCCGTATGACGCTCCTGTTTGAATGGTCACCCATTTATCTTGATACACAGATATATCACCCATGCTGTGTGATGTCCCTGTTTAAAGGGTCACCCATTTATCTTGATACACAGATATATCACCCATGCTGTGTGATGTCCATGTTTCAATGGTCACCCATTTATCTTGATACACAGATATATCACCCATGCTTGTGATGTCCATGTTTCAATGGTCACCCATTTATCTTGATACACAGATATATCACCCATGCTGTGTGATGTCCATGTTTAAAGGGTCACCCATTTATCTTGATACACAGATATATCACCCATGCTATGTGACGCCCCTGTTTAAAGGGTCATTCATTTATCGAGCGCCAGACTCTTCCTTTTATTTATTCCAACTCACATCAATGACTTCCCACAGACCAAGAGACCGGTTATCTTTGTGGATGGACTGCTCTCTCTCTCTCTCTCTCTCTCTCTCTCTCTCTCTCTCTCTCTCTCTCTCTCTCTCTCTCTACTGTAATAGTACCGAAGTGAGTGACATTTGGTCGGTGTTGAGGTCTTTCAACGAGACCTAGATGTGTGGGTGGACAGATGTTAATTGAATTAATCCTAGTGTGTCTTTTTTTTTGGTGGGTCTTCCTAGTGCTGAGTTCATTACGTTATATCGAACAAAACTCTTATTTGCTTGTGTGTGTTTTAATGGGGAAATTTCGTCTATTTATTTTTTAAAATCTTAGTTGAATTTCCGTTTTCATACTACATTTGTATCGTTCTACACCAACTTACCCCTGTGCTGCAAAGTGGCAGGGGAAAAAATATTTTTTTAATAAATAGCTCAGTGGTACATTGTACACTCCAGATATATGTAGCACAGTGGATACATTGAACACTCCAGATATATGTAGCACAGTGGATACATTGAACACTCCAGATTTATTTAACTCAGTGGATACGTTGGGACAATGCTCTGATATAAAGAGAGACACAATCAAGATTCATTTCAATACAATTAGAATCTGAAGACCTCCACATTAAAAACAAAATACAGTTATAATAATTTTACACCAAAACGATCATGTCAATCAAATAAAACGTTTACAGAATTCATTCAGGTCAAAACTTGTTCAAATTCCCAGAGTCCCTACTTTTTATAAACCAAATCTAAACTCATTTTTTTTAAAGGCAGCGGCTTAAATTTTATTCTTGATGCATTATGTGTGTTTAAACTCTCTCAATAGCCGATCAAACATTTTTGCTTAGTCTCAATGAAATCTCGTACTTGGCTGAGACCTTTAGATACAATCAATGGGAAGGGTGGAGGGGGGGGGGTTGAGTGAAGTATAAAAAATAGATATCAGATTAATTAATAGCATCAAGTACATCGCTTGTGAATTATCGGATGAGTTGAAAAAAAAAGGAATAGAGAGAAAGTGACAGATAGAAATAAAGATATATGAAAGGAGTGAGAGAAGGCAGAGATGTGATGTTGCAGACTTCCAGTTATTGATTTGGTTCTGCACTATAATAGGGACATTACAGATTACAACGAAAGAGAGACTGAAAGAAGGTAAAGGAGAGAAAATAGGGATGGAGAGAGAGAGAGAGAGAGAGAGAGAGATAGAGATAGAGAGAGAGAGAGAGAGAGAAATAGAGAGAAACGAATATGGCTATAAAATGGAATCATATGGTTATATGATGCAGTGATAAAACTTCAGATATTTGTGTGTGTGCCGTGCATTAAAATTGCCAACTTTTACTTGAATGGGACATTTATAGTCCAGAAAAGAGTCCACAGAGCAAAGTTACCTGCATATTTATGTCTTGGTTACATCACTGAGCACCATATTTGTCATTGTGTCCATTTTATGTCCAACATAATTCCAGGATACAACATTCCAGACTTCTTGGCTTTGTTAACGTATTAACAAAAGCAGAGTCAGTGAATAGCTCAAGTAGAGTCAGTGGATAACTCAAGTAGAGTCAATGAATAACTCAAGTAGAGTCAATGAATAACTCAAGTAGAGTCAATGAATAGCTCAAGTAGAGTCAATGAATAACGCAAGTAGCGTCAATGAATAACTCAAGTAGAGTCAATGAATAACTCAAGTAGAGTCAGTGGATAACTCAAGTAGAGTCAGTGGATAACTCAAGTAGAGTCAGTGAATAACTCAAGTAGAGTCAGTGAATAACTCAAGTAGAGTCAGTGAATAACTCAAGTAGAGTCAATGAATAACTCAAGTAGAGTCAGTGAATAACTCAAGTAGAGTCAATGAATAACTCAAGTAGAGTCAATGAATAACTCAAGTAGAGTCAGTGAATAACTCAAGTAGAGTCAGTGAATAACTCAAGTAGAGTCAATGAATAACTCAAGTAGAGTCAATGAATAACTCAAGTAGAGTCAGTGAATAACTCAAGAAGAGTCAGTGAATAACTCAAGTAGAGTTAGTGAATAACTCAAGTAGAGTCAGTGAATAGCTCTGCAGAGTCAATGAATAACACAAGTAGAGTCAATGAATAACTCAAGTAGAGTCAATGAATAACTCAAGTAGAGTCAATGAATAACTCAAGTAGAGTCAATGAATAACTCAATTAGAGTCAGTGAATAACTCAAGTAGAGTCAATGAATAACTCAAGTAGAGTCAGTGAATAACTCAAGTAGAGTCAATGAATAACTCAAGTAGAGTCAATGAATAACTCAAGTAGAGTCAGTGAATAACTCAAGTAGAGTCAATGAATAACTCAAGTAGAGTCAATGAATAACTCAAGTAGAGTCAATGAATAACTCAAGTAGAGTCAATGAATAACTCAAGTAGAGTCAAAAACTCAAGTAGAGTCAATGAA
>JAGDYQ010000001.1:18767505-18779106 GCA_021962125.1 Bulinus truncatus | reverse complement strand
TATATATAAGTGGAATACAGATAGGAAATGTCAAGTGCAAGAGTCTAATGAGTCCATGGAGAAATGTCAAGTGAACAAGTCTAATGAGTCTATGGAGAAATTTCAAGTGCACAAGTCTAATGTGTCTATGGAGAAATGTCAAGTGCACAAGTCTAATGAGTCTATGAAGAAATGTCAAGTGCACAAGTCTAATGAGTCTATGGAGAAATGTCAAGTGCACAAGTCTAATGTGCCTATGTAGAAATGTCAAGTGCACAAGTCTAATGAGTCTATGGAGAAATGTCAAGTGCACAAGTCTAATGTACCTATGGAAAAATGTCAAGTGCACAAGTCTAATGTGCCTATGGAGAAATGTCAAATGCACAAGTGTAATGAGTCTATGGAGAAATGTCAAGTGCACAAGTCTAATGTACTTATGGAGAAATGTCATGTTCACAAGTCTAATGAGTCTATGGAGAAATAACAATTGCACAAGTCTAATGTGTCTAATTGATAAGAATCACATTGTCATTATCTTGAACAAAACAAGTCCTTGTTAGGGAATTCAAGAGGGAGAGAGAGAGAGGGTGGCATAATGAGTGATTCAAAAAGAGATAAAGTGGAAAGAGTGAAAGAAATAGAAAAGAAGAAAGACACTGATAAACTGAGATAAAAGAAAACAGAGAGAGTGAGAGAGAGAGAGTGAGAGATATAGGGAGTGACGGGGAAGATGGAGGGAAAGAAAGTAAAGGAGGAAACGTGGTTGTGTGTATGAGAGAGAGAGAGAGAGAGAGAGAGAGAGAGAGAGAGAGAGAGAGAGAGAGAGAGAGAGAGAGAGAGAGAGAGAGAGAGAGAGAGAGAGATGTCTCTGAAGAAAAGAATAAAGTACATGTATAATGATTTTATTTTTGCTTTTGTCTCATTTATAAATTGATTTTCTAAAAAGAAAGCTTTTCTACAGTAAATGTTCACAATCACAGAGACCATCAGCTGAATGTCATACACAACTATAGTAGTAGGAATAAAAGATGAAATATTTGTTTTATGCATAGAATTACATCTTAGAAAACATTATAGGGAATCAATGACAATGTTTGCATGATAACATTTTTTTTTATATTCCTTCTGCATTAATAGAGTGATAGAGAAACATGTTGCTACAGGTAACCAAAAATGCAAGTTTCTGTTTGTTTATCTCTTTACAATTGTCTATTGACGAAGAATTCTCGACAAGCCTCGGGGCACTAGTCGCCCCACCCCCACTCATTCCCAATCACAAAAAATAATAATGTTAAAGAATGTGTGAGCAGCGAATTATTTTCGGTGTCGTCAGGCTATTAATAGCCAAACTAGACCAGAGGGAAAAAAAAAAAGATTATTTTCTCGTGAATTAGATGCAAACGAGCACGTAGAAAGCAGACACTTACATAAACTTTGATCTGAACAATGTCTCATCACAGAATTATATACTTAACAAGATTTACTCTCTTAGATAAACAAAAATCCATGAATCAAAACATATTTACTTCATTTTTACTTCAGTGAGGAGATACAGTGTAGTGTGACATAAGCGATGCATATTAATGTTTTCAAGTACACGGATAATGTCATCTTATTTATCATCAATTAACCAGTCCAAATCATCTTCTCTATCACAAGTTATACAGTCAATATCATCTTCTCTATCACAAGTTATTCAGTCAATATCATCTTCTCTATCAGTAATAATCCAGACAATATCATCTTCTCTATCAGTAATTATCCAGTCAATATAATCCGTGTCATCGAATTTCCAGGTCAAATTCATCATCCACTGGCCTGTATCCAATTTCTCGAAGATCTTTAAATTCACTGTTTTTCTTATTGCACAACGTCAGTTTTCAATTTATCGTTTCAAAAGTCATGCAACTCACTATGTCAACAGAACATCAATCTTCCAAACTACGCACAGTGAACTTCGATTTCATATAGACTCAGTGAACTTAGGGTATTAGTGGTGCTGCAGTATACCCCCCCCCTCATCTAAACACACACAATTCATACATTTTTTCACACCCCACACCACTGATGTAATAGCCATTCAGTAAACGAAACTTCTCATCACCTATGAACACTAAGTAACACTAAGTAACACTAAGTAACACTAAGTAATACCACAGCAAGGCGCATCTGAAAAATAAATGGTATTTTCTCTTCTGATTTTACTTCATTACAAACGTAACAAAATGTTGGATTACTGAGTAGAAAATTTATGTTTTGATACATTTAATGTGTAGTTAGATTAACGTCAACATAACTGAGAAACATTATCTGAAACTTTAAGAAATATAACTAATTACAAGAACTATCTAGTACAATCGCCATTTAAATATTTTATAATTGGACTTAAAATCGAAAGTTTTTTTTACAGAAAGTAAAAATATAAACATGCGTGCCAATTTTGATGCATATATTTTTTTATTTATCTATTATACCTATCAACTAATGTAAAGACATATTTAATCACACACGCTTTTAATTTTATTTTACTGATAATTTACATACAGGTTTGTATGATCTAAAAATCATGAATTATTTTTACTTGCTAGACCATTTTAGTTTTATAAAAAAATGAATTTTGAAAAAAGCTTTTTTTATACATTTCTTTATTCAGATACTTTTATTACGCATTTCCGTCAAATTTTAGCTAGCCCGATGGTTTCGGCAGATTTCTACTCGCGACCCGCATACGGCTCGTAGCCAGTTGAAGCCACAAGTCGGTTTCGACTATCTGGTGCCGGGTAGAGGATGTCGGTCGTGCTAATGAAGCACCCGTGGCGCGGGGTGTATGCAGCACCGTGGCGAGGGGTATGTGAATTTTAAAAATGCAGCCCTCTTTTTTCCAAATCCGATCGCCTTAAAAGTCGAACAACCTGATAACCAAAATAAAAACCTTAGAATACGAACATCCGACGTGTTATTTCTGTGTTTTAGTTTCAGTCCATCCTCTAGCCGATCATGCCATCCATAGGCCATTTATAAAATTACTCTATGTACTATAGGCCATTTATAAACTTTCTCTATGTACTATAGGCCATTTATAAACTTTCTCTATGTACTATAGGCCATTTATAAACTTTCTCTATGTACTATAGGCCATTTATAAACTTTCTCTATATACTATAGGCCATTTATAAACTTTCTCTATGTACTATAGGCCATTTTTAAACTTTATGTACTATAGGCCATAACTTTCTCTATGTACTATAGGCCATTTATAAAATTACTCTGTGTACTATATGCCATTTATAAAATTACTCTATGTACTACAGGCCATAACTTCTTTCTCTTCGTGTACTATAGGCCATTTACAAACTTTCTCTAAATACTATAGAAATGCTTTAAACTTTATGTACTATAAACCATAACTTTCTCTATGTAGCTCATAGACCATTTATAAACTTTCTCTGTGTACTATAGGCCATTTTTAAACTTTATGTACTATAGGCCATAACTTTCTCTGTGTACTATAGGCCATTTACAAACTTTCTCTGTGTACTATAGGCCATTTTTAAACTTTATGTATTATAGGCCATAACTTTCTCTGTGTACTATAGGCCATTTATAAACTTTCTCTGTGTACTATATGCCATTTTTAAACTTTATGTACTATAGGCCATAACTTTCTCTATGTACTATAGGCCATTTATAAAATTACTCTGTGTACTATATGCCATTTATAAAATTACTCTATGTACTACAGGCCATAACTTTCTCTGTGTACTATAGGCCATTTACAAACTTTCTCTGTGTACTATAGGCCATTTTTAAACTTTATGTACTATAGGCCATAACTTTCTCTATGTACTATAGGCCATTTATAAACTTTCTCTGTGTACTATAGGCCATTTTTAAACTTTATGTACTATAGGCCATAACTTTCTCTGTGTACTATAGGCCATTTATAAACTTTCTCTGTGTACTATAGGCAATTTTTAAACTTTATGTACTATAGGCCATAACTTTCTCTATGTACTATAGGCCATTTATAAAATTACTCTGTGTACTATATGCCATTTATAAAATTACTCTGTGTACTATAGGCCATTTATAAAATTCAAAGCAAATTTGAATATTTTTTTTTCGGCAAATGATTTCGCACAAGAGTAAATAGAGAAATCGTCTTACTGATGAGAATCTTGAATCTTGATTGAAATTAAAAACAACGACATACAAACCAGATTCATCAAAACTTTCCAAGCAAATACAAGGTCATAGTTCACATTAAATACTTGTTTTGTATTTTTTCAACAAGATTATTACTATAAACTCTTTTTAAATCTAAAGTTTAAAGCGCATTGTATTGTTTGTCAATAATTATTATTATTATATCTGGTTGTATTTAATGTTAAGTAGCTTATAAAAATTACATTATAAACAAATTTTTTTTATAAAAAACAACGTTTTTCTTGCGTACTAAAAAGCAGAAAATAATTTCTGAATAAATTGGTAACATGGTAATAGTAATAGACTTTATAAGAGCTTCTGATTTTTATAAAAACGAAAAACGTTGGGCGCACGAATCTTATATTATGTGAATGTTTGTATTACAGTACTAGAATCATCAAATGTTAACAATTAAATCCCAAAAAAATTATTACAGAAGGTTTTTGAAATATCACGATATTGCAGATCATTTATTAGAACTTAGTCTAGATAACAAAATGCATATGAGTAAGTAAAATTAATTCTAGTGTTGTATAACATGCGCCCAACGTTTTTCGTTTTTATAAAATCTAGCCTATATGCCAACCACTGATCTAGCCTATCACAACAAGGTCTAATGTTGACACACAACAAGATCTAAAGTTGACACACAACAAGTTCTAAAGTTGACACACAACAAGATCTAAAGTTGACACACAACAAGATCTAAAGTTGACACACAACAAGTTCTAAAGTTGACACACAACAAGTTCTAAAGTTGACACACAACAAGATCTAAAGTTGACACACAACAAGATCTAAAGTTGACACACAACAAGATCTAAAGTTGACACACAACAAGTTCTAAAGTTGTCAACAAGATCTAACTAAATGAATGTAAATAATGACGAACTGACTGGTTTAGAGAACGTATAAATTGCGAAGAGTTTAGTTTCAAAAACGGCCAGATCTCTTTCTTTAGACTTTTGATAAACATCTCACTTTTTTATTGGCCGAGTTTATTGTCTGGAATCAATAGCAATGTTTCAATATACCAAGCTGGCTGATAGCTCCTGGGGATCTGATGGACACTTGCGTCTTTCTTACAATTTATTGATGTTTGTAGCTATGATAAATGTGGGTTTTCTTTGGTTGGTTTGTGGAGGAGGGACGGAGATTATCGTGTTTTTGATTGCCAGTGAATCTGTATAGAGTTCGGTTGAGGTGAAGACAACAATATTTAACACAAAAAAAAAACAACGTAAAAAAAAAAGGGAAAGACCAGAAGAAACTTTATGATTTTCTTTACTTCTAAACTTTGCTCTTGGCAAATACATTGTAATTTACCGACAATGATTGTTTGGTTGAAATATAGATAGCCGGTAATTTAATGCAAGTATAGATGAGATCAAAACTTTGTTACGTTGAAATGTTTGAAAAGTCTTCATGTTAAATTTCATTGTGTATTTAAAGTAAGCAGGTGGTTCGGTGCTTTTTAAAAAAAAAATTATCTACGCGTCACCATTACAGTTGAAATATGTCCTGTATGTTACTTTGTGATGTTACTTTGTGATGTTACTTTGTGATGTTTCTTTTGTGATGTTACTTTGTGATGTTTCTTTGTGATGTTACTTTGTGATGTTACTTTGTGATGTTTCTTTGTGATATTACTTTGTGATGTTTCTTTGTGATGTTTCTTTTGTGATGTTACTTTGTGATGTTTCTTTTGTGATGTTACTTTGTGATGTTACTTTGTGATGTTACTTTGTGATGTTACTTTGTGATGTTTCTTTTGTGATGTTACTTTGTGATGTTTCTTTGTGATGTTACTTTGTGATGTTACTTTGTGATGTTTCTTTGTGATATTACTTTGTGATGTTTCTTTGTGATGTTTCTTTTGTGATGTTACTTTGTGATGTTTCTTTTGTGATGTTACTTTGTGATGTTACTTTGTGATGTTACTTTGTGATGTTACTTTGTGATGTTTCTTTTGTGATGTTTCTTTTGTGATGTTTCTTTTGTGATGTTACTTTGTGATGTTTCTTTTGTGATGTTACTTTGTGATGTTACTTTGTGATGTTACTTTGTGATGTTACTTTGTGATGTTACTTTGTGATGTTTCTTTTGTGATGTTACTTTGTTATGTTACTTTTTGATGTTACTTTGTGATGTTTCTTTTTGATGTTTCTTTGTGATGTTTCTTTGTGATGTTTCTTTGTGATGTTTCTTTGTGATGTTTCTTTGTGATGTTACTTTGTGATGTTACTTTGTGATGTTTCTTTTGTGATGTTACTTTGTGATGTTTCTTTGTGATTGTTTCTTTGTGATGTTTCTTTGTGATGTTACTTTGTGATGTTACTTTGTTATGTTACTTTGTGATGTTTCTTTTGTGATGTTACTTTGTGATGTTTCTTTGTGATGTTTCTTTGTGATGTTTCTTTTGTGATGTTTCTTTGTGATGTTACTTTGTGATGTTACTTTGTTATGTTACTTTGTGATGTTTCTTTGTGATGTTACTTTGTGATGTTACTTTGTTAAGTTACTTTGAGACGTTAATTTAATGTTACCTGTGATGCTACTTTGTGTTGGTATAGTTAGGAGAGCTACCTGTGCTGGTATTTGGTTTTTGCGAAACAAACATAAAAAATCACAAACTCTAGTTTTTTTTCAAAATGAATCGGTCTACTATAGTCTACATTAACTTCAAAATGTTGTTACTGAACTAATCACACAATTACTCATTCTTTCTCACTGTCTGGTTTACATCTGCTATTGTTATGTAATTTTTTCTCAACTGTCTGGCTCACAGATGTCATAGTTACGTAATTTTTTCTAAACTGGTTCACAGAGGTCATAGTAACGTATTTTTTCTCAGCTGACTGGCTCACAGATGTCATAGTAACGTATTTTTTCTCAACTGACTGGCTCACAGATGTCATAGTAACGTATTTTTTCTCAGCTGACTGGCTCACAGATGTCATAGTAACGTATTTTTTCTCAGCTGACTGGCTCACAGATGGCATAGTTACGAAATTTTTCTCAACTGTCTGGTTCACAGAGGTCATAGTAACCTATTTTTTCTCAGCTGACTGGCTCACAGATGTCATAGTTACGTAATTTTTTCTCAACTGTCTGGTTCACAGATGTCATAGTTACGTAATTTTTCTCAACTGTCTGGTTCACAGATGTCATAGTTACGTAATTTTTTCTCAACTGTCTGGTTCATAGATGTCATAGTTACGTAATTTTTTCTCAACTGTCTGGCTCACAGATGTCATAGTTACGTAATTTTTTCTCAACTGTCTGGTTCACAGAGGTCAAGGACGAATTTCACGTCATCGATGATTGCCATTCCAATAGATCGATATGGAGACAGCTGTGAACTATGAAGGGGTGTCTCTGGAGTGAGACGTAACACGGAACAGGTCAGAAAAATGTTATGGACATTTGATGACATTACGAATTGTAAACAGGCAGAAATAAAGGATAAGGTTCCGGGCTTCATCGATTGATTGATTCCACCGTTCATCACTAGATTGTGTCTGATATCTCAGCTGAACTATCGGGTCAGTTCATCACTAGATTGTGTTTGATATCTCAGCTGAACTATCGGGTCAGTTTGAAACAATTAAATCTTTCTGATGTCACAGGAACAGCGGGGAGCTCCCTTAATTGTTTCGGGGTAATGGCGCAATACCACAGTGAATGGCATGACAATACCACTGTGAATGACATGACAATACCACAGTGAATGACATGACAATACCACAGTGAATGACATGACAATACCACAGTGAATGACATGACAATACCACTGTGAATGACATGACAATACCACTGTGAATGACTTGACAATACAACAGTGAATGACATGACAATACCGCTGTGAATGACATGACAATACCACTGTGAATGACTTGACAATACAACAGTGAATGACATGACAATACCGCTGTGAATGACATGACAATACCACAGTGAATGACATGACAATACCGCTGTGAATGACATGACAATACCACTGTGAATGACTTGACAATACAACAGTGAATGACATGACAATACCGCTGTGAATGACATGACAATACCACAGTGAATGACATGAAAATACCGCTGTGAATGACATGACAATACCACAGTTAATGACATGACAATACCACAGTGAATGACATGAAAATACAACAGTGAATGACATGACAATACCACTGAGAATGACTTGACAATACAACAGTGAATGACATGACAATACTGCTGTGAATGACATGACAATACCACAGTGAATGACATGACAATACCGCTGTGAATGACATGACACTACCACTGTGAATGACATAGCAATACCATAGTTAATGAGGAAGAGACCAGCAGATGACGTATCTATTGGCTCATTCTTCAGTATCTAGGGAGGGGCAGGATGGAGAGGGGACAGTCTCGAAATAAATGTAAAGCTTTATTCAAAGTTTGGCCAAATGTACACACAATACAACTGTGAATGACATGACAATGCCACTGTGAGTGAATTACAAAGACAATACCACTGTGAATGACATATAATAACTATTCCACTGTGAATGACATATGACAGTGTCACTGCTAACGACATATTATGACAATACCACTGTGAATGACATATGACAATGTCACTGCTAACGACATATTATGACAATACCACCAGTGGCGTCACTAGGGTTGGTGTCACACGTTGCGGTAACTCATGGTGTCACCCCTCTCATGACACCCCATAGACATACAACATTCTTAGCAAAAATTATAAATACATTTACAACGACAATAGAAAAATAAATAATTGATATATATATATAGGTCAGTGCAAGTATACCAATAATTTCATTAAAATAATTCATAATAAAAAGTACGCAGTGTCTGTTAATAATCGGAGATATTTTTATATTTGGCATTAATTTTTTTCGAAGCCTTATAAAGTCATTTGCTGTTAATAATCGGAGATATTTTTATTTATTTATAAAAATTAAAAACGGCTTTGAATTATTTTAAATTACAAATTAAGAATATAGGCCTAAAACTAGATATTTGGCATTTTGGTGTCACCCCTTGTGAGGGTGTCACCCGGTGCGGTCCGCACCCCCCCGCACCCCATAGTGACGCCACTGAATACCACTGTGAATGACATATTATGACAATACCACTGTGAATGACCGAAATACATACACTGACAATACCACTGAACAGTGACAACATATACATACAAAACAAACGACAGTATCACAAATTAATGGATTCAAAGTGTATTGAAAAATAGAAACATTACACAATGAAGATATACATGTACGCAGTGAAAGCGAAAACATCTCCCCATCAAATTTTCTTAAATACCAAAAACATGAATAACTTAAAACTGACGTAAACATCCCAAATAAGTCAACAAGCACTTAAAAAAAAGGAGATAGGATTTACTTAGCCCAGTCTATTCAAAACGTGATCAGCACAGACCAAAGAATTTCTTTCTTCTATCATCTTCTATTACATGTTCACCATTAAGTGTCAGTGCCACCGAATGTACATTCAATTTATATTTGTGATCGTTCAACTCATATTCTATGGTCACAGCCACAACATCTCTTCTGCACAAAAACACTTTCATAAATATCCCGTCACCTAGTTAAGTAACACTCGTTTGTTTATGTTGACAAATATATAAATAACATTGGCGAATGTGTGATAAATAGTAGAAATATATAAAGTTAACTATGGGACGCGATGTTTGGGGTCATATCACACATATCAC
Organism: Bulinus truncatus; assembly: GCA_021962125.1. Lineage (NCBI taxonomy): Eukaryota > Metazoa > Mollusca > Gastropoda > Planorbidae > Bulinus > Bulinus truncatus. The sequence goes on along the minus strand of JAGDYQ010000001.1, from coordinate 18,769,175 downwards.
ACATATTCATGGAGTCACACATATCATACATATTGATGGAGTCACACATCTCATAAATATTGATGGAGTCACACAACTCATACATATTGATGTAGTCACACATCTCATACATATTAATGGAGTCACACATATCATACATATTGATGGAGTCACACATATCACACATATTGATGGAGTCACACATATTATACATATTCATGCAATCACACATATCATACATATTGATGGAGTCACACATCTCATAAATATTGATGGAGTCACACAACTCATACATATTGATGTAGTCACACATCTCATACATATTAATGGAGTCACACATATCATACATATTGATGGAGTCACACATATCACACATATTGATGGAGTCACACATATTATACATATTCATGCAATCACACATATCATACATATTGATGGAGTCACACATCTCATAAATATTGATGGAGTCACACAACTCATACATATTGATGTAGTCACACATCTCATACATATTAATGGAGTCACACATATCATACATATTGATGGAGTCACACATATCACACATATTGATGGAGTCACACATATTATACATATTCATGCAATCACACATATCATACATATTGATGGAGTCACACATCTCATAAATATTGATGGAGTCACACAACTCATACATATTGATGTAGTCACACATCTCATACATATTAATGGAGTCACACATATCATACATATTGATGGAGTTACACATCTCATACATATTAACAGTCACACATATACAGACGTATATGGAAAGAACTATCGCACATAGAGTACAAAATCCACCATTAACTTGCAGGGACAATTTGCATCAGACAGACTATCCAGTTGAAGCCAGACATTTATTTACAATAGGACGTACAGAGGGATGCAGAGTGAAACCTGAACCACAATAGAGAACGTATTAGCTGGATTTGGGGGGGGGGAGGGGGAGAAGTTGGGGGGGGGGGAGAATATAGACTCGTGTAAACCGATTGAAATTGAGATTACAGCGGGAAATCAATCAAAGAATTAGGAAGGAGGAGAGAGGTCAGTAGACGACGTATCTTTGGTTTATTCTTCAGTATCTAGGGAGGGGCAGGACGGAGAGGGGACAGGCTGGAAATAAATGTACAGCTTCATTCAAAGTTTGGCCAAATGTGGACACAAATTGACACCCAGAAAATCAGGCCTAACGCGCAGTAGTTGTGTAAGCCATAAGTTTTATTGAAAGAGAGCTTTCAACATACAGCTATGGGTTAGTCAGATTTTTGTGATACACAAGCTGGGCAATAATTATTAAAATATACCTGTCTTTGAATAATCAAACTATTCCCAAATTCATAATCAAATTAAATTAAATAACTGACTTATACATAATACTTTATAGGAATGAACTTAAATAAAAAGTGGGGAATTTTTATTAAGTGTAAGTAAAAACCCAACAAGAACATTGCAGGTGTATTATCATTACTCCTAACAAAAAGTAAAGTTCCATTAGCCGTAAAGTGTCATCTGGGAAGATGAAGTGTAGAATTCAAATGTTTCTATAACCACGACCAATAAAGAGATTGTGTGGTTAGCACAACGCCCCGCCGCCTTTACTTTCCCAACTAAAATCAAGTTCTCATTAAATCTCTTTGGACTTGAGGGAGCAGCTTTCATAGGGACCTGGAAAA
>JAGDYQ010000001.1:18687993-18767005 GCA_021962125.1 Bulinus truncatus | reverse complement strand
TGAAGAGAGAGTGTGAATAAAAATATAAAGATAACATTAAAAGTTAGATTACACATGGAGTTAGACTTTCCAGGACTTTGTCATGAATTATGACAAAACGAAAAGCAGAAAAAAGACAGTAAATACTATATCGACTCCAGATACAAACTACATACAACATGCATCCGCATAATACGATGCCCAAAGCTGGAATTGTTTCACAACTGCTAAAATAAAACACATGCTCCCGCTGTCGGTTGTTAGAAATGACGTATACACTGGAACTCAGAATAACCTACAGCGCGATGGCGAAATGACGCCATAGATACTGTGGTGGGCGGAGCCTACCAAATTGCGTCATCAAACTTCGAATATACTACTTCTCCACAATATATATATATATATATATATATATATATATATATATATATATATATATATATATAATAGATATTACGCCCGGTGTTGCCCGGGAAATCTAAGTGTAATGTTAAACCCCTTCCTAATCAATTTAATTAATTTAATTAGGTGCTAATTTATGCCACCTTCTTAATGTGCAGAAATGACCTACATTCCATACGTCAAAAGATGTGGCTGCCATAACCAACAAACCATCATCAAAAAGTAATCCATCGAGGGAACAATAACCTCCAGCACACAATGTTAACAAACTATAATAACTAAGCATGATTATCAAATGCGTAGCCGATTTACGTGAAATCAAGTGCAGAATATTTTTTTTTTATTTGACGTCACAGAGGATTTTTATTTATAGCGTTTTGCCCTGAATTCTATTTATAGCTAAAATCAAAACAAAGCATTAAAAAAATGCAGCGTCATAGGTTATTTATATATATGTATATAAGGTAGCACAAACGTGGAAGGCTTTATGTTTCGTTTTTTTTTGTTTTTTTTTGTTTTTTTTTTAATGTGAGACTATAAATATTTCTACAATTTCTCAATTAAAACTGAAACATGTCAGAGAGTCATGAAATTGGTTATAGAATTATGAGAATTTAGTTTATGTACCAAAAACGCTAATCTCAACGCCTTTTATAAATGTTTAAAAAAAGAATCAATCAGTGAAATATTGTGTACGATAACAGTTTTAAGCAAGATTGTTTTTATAATCGTTCACGATAGCAGGTTTAATTTTAAAAATATTTTTCATATAGATGTTTCCATTAAAATCACTCACCTGTAACGTACAAAACATATGATCACTGTGATTATGATTATTACACTAAAGGTGACGCAGACAGCAATGATGACAATCATCTTTTGTTGATATTCTGAAATAAAATATGTCTACAATATTTCAGCTAGGGAGAAGTATTCTATTGTAAATTCTACACCTTATCTGCCATGATGGCCCTTTAGGGCTAAGGAAACTATTTATTTTCTGCATACTTGGGGATGAGAATGTTCGTGGGAAATACGACAGGGTGGGGATAATAAATGAACGGACCTAAAGTTGAAATTGTAGAATGAAATTAGGTTATTTAAAAATTTGGCATTTTGTCAAATTAACGAAAGTAGGTGTCACATTAAAAATATGAATCGCAATTTCATTTTAGACGCGTTAACCCCGCTATAATTTATTTAATGTAATTATATTCAATATTTTTATAACGCACCTGAAATATGAATGGGGGGACTGAAAAAACAGATGGTGAAAAACATGCATAATGTACATAATTGTTTAATTTCTTCTTGTCTTAGATAGAGTATAGCATATCACCGGCTGAGCGTGAGGGCATATGTTGCCTATGTCGTTATTTTGCTACTGCAAGTTTAACTCGCCAATGGCCACAGAGCCAACGACCAGCTGTTTGGTCTTTTTTCTTTACAATCGTTATTTTCTTGTATGTTTCAATTTTCATTAGATATAATGCAATTAAACCTCCAATGGTATTGTTTAACCCAAGTTCCATAAAGAAGATTTCATTAAGTTCATTACAATAATGCTCTAATGACTAAGAACAAAAGCATTATTAAAAATTGTGTATTTATTTATTTTTTTCAGAGCCTAAGCTAGTATATATATATATATATATATATATATATATATATATATATATATATATTGTAATTTTTATTTTATATTTTTGTTTTTTATTGATTTTGATTCCAAAGAAAAATGAGCAAAATTGTATTACGGATCATGAGCATATTTCATGAACAAGATAATAGATATAGCCGATATGCAAAATAAAGAGCCCTTTTGTAGGGTGAAATAAGCTCCAACAAAAAAAAATCTTCATCTATTATTGTATTTTTTATTCCTTTGTTAAATAATATTTTTAAAAGGAAGAAAATATAAAAAAGGTTAGTTTTTTTTTTTTTTTTAAATTTCTTTCTACACACTTCTTTTCCGCTTTCACAACATATGGAGATGAACAAATATAAATTACATGTAAAGGGCAGAACGTAAAACCCTAATACTATGCTTCACTTTGAAACGATTGGCGGGCAATATTTTGACCAAGACAGGTATTCTGAGTGTATCATTAGTAATCAGAACAATATTCAGCAAGTCTTACCGGTTTCTTTACCTTTTGTTTCAAACTTATAAGTTGTTGTATTTGAATCTTTGGAAATAGAATGTGATGCATTTTTTAATGCAGATGTTGTATTCATAATATCTGAAACGTCTTAAAAGAAAACAATTATTCAATAATTCTAACTCATAAATAGATATATCACACTTCTGCAACGTTCTTTTTTTTAAATTTGCAAATTATAATGCACAGTTCAGCTTTATGAATTATCTTCAACTAGCTGTACCCTGCAAAACCTATGCATAGAGTTATATTCCGTTTTACGTTTGATCTGTAGGGAAGGTTACTTTTTGTTTCGGGCAGATCAAATATGTTCATAATGTTATTACAATTTAAAGGTGGAATATGTTGTAAAAAAAAAAAAAAAAAACAATGTTTAAATTGAATTGTTTTACATTTTGGCCTGTGGGTTTCATGTTTAAAAAACGCCGAAATTATTTAAAACTGAAGATTTAAAAAAAAACCTTTTATCGAATTGAGATGCCATTTTGAATTTTGGATTATTTTACTTTCGTTATAAAGCAGAAGCCAGAGTGCTATTATTATATTGGATTGACATCACTTACTTAAACAACGTGAATTTAAATAATGAAGTTATTTGTTTACTATATAAGCTACTCGGGAACTATCTAGCTTTCAATAAATACCTAAATATGTATCATACATTAACATATATTGAACAGCAATGGTTACATATATTGACAGCTATTGAACAGGAATAGTAACATGCATTAACATCTATTAAACATCAATGGTAACATACATTGACAGCTATTGAACAGGAATAGTAACATACATTGACAGCTATTGAACAGCAATGGTAACATACATTGACATTTGTTGTGCAGTAATTGTTTAGTCTTTGTTAGCTTACGTCGTGTAAAAAAAAACTGTCGAGTCGAATGGTTCAAAGCTAATTATAGAGGCCCACTAATTAGAACAGCTTAAAAACTATTGATAATGATATCGATTAAATATATGTATGCTTTCTAATTTATTTTTATAATCTGTATTGGTGGACGAGATTGTGCTATTTAAAATGTTAAATTAATTAATACTTCAGTACCTTTAGACTTACTGATTTTATCGTCTATTAACTTTAAGCAATCTAAAGCTAAAATGTTTCAAAAAAAAATTTATCATAACATGCTTTAAAAATATATTGATATGATATAAGATAATTTTATATATATATATATATATATATATATATATATATATATATATATATACAATGCACTTTTTCAGAGGTCGCATAAAAAACGCACGCAATGTGTCGGGCCGGTCGTCTTTATCACTATTTAAATATTGACTCGTTAAGTCACAGGGTTTCAGACGATTGAAAGGCGACGAATTGCAAAGTAGAAAACGAAGAGGTCTGTGTACAGATTTTCTTTTTTTGCGTGTCATCAGATTAACCACCGGATGGTAATTAAAAAAAAATAGGTTTCTTTCATCTTGAATTTGACTGTGTTTTTTTTTTTAATGATTTTAATTTTCACATTACGGTTGGAGTACTATTACGACATACAAACACACACACGCACACACATATACAGACATACACACACACACATATAAATATATATGGCATGTAAGTGTGTGTGTCTGTTTTGGTGTGTGTGTGTGTTACCAGCTCGTAGCGTGAAAATTCTACAGCAGGGGCCAGGCATTCTACAGCTGGGGCCAGGCAATAGCAGGGGGGACCAGGTAATACATTTTACTTAGTAAAGAAAATAAGCAGAAGGGGGCCAGACAAAACGCAGGGGGCCTGGCCCCTCTCGCCCCTCCATACGCTACGGGCCTGTGTGTTACATGCATTAAAATCGAGTCATCTTTAAAATTAAAAGAAAGTTGGCTTACTATTGTTTATTGCATACGTTATATTTGGTCCAGTTCTAGCAGCGTAGTGCAATTCTTGTGGAATGGTAACTTGTATAGTAAATACATTTGGAGCATCCGTTTTTAGATCTCTTAGTCTGGCTCCAAACTTTTCTGCCGCCATAAATGGCATCGAGTTTATTGATATCCAGTACAGTGCAGATGTTTTATTAACAATATTAGTGGACCAGGATAAAGTAATACTGTCTGTATTTTTCTGTATTACATTAATGTTACTCACTGATACTTGATCAACTGAAAATAACAGATACTTTTTTAAAATAAATTAACTTGCAATAAGCGTTACAGTATTATGTTATTCTAAATATGGGTATAATACAATTTTTCGCAACATAACAAGGTCTTCATTCTATGTTAAGGTGGCTATATTTAAGAAAAAAGCAACAAAATAAAACACACAAAAAAACTATAGAATGTATTCCTCTTCTCTTCAAAAATTCTTTAAAAAATGTATTTATGTGTATTAAGTACTTTTTAATATGTGTCTACTGAAATTTGTAAAAGCTTATAATAAATACAACAACAATATATATATATATATATATATATATATATATATATATATTTTACAAAGTGAATAATTTATTCTTTAACATTTTTTAAAGTTTAGGATTTTTGTTTGTGTGGAGGTATTAATTTACTGGATATGTATGTAAAATATGTTCAGGTATGAGGTTCTGTCGTATATAACCTGAAAGAACAGTACAATTAGATTGGTTCAGGAATTGCTATTTTATTCTCACTACAACTTCGCTGGGTAGTTTTTGTGCGTATTGAAAAACCTGCACTGTCTCTAAAACTTAGCGTTAAACAAAACATTGAAAAAGACCAACAAGGTTTAAACATATACTATATTTTATCCATCGCCAGCTTATTGCCTGACCTATAAAGACCAACTGAGTCAAACTCTTAACGGGGCCCTGTTTAAAAAAAAAAAACCAAACGATTCATAAAACTGTGTATGTTCGCAAACATGTTCAGCCTATTAAGTCTTTTCTTCATGGGGATCCTCAATACACACTCACATACACATACACACACACACATACACATACATATATATAACAATGAACATTGCATCGTTTTCTATTTGGAAGTTTTGAAAATATCACTTACTTGATGTGCATCTTTCATTGTCATCTCTGTAATGACTTATATTACAAATACAAACAGTCTCATTAGTGGTACCCTGCAAACAGAAGGTTCCATTTTCACAAGAGTCGGATGTACTGTTACATCCTTGACCATGACTTATGAATGTTGTAGTTGCTGGTATAGTTAAAAGCTTTGATTAAATGTTGATTAAATAAACATTGGGTAGTGATATGTAAGTTGATCTTTAGATTACATCTTCATTCCAATTTAAATAAACGTATTTTACTCAATAAAAATGATTAAATTAGTATTAAACTATGAATATCATAAGTTAAAAAAAAACATTTTGTTTTGGCAGTTAGAGAACCTGTGCATAAATAAGTCTGCAAAATAGATTTGTTGTTATATTAACCTTGTTAAGCATCAAACAATTCAATTACATTTTGTTTTTCATTTAATAACTATTTTAGTTAATATCAATAAATCCCCATAGACCATCAAGTTAATATCTATATCTGTAGCCAAGGTTAAATTTATGGGTATTTGTGTACAGTATATTTTTGTAAGGTGGGTGGACTTAGGAACTATTGATCAGACTCTTGAAAAGACCCGGCAATTAACGGGCTGCGAACTCCACACCTTTATTTCAGCAGCGGCGCGCTCTACCACATTGCAAGGACATGTTTTAAATTAATAATTTTGTATCTGTAGGATACATGCAAGGTTGGGACGTTTATCTGTTAGATCCTATGAACCACACATTGGATGATGGTGCAATGGTCATGGAGCAACCAATGTACATGACATGGCATACCAGGCAAAGAAACCGTAACCCACACTATGTTGAGCCGGATACATCACACAGATCCAGCTAACTAACACATTACCATCCGGCCACCTAAAATGATAACATTGTATTTCACTCACCCATCCGACTTGCACATAAAAGTTCAAGCTAACTTACAGAAAAATAGAAATATTTTAAAAGTCAAAATCTGCATTTGCCAAAAATTATTTTTCGTTTCTAGTTAGCCCTAAAATGAGCATGGGTTTGTATTCGGTTTATAGAGCTAGACACTGTCCGTTATTCAGAAACACTATCGCATGGAAAATTAGCAGCAATATAAATCGTGAAGTAAAAAAGTCTACACATATTATTGAAAGATATATGGTGAGATAAACTGAATTAATAATACAAGTATATAATTTTTGTAAAGATGTGGTTATCGAAATCTGCAACATTTTTTTTGTTTTGTTTATTGCCCACAATTATAAAGAAATTATAAAAATTTCTGGTTTTTGATGTAAACATAAAGGTTTCTTACTATCGTGTATTATAGGTTATAAAATTATTAACACTCATTACGTCATACATTTGACAAAAATATAATAGTCACTAGTTTCCCTAGAAGTCATAAGTTGAGATGTTTTGTGTACTCAGTGATACTTTGATTGTCAGCTCAATCATCTGCATCACTCCGGTTCAAGTCACTGAAACTCGAGCTATGTTATTCGTGCTGTCTATATGGTCATTGCACTTTCTACAGAGATATGTGATTGAAGTAGTGCGCTGCTATAACTGTCCTTATAGTTTTATTGGGTCGAGAAGTACACATGCTATCTTTTCGAGTGCCTGATAGAACTTAGGGGTGCTAAATAAAACATTTCAATAACTGAAAACTAACTTACAAACACATTATCCAAATCAATTAAACAGTTATCATTACCTGTGCTGATGCACCTTAAAATCAAAGCCACTCGTATAAGTATTCGGCAGCCAGTGAAATCCATATGTTATAAAACAAAGAAATAATCCACACCAATTATTTAAAAAAAAACACTAGGAATCTTAAGATCGTTAATTTCCTAATTGATAATCTCAACTTTTTTTATAAAGAAAAATGTACATGCAACATTTTGATTTCTTTTAAAATCGTTCATCAAAATGAAATTTCAAACTCTTTAGCTATAGTAGTAGGTCTTGTTTTTTGTTGATTATAGTCTCGAGAATTAGGTTTACAGGATGTATAAAAGTAAGCAGGTCATTCTACTTAGTTGAACTTGGTTGAGGCTAGGCACTTACACCATTCACTAAACAACAAGTGGTATTATCTGACCGTAAAATGTTGCATTAAAAATCTAGTGACATTATTTGAGCTATGATATGGCCTTTACAAACTACTTACAATACTAGGGCATTGACTGTTTTCTAAAGCTAGATTTAATGATATATATAAAGAATAACACAGGGCAACAAAAAATATTTTTTGAAAAAAGTCCAGGGTTTTTCAACTGATTTAAACTAATTTCGATGCTCTGAGTCCGAAAATGACCTTGGTTTTGTTCAATCAGGTCAGGATTTTTTTCTACATAAATTTAAAAAAAATCGATTTTTTTTGTAAAAAAAAAAACACATTTTTGCGGATCATCAGCTGATAACCCCCTGACGATTTTTTTTTCCGTTTTACTCAAGAAATAAAAGTCAACGTGTTCAAATTCATTAAATTTTTGTTTATCCACAAAATTTTATAAGCATAATTATCATAATATTAGTATAACAATGAGCGTTACGTGAAACAAAAGTTCAGAGTTCAAGGCATAAATCGGCATTTCTTCGATTCCCGTGTGTGATTAGCTGCTGGGTTGTCTTTCTTCAGCGACCAGCAGTAGTCCGCTAGCATGACTGCATCCCTCCTCCCCTGGTACCTTTCCTCCATTTGGCGGATGTCCTGATGGAACCTTTCTCCCTGCTCATCGCTCATCGCCCCAAGGTTTTCAGGAAACTTCTCCATGTGTGAGAACAGAAAGTGCATCTTTATACTCATCAAACACCCGAGTTTTTGGAAGTCCTCTATCATGCTGCTGATGAGTCTGGCGTGGTTCCCCAGGAAGTTGTTCACCAACTGCACAAACTATTTCCAGGCGGCACACTCAAGCGTGTTCATGGAGTTTTGGAACTCTGTGTCCTTTATGAGCTGCCGTATCTGTGGACCGTCGAAAATGCCGTCCTTCAGCTTCTCAATGATCAGTTAAAGAAATGCTCGGCACATATAGTTGAAGCACCTCCCATCTTTGTCCAGAGCGCGCGTAAACTGTTTCATTAACCCAAGCTTTATGTTTAGCGGTGGGATCAATATCTTCTCCCAGTCAACAAGAGGTTCGTTTATGATGTTTCTCGCCTCAGGTACTAACTGCTCTCGCGCCGGGAACTCTTTCTTTACATAGTGCTGGGCTCTGTCGCGACTGTCCCACATACATATAAAGCATGGGTACTTCGTGAACCCGGACACAGCCTCCAGTACCCCGAACTTCCATCTGTACCAGCGTTCAGAGATCTTCCTGACAGCGACGATGAGGCCACCAAGTAGAAAGTTCACCATCTTCAAGTCGACGCAGATGATCCATTGGTGCTGCTCATATTGGATTTTGTCGAGCACATACTTCACTGCTTCATACTTCTCTTCAAGAGTTGTGGAGTGCGCAAGAGGGATTGAGGCGAACTGGTTCCCGTTGTGGAGAAGTACACACTTCAAAGAGCGCTTGCAGCTGTCAATGAAGAGTCGCCAATCTCTCGGATCGTATTGAGGACCGCCGAGTTTATCAAGAAGACCGGCGACATCTCGGACGTACACAAGGTCTTCCTCCTGGCAGAAGTAGCCCATGCAGTCCTCATGCCTTCTACGGAAGAAAGTGATACGCCCGTCCTTGCCAAGTAGATTTTTCTCTTTGAGTCTGGAGGCCAACAGCTCGGAGGAATTATTCGACAGGCTGCGGACCATCTTGTGCTTCATACTCATCTTCTGTATCTCCTCCCTCGTCTAAATTGGTGGCCTCATCGTCGCTGTCAGGAAGATCTCTGAACGCTTGTTCAGATGGAAGTTCGGGGTACTGGAGGCTGTGCCCAATCAAGTGATGATGCATTAAATAATCAAGTGAAAATCCAGATTGATGATTTATAAATAAAATATTATTATCTCTGTTTTTAAAATTGTGATTATTTTGCTGCTAATTTTTATGCAGCTAATTTAGAGAAATGATTGAACTCAAAACCCCTGATATTAGAATACGTATACCTCGTCCGGTAGGTCTATGGTTGTATCTCAAAAAGTTGACCTGACCGAGCAAAATCAATGTGATTTTCGGACTCAGAACACTAAAATTAGTCTAAATCAGTTGAAAACCCCCTGACTATTTTTTGGCTGTTGCCCAGTGTAATGTATGCCTTAGTAACTGTGTGGAAATATTTGTATCGTGAATAGTTGCTGTATTAAGACGTCGAATAATTACTATACATATCTTTTAATGTGTCTGTAATTTTTGTACTGAAATCAATAACGTTTTACTTTTGAAAATTCACAGTTTAAAACTAATTTAAAAGTTCATAAATTTTTTAATACAGCGTTATTCAGTGTATCAATATTGTTTTTAGAGATGAATGCCACATTTACTTTTCCTTATTTAAAATTTGCACATAAACAAACATATGCACATGGATAGGAGGAGAGGGAGGGGGTGTTATCATCGTATATCGGTGGTGTCCATAATAGTGGGCAGGATATCATTGTTTGATCTCTGACTTTAACAATCTATTAGTGAAAAGCCTTTATGGTCATAACATCAATAGTATCAGTTTTAATATAGTGAATAGTTGACCCTTTGGTTCAGATCCTATCTGCACATTTCAATTAGGTTATGAGATCAAACCCCAGGGCGCAGAGTAACCTGCCTATGCTTTCCATGACGCCTCATTGGTAATTATACTCTCACATTCTAAATATTCGAAATTACAAAAAAAATTATATAAAAACATATTGGTGGTTTACAAAATCAAAGGATACATTAATTAACACAACAGAGATTTCAATGAAAAATTAGAATTATGTATTTAATGTATAACAGTAGATCTAAATCCTTAAAAAAAACACCGTCATCACGAATTTAGTTGATATATAGGCAACATTCACTAGTACATTATAATATATTAGCTGCAAGTACCTGGCTTTGCCCGGGTTTAAAATGAGGTTTTTTGTTTACCTTCTGTTTTCTCCCTACCCCCTCTCTCCCTTCCTCTCTCTCTCCCTCCCTCCCTCTCCCATCTCCCTCTCTCCCTCTCCCTCTCTCTTCCTCCCCCTTCCTCCCTCCCTCATTCCCTCTCTCTCTCCCTCCCCTCTATTTCCCTCCCTACCTTTCCTTCCCTCCCTTTCTCTCTCCCTCTCTCCCTCCTTCTCTCATCTCTCTCTCTCCCTCATTCCTTCTCTCTTTCCCTCTCCTTATCTCTCCCCCTCCCTCTCTCCCCCTTCCTTTCTCCCTCCCTCCAACCCTCCTTTCCTCTCTCCCCCTGCCACCTCTCTCTCTTTATCTTTCTTTATGGCGCCGTCGAGATTACTTTAATATAGTAGAATACTAAACTAAAAATAATTAATTACAATTAAACTACCCATCGAGATGAAACGAAACCTGTCCCATGACCTTCCCCATGTAATTATGTGTATGTGTAACAAATTTCACATTATTTGGTTATCTGGATCTTGAGTTATAAGGGAACAGACAGACAGACAGCAAATGCGTCTTATAAGTATAGAGATATACTTATAAGACGCATTTGCTATCTGTCTGTCTGTCTGTCTGTCTGAGGGAGGGAAGCAGGAGAAGGGAGGAAGAGGGGGGGAGGGGGAGGAAGAGAGAGGGAGAGGGGGAGGGGAGGGAGGGAGAGAGGGGGTAGGGAGGGAGAGAGAGGGGAGGGAAGGAGAGACGGAGAGAGAGGATGGGAGAAATGGGAGGGAGAGAAAAAGAGAGAGAGGACGGGAGAAATGGGAGGGAGAGAAAAAGAGAGAGAGGAGGGCAGGGAGGGAGAGAGAGGGAAGGAGGAAGGGAGGAAGGGCGAGAGAGGGAGGGGGAGAGAAGGAGGGGGAGAGAGGGAGATGGGAGAGGGAGGGAGAGAGAGGGAGATGGGAGAGGGAGTGAGAAAGGGAGGGAGGGAGGGAAAGGGAGAGAGAGGGGGTAGGGAGAAAACAGAATGTAAACAGAAAACCTTATTTTAAACCCGGGCAAAGCCGGGTACTTGCTACTAGTTATATATATATATATATATATATATATATATATATGTGTGTGTGTGTGTGTGTGTGTGGAGGCAATATTTACTTTATATTATATGTATATGTCATCATCATTGTTGGGCTATTGTTGTTGTTTATTTAATTATTATGTTCTTTATCTTTTAAATTTTCCATAGTATTTTTTTGTCAAATTGTTTGTCATTTCAAGTGAGTATAAACAATAACACTTAAACTAAAGTGGTTGTCAAGGTTACATTAACATTGATAAATGAAATACTGACTAGGGTGGTTGTTGAAAGTTTTGTTGTTGTTTTTTAATTGACAAAATATTCTGAAGTTATACTTATATCATTTTTTCAGAAATCTATTTTTTACAATGTACTTAAATGCAGTCTTAAAGTGAGTGAGATGCAGCAAACAAAAAACATAATTAAACAAGGCATTATTTAAGTGTTATGTTCATGTGTTGGTTAATTCAGTGCTTACTGGGTGTATTGAGTTGATTTGGTTATTTATTTAATGTAGTCATATTGCGTCAATCAGTAAACTTTGACTAAAGTGTACATGCTTCATATTTATTTACATTCGGTCGTTTCAGTGGTTTAGTGAGGCTCGCGTCGGGGCACAACTTTTTAGCACCCCCCCCCCCATTCGAAAACCATATAATATTATATGAAAAATATACCATTTGGTACCCCTTTGTGAGTAGCGCCCGGTGCATAATGGCGTCCCTTGCCCATCCGTCGCTACGCCACAGGGTCTTTGACAGCGTGCGCACTCTTATAAAAGCACACAGTCCAGGCTTGGTGCCCAAGCAATACGTTGAGCCGGTCCTGTCAACTCGAGCCAATGGTATCTGTCATGTTGAGATAGTGATGTTTGATCCCGTTTGGCGCTAAATGTGTCAGTCCAGTTAGGCCATATATTTTTAATCCATTTAAAGAGTTAATTATTTTATGAAATGCATTAAAGAGTATTGTATAACACACAGTATTGTATAACACACAGTATTGTATAACACAGAGTATTGTATAACACAGAGTATTGTATAACACACAGTATTGTATAACACACAGTATTGTATAACACATAGTATTGTATAACACACAGTATTGTATAACACACAGTATTGTATAACACATAATATTGTATAACACATAGTATTGTATAACACATAGTATCGTATAACACAGAATATTGTACAACACACAGTATGGAATAAAACAGAGTATTTTATAACACACAATATTGTATAACACAGATTATTGTATAACACATATTATTGTATAACACAGATTATTGTATAGATTAAGAGAGATGCAGCTAGTTGAACACTATAAATATTTGTACGGTGGAGAAAGTGATGTCATTTCAGTTTAGTTGGTGATGTCAGACCATACAAGTACGTGATTTAAGTCCAGATGAGCATGCTATCTTAGTCGAGTTGAATAAGTTGTGTTAGTTCAAAAGTGCACGTGGTTTCAGTCCAGTTTAGCTAGTGGTATCTGTCCAGTTTAGCTAGTGGTATCTGTCCAGATTAGCAAGTGATATCAATCTAGGCGAGCAAGTGGTGTCAGTCCATCTGAGCTAGTGATGTCATTGCAGTTGAGATGTTAGTCCAGTTTTAAAGTTGAGACTAGCAGCTTAGAGTCGGTAAAGACAGTCATACCATAATATGTTGTTTTATGAAGCGCATTTAAATGCGTATTATATTATATGGCAAATAACAAATAGGAATACTCGTTGTGTAGAGTACAGTGTCAGCACATGACGTCACTCGAATATCCCCTCATATTATTATCATGGTATGGTAGCGGCAGAACAAAAAAAAAACAATTACAGTTATCATTTTCAAAAACTTCATTCCATTTGTTTCCTTTGTATACAATTTATCGTTTAAACAGGTGGAGTTTTGAATGAATCAGTCGATTAACAGTTCAATGGATGATGGCATGCATAGAGTCATATTTAGCTGATGATGGGGTCCGTTTTTTTAACAATTCGCTATAAATGGACTAGTACAGATGGTACAGTTCCGTCATATAAGACATATACACAAAACCATTATCATAAATTCTTAAACTGACTAAGTCATATCAGCTGTCGTATACAAATGTCGACATCATTTTCATTTAACCTATAAAATTGACAGTACAACTCTTCATACAAACAATTGCGACTAATTATTATGTTAAAATTTGCACGTATATTTAAACTATTCGGTCGATGGAGAAACCTTGTGTAAAACAAAATATTTATTTTATATTAGTGTAGCCCACCGATATAGGCAGAGTTTGGTGTTAAATTAATTACTCATATATTTGTTATTTATAAAAACTAGTTTATTTCTTAAGAGTTTTTTATACATTTGAATAGCATGATTACATTACTTAAATGCATTTCATTAAAGTTCTTCAATTAATTGTACACATGATGTTTATGTGCATTCAACTTCATCTTACAGTAAGGATAAAAAAAAAATAAAACACAAAATATATTTTGACTTCAATTCTCTATAAATAATTAATTGTAACTAATCAAGGAACCTGTTAAAGGCTACACAAGTCATGAAGGGTTGGATTAAAAGAAGAGGTTAGGGGTTGAAGAAATTTAACATAATGTTTTTTTTAACAAGCTTTTGGAGCAGTTATCATAGTTTAGATCTAAACACTTTAAAACCGACACAATAATGTATTGATAGGGAGATACATGGGTAATTTCAATGCCGACTTGTTATTGTTTTGTATTTTGTATTTACTAGATTCGAATGGAAACTTAAATATCTTTGTCTGCATTATGAGTATTATACACATACAGAGAATTTCTATGTATTTTTGGAAGGCCCTAAGTCAAAGTAAGAGTCATGCTCCTGATATCTCTTTATATCAATTAAAATAACACACAAACACACACACACACACACTCATATATATATATATATATATATATATATATATATATATATATATATATACATACATAATTGTATTTTAACATGAGCGTTGTAAGAGAAAATTGCCTTTTTCTAGCTTTTTTTTTTATTTTCATACGACTATGAACGAAAACATTTAATTAGATTAAAATAGAAGATGTAGATTTTTACGGCCGTGTATATTATTAACAAATATTCAGTCTCGATAAAAAAATTTATCATTTATATTCGTAAATTATCATCAGACAAATAAAATGTGCATGCATTTATAATCATGTGACCGATATTTCTATTGTTTATGTCTACAGTACATCTAGAGAAACATGTGACCGATATTTCTATTGTTTATGTCTACAGTACATCTTGTGAAGCATGTGACCGATATTTCTATTGTTTATGTCTACAGTACATCTAGAGAAACATGTGACCGATATTTCTATTGTTTATGTCTACAGTACATCTTGTGAAGCATGTGACCGATGTTTCTATTGTTTATGTCTACAGTACATCTAGTGAAGCATGTGACCGATTGAGAATTTGTTATGTGCAATTTATTGGTCAACCAACACCAGCGGAGTGAACAGTTCAAGTCACTGGATGGTTATATATCAAAAAACTAAAATGTTTTTTGTGTTGGCATAAGCACAGACGGAGTTGCTGGCATTACAGGACTTTGTCTCGTTTAACTGCTCGGATTACGGACGTTGCACCCGCAGTGGGTCTACGCATTGTATCTTTCACATAGAATGCTGGCAGAGTAGAAAAATGTCACTGGAATTTAACAGCCTATGGTTTGATGGCGTTAAAGTTATTAACCACATAAAAAAAGAATATTACCTTAACTCGCGTCTGTTTGAGCAGCTTTGTGAGGAGACAGGTGTAGAGCACAAAAGTATTTGAATTGAGAGAGCCATTGAAAGATATCTCTCAGAAAAGAAGTCCCCACTAGTCGCACATTTCAGTGACAAAATATGGTCGCAAAACTGGCTTACGTTTGTGACATATTCAGCCTGCTAAATGTACTCAAGCTGTCTCTTTAGGGAAAAATGGCCATTGTTTTCAAGTTGGCAGACAAAGTAGCTCCATTTAAAGCCAAACTGAAGTTGTGGGGACGGCACGTGAAGTTATTTAGACATGTTTTTAGTATTAGCGAGTCTGAAACCTGAGCATTATCTCGGTTGGTTCACAATCAACTGTCTTTGCTTTAAAATGAGTTCGAGCGATACTTCCTAACAACAAAAGACCAATGAACTGGTAAGAAATGGATTCGCGACCCATTTGTCAACCAACAAGGCGAATATAACATGTCTGTGCAAGGAGAAGATCAACTGCTGGAAATTGCAAATGACTGCGTATAAAACTACATTTGAGACAACAACTCTGCCAGTGTACTGCATTAAAGTCATGACGGACTAGCCTGGGTTAAATCCATTCAAATGTTTGAAGTGGGTCTGTAGTGAGGGCTAAAATAAACAACGGAATAAACTGGACATAAGCAACACACTTCGTGTGTCATTCCTCTATTTCCCCAGATGGAACCATCTCATTGAGAGAAATAAGCTCAGGAGTTCTTATTGATTTAGAGTTTTAGTGAATTAAAATGTTAAATCACTGCATATTCAGCTTAAATATACTTAAATAAAATTGTAAAATCAAAACAACCTAACATATAAAAATCGCCCCGAGCAGGCTGCGGTGAACTTCAAAAGTTGACCGGTCCTTGGCAGAAAAAGATTGGAGAGCACTGTACTATGGCATGAGACGTGATCAAACTATGTCAGCTTTTGTTTTTTCACATTAACTATTAGTGGTTCCTGAAGGCTTGGGTAATTACAACTTTTGAACTACAAAAAGGCCTTACATTATTTCTATCTCTATACTTATAAGACGCATTTGTTGTCTGTCTGTTCCCTTATAACTCAAGATTTAGAAAACCAAATAACGTGAAACTTGTTACACATACACATAATTACATGGGAAAGGTTATAGGACATGTTTCGTTTCATCTCGATGGGTAGTTTAATTGTAATTAATATTATTTTAGTATTTTACTATATTAAAGTAATCTCGACGGCGCCATAGATAAAATTCCTCTGTGACGTCATTTCCCTATATTACATTTTTAAAAAAAAGGGGTAACTCGGAAACTCAATTATAAACATGATGAAATCAATAGTCATATCTATTTACCTATCGTTTGTAATATTCGGAAGATTAAAATTAAAGGTGCACTTTAATAAACCGAAATACATTAGTCTAAAATGTTTCTGTGACATTATTAACATTATATATACAATCTCAATGCGTAGTTTAATTATGAAATTATTATTTTAGTATTTTACTATATTAAATATTCACAGTATGGATCGCCTTCACTCTAAATAAAAATCGCGCATAAGTGAATGTGTAATTGAACGGACGGAGAAGAAGGGCTAGGGACGGGAAAAAAAATTTTGTTGCTGTTTTTTTCATGCTGCAAGTACCCGGCTTTGCCCGGGATTAAAATAAGGTTTTCTGTTTATTTAAGAAGCATAATTTGACGTTTAATTGTACAGAGAGAGGGAGGGAGAGAGATAAAGAGGGGGCAGGGAGGGGAGAGGGAAAAGGAGGCAGAGAGGGGGAGAGAAGGAGGGAGGAGAGAGGGGTGGTAGGGAGGGGTGCGGGAGGGAGGGAGGGAGGTTGGAGAGAGAAAGGGAGGGAAGGAAAGAGAAAGGAAGGAGGGAGTAGGGAGGGAGATAGAGGGGAGGGAGTGGAGAGAAAGGGAGAGGGAAGGAGGGAGAGAGGATGGGAGGGAGTGAGAGATAAAAGGTTAGAGGGGGCAGGGAGGGAGAGAGGGGAGGAGGAAGGGAGGAAGGTGGAGAGAGGGGGACGGGGGTGAGAGAAGGAGGGAGAGGGATATAGGAAGAGGGGTGAGAGTTAGGGAGGAGGGAGGAAGGGGGAAAGAGAAGGGAGAGAGGCGGTAAGGAGGAGAGAGAGGGGGAGGGAGGGAGGGAGAGAGAGGGGGGTAGGGATAAAACAAAAGGTGATCAGAAAACCTTATTTAAACCCGGGCAAAGCCGGGTACTTGCAACTAGTATATATATATTTCTCTTCTTCGCCCAACCTTGCGGAACAACGGCGGCCTGCGAGAATTCCCGAATAATTCCAGGAAATACGTCACAGAAAGCAAAGACGCGTTCAACAATTTATATAGATTTAATTTGTTGCTTTTGTAGAATTCCCGTTTAGGTCACAGAAAGCAAGACGTTCAACAGCGTTCGACAACTCGCGTTCTTTTCTAATTTCTTTTATGAAACCAGATTATTTTAATTTCTCATTTATCCCCAGTCGCGGTAAATTTTGTAGCCGTTTAACCGCGGAAAATGAGGGAATGCTGTATATAAAATAGAATCTGTTAACTGATTATTCTAAAAAATAATTAAAAAAACACATTTAATAATACGAGTATGTGTGAAGAATAAGTAATATTGAACTAATTTCCAGTTTTAGAATTTAAAAAATGGTGTATAAATATAGATAAGATGTGAAAATGCTGTGGCTGGGCCCTGCGCTAACGTGGGGGTAAAAAAGTGGGTCAACGCTGAAGTGTAGACAATAAAATATTAGACATGGTGAAATCTTTTGTTTTGATATCTTTGTGCTGTGTTTAGGGAAAAATCCCGATTAAGTAAATTATAAATATGTATGGCGCATTACAAACAAATGTTAACTAACATCTATCTGTATTGAATAGTGTAGAATGAAGGTTATATTAAAGAATATTAAGCTGTGTTGAGCAAGTCTAAAAAACAAATACACAAAACAGATAATATGGAGACTTGCATAGCCTGAATGAAGGGGTGGACAGACACAAAGTGAACCAAAAATAAAAAGCAATGCAAATTAAAACACCCACCCCGGAAATATGTTTGTTACAGAATCTGAATAAAAAAAAATCCTGATCTTAAAAAAAAAGGCATAAATATATCTAACCAATAAAGACAAAATTAAGTCTGGCAGCTCATCGACAATGAAGGCATCCAAAGAATTAACTAAAAATCTGTAACAATAAAATACAAATAAACAAGTTGCTGGAAGGTACCAGATAGTAACCCTAAAGTCTGCAAATGATAGGTCAAAGTTCAACTTTACATAGTATGTATTTTCTCCGAATATGTCTGCCTGTTATTTTGTTGATTCTTGTTAAAAATAATTACAGTAATTATATTGTTTGATAAGGCGGCGTATGCTTCGATGCTGGACGACCAGTTTATTTTAATTAAGAAGAATATCAAATATCCGGACGTCGGTTGAATAAATTCTAGATTTCTAGATTGTCCTAGAAATTTCTAACGTCTAGCTCTGTAAAGCGTGTCTAGATTAAGTTACATTTTAGACGTCTGCCTGTTTACTATATAAGCACTTCTGCCTATCTGGTAAATAAATATATATATATATATATATATATATATATATATATATATATATATATATATATATATATTAAGTGCATCACCACAATAGAGGAAAAAAATTGATTGTTTGTTTTCGAGCTGTCTATGTTTCTAATTTGTTCTAATATCATTAATAATAACTTGTGTAAAATATTTTCAAATCAGAGTTGATTTAGGGGACGTTTATTCGCAGCTTGGTGAACAAGTTATATCCGGGGATTTGGAAACTTCTATTTTCATGTCTGCAAACGCATCACCGACAACAACTGTTATGCGTTCTTCGGTGACGATGATTTTTTTAGAGAAGGTGTCAGTTTGCCATCCCAGTGGAGAGTGCAGAGTTTGGTTGGTTCCCAGGAGTCGTGGATCTTTGTAGATATCTCACAACTTTGCGACGTGAACGATCTGCAGTGGCATAGGAAGAAGCCACCATTGATACATCGCCCCAGACTCGCTAATGGGCCCTGTGTGAAAGCTGCCTGCTGTGTTGGTGTAATCTTTAATCTTGTCGCTAGTGACACAAGATTTAGTCGGCTTAAAACATCTGGAGTTACAAATACCAAAGCTCCTGTTGGCTTTCTTCGCTTTTGCAATGGCATTATATCATCCAAACAGTTATCAACAAACTCCATATTATCTTCAGATTTAGAATTAGAATCATCGGGTTCGTCACTGCTACCCTCGCTGGAAGGCACTGATATCGTTAAACATGCTGCATTTTCTTCTCTTGCGCGTTTCTGATGTTCCAATGTTGCGACATCTCGTGAATGGCGTCAAGCGACTTTTTTGCAAGTGTTTTGTCAAATGATCCAAAAGCTGGAAGACCTGTCTCCTTTCATAGACCTCAGAATGCTAGATCTTCTGCATTCTTGATAATAGTCTCGACATTTGGTGGCCACAGTTGAAAAGTTGATGCCAACATAGATTTCATTTGTTCCAGTTTACGTTTGGTGGCTGGTGTGTTTCGGCGACTTTATCAATTGAACGAAGTTTATTGTATTCAACAAGAAGCTGAACAATCTTGTCACACGCTTTCCTCTCTGTCACCATTGGAATGTTTGCTTTTTTTCGTGAAAGCAGTAACTTGATTCAGCACGAATTTTGGCAGTTGTAAATCGAGAAGGTGCACCAAGAGAACCTGGACTCTCACTGTGTGCTGCTACATTGCAGTGATACATATTTTCCCTAAAAACTTGTAAATAAGTTGGTGTCAGAAAATTCCAATAATTATAGCATCATCAACACAGATTGCATGATTGATGCCAAACAATTCAGTTTTCAGAAGAGTTTGGTTTCTTTGTTCGCGAGGCAGGAGACGCAGTAATAACTGGATATGCAACTGTTGAAGTGATGCAGAGTCAACCAGCATTTCAGCGAAGGTCATAAACATTTTCATTGTTGTTTTTCATATCATTTCCATGTTCTCATTTTATAGGTCGTGTGTATCAGAAATTAAAATAATATAAATAAAAGAAATTAAAATGCTTATAACAAATAATGTACGTAAGGAAAAGTGTTGTTTTTGCTAATAAGAAATGTGAATTTTAAATTTTATTTCTAGCACAACTGCTTATCAAATTCAATCATACTTCACCAAACATTATAAAACCAAAGACATAAAACAATTTATATAGCGCTTCACTTTTTGTATGTAAGTCTTTAAGACTTTACAAATAAGGATGGTTTTATCTGTTTTATGACCATGAAACTTTGTAGAAGTCGGGGGACCTCTAAATATTGTCAAATATTTTTATTTTTTAAACAATGCTTTTTTTGATCAATGGAACAAATTTAAATAGCAGGCAGATCAATTATTACAAATTTTTTTTGGTGATGCACCTAATATATATATATATATATATATATATATATATATATATATATATATATATATATATATATGTGTCTATATGTACCTTGTAGTTAAATGCAGATGGCATTCAGAAATTTTAGCTTTTTCTGCTGATTTGTTTTGCAATGTATGTGGCGAATTCTTTAAGACATTAGCCAAAATCTTCAAGCATCGGATAGGATGGGTAGAAAGCTTACTTTGGAATACAGTTTACCATCATAAAAAGCTCACTACAGTTGTGAAAACAGTAAAGAAAACTGAAGGATTATTACTCAACTATTACGTCTGCTTGGTCTGTCGTCAAGGGTGACAAGAATGATCCTCGAAGCAGAAGCGTATACTGATTTCCCGTTATTAATTGATCAAGAGCCGTACTGCACTGAGAGCTCAACACGCACTTCCTAAAATAAAGTGAAGACTATAATACACTCAAATTTGAACAAAAACATGTACCAGATCCAGTATATACTGTCAGTAGGAGACAAACGAAGATCCCCAATTAAAATGATTTCAACAGCTTGATAAGAGATATGAGGCTTACAGATTTCTATGCTGAGCTCATAATATCTGGACTGAAGCAGTGGAACTTTCTGGACGAAAGTGTTGGACCAGTATAAACAGCATCAAACAGGAGTATTTATACTACCAGTGTAAACGTCAGTACCTAGGACAGTACAATGCTGATAATACGCTGGTAGATTGATTATATTTGGGGACTTACAGTAAATCTTAAATATATAAAGAAAAAACTATTTTAATTTTAATATATTTATCCTTACAGTATTGTAAAATGATTTCAGTTTTCTATAGCATTATGTTACTGATTATGAAGCTAAACATATGAATATGGTTTTTATGCTTTACTATTATTAGAGCATTTATATAGTTTTTGATGTTAGGTTATAGAAAACTTAAAGTTTAGAAAGTAGCGGTTGGTGTTTTCTGTATTTGCCGGCCTATGCACTATTAGCATATGGTTGAGTTTATATTCGGTAGAAGGTTGGGGGAGGGGGCATCAACAGGACATAAACACGAGTCTAACTCAGACACACTGTTTTTCCAAAATGTAGAAACTGCTATCAAATTCACGAACCAAATCACAAGACTGTATTTAGAGAAAGTATGAAATTGCGCATTATTTGCTCTAATTTAGGCTTGCCAAAAAGTTGTGATTCTTTTTAAATACTCTTATCTTTTAAAAAAATGTATTATTTATATAGTAATGGATTTGAAGGAGCATGTTTAAATTATCAAAATGAGCGGTCAATCATGTTTTTTTGTTACACAAAGAAATGAACATTTATTACGATTCAAATGCTTTTTATTTTTGAAGTGTTTACGTTTTGATTATTTAGTCAATCTTTTATGTTTCTATTGTGACAGTGTAGCATTTAGTCAATCTTTTATGTTTCTATAGTGACAGTGTAGCATTTAGTCAATCTTTCATTTTTCTATAGTGACAGTGTAGCATTTAGTCAATCTTTCATTTTTCTTTAGTGACAGTGTAGCATTTAGTCAATCTTTCATTTTCTTTAGTGATCTGCTATTTAGTCAATCTTTCATTTTCTTTAGTGACAGTATAGCATTTAGTCAATCTTTCATTTTCTTTAGTGACAGCGTAGCGTTTGCATCAGAAGCCAGTGTTGGCCAGTCTTGCCAATGTTTTGGGAAACTACGATAGACTTCCAGCCTATGTACCGCCAGAGGTTAGGGTAAGGTTTCATATTTTTATTTTTATAACCTGGTCTTTATACTTTTCATATGTCAATCTGCATCATTATGTCCAATTAAATTAATGTAAGCGGCTTCTCAGTATTTCCATTCGGTAAAGAACAAATCTGATCGAATTTAGTTCATTCAAATTTCCAAGGAAATCAACTCATTTGAATATACTTTATAAATTCAATATTCGATATTTGATAACCATGAAACCATGATTAGGATCATTAATATATGTCTTAGTCAGTAAAGAGAAAAAAATGCTTATATTACGTGGCGTACATAGCATTTCTGCATCCCTGGTATGAATCTAAATAGTTTCCTTTTTTCATAACATTCTAAAGTCGAATAACCTAGCAACGGAACTAAATATTTAAAACGTCTTAGAATACAAAATGCTTTGAAATTCTAACGATGTCTTTTCATAATTCGAACATTTTAAAAAGTCGAATAGCCTAAGAAACGGAACTAAATATTTAAAACGTCTTAGGAATGCAAACATACTTTGAAATTCTAACGTTGTCACGATATAAGTGATCTGTGATGGTCGTTAGTTTTAGACATATGATCATCTATGAGTTTGGGCAAGTATTTGTATTTTACCTAGCCACGTGGTTCCACAGGATACACAACACAAAAATAAATGAAAATAATGAAACCTTAGTAAATACAACGAAAATTTGATTTACACAATATGAAAAACTTTGTAGCAAGTAGCTTTATCTTCATAGTACCAATCTTCATAGCACATATATAAGCTTGAATAGACCGCGTGGTCGGGTCTCTGCGAGTGGCTGGTCGTTCTAAAAAGAACTCAGAACGGAACTTGGGATAAGTCCCATCCGTTGCCTGCTCACCAGCGCACCAGGCTGACTTGCCTTTCTGGAAGAGCTCAACCCCAACTCAACTAAAACTAAACTCAAGTCTCAGCGATGCACGCGGCTGCCATCCCACGTTTCGTACTCGCGCAGACTTCCGATCCGCTGACTAATGGTCAGTGACCAGCATGCGTGGGGGTGATATGGAGCAGAGTTGATACCCCTCTCCCGCTTGAGAATATCTTAAGTTAAATTCTCTTTTCTAAAATAATTTCCCAGATGGCGCCATGCATTCTACCTGGTTCATAGCGCTAGACGAGGTGTTTAACACGCTGCTTAAGTCTGGCTGGGTTATCTCGTATTTTTAGCATAAGTAATTATTACGAAATTATAAATGACAGAAATCGACATATGACAAAAGTAATTTATACTATTGATTATAATAAACTCATTTAAAAAGAAAAAAAAAACCTTATTTATGAGTAATAAGTTGCCTTTATTTACAAAAGAAAGCCTCTATATATTCTATATTAAAAAAAACCCACATTTTTTTACCTAAATTGTTTACTGATACTAACTTCAAAATTACTTTTCTTAGAAAATAAGTAACTAATTTTTATAAACGGTAAAATAGGAAAAAAAGCGTGTTTAATGACAAAACAATATTTGTCTCAAAAGGGCATCATAAATAATGTCTAGCCAATTTAACTAGTAGAATAATGAGGTAACTTAAATTACACGGACCCTATATCATTAATATAGGTTGCATATTGAAAAAGTGCTAAGAAAACAAATGTCCTGATTCAGGAAAGCATCATTAACTATTATGTTATCCCTTGGACAGTTAGAGGGATAAGTGCTTAACGCCCCTATGCCCTTTGGATTTTTCCATTACTGTCATTCTCTGACATTGGGTCCAAAAAGTATGATATTTTAAAAAGGATATATAAGAAAAAAAACATGCCTAAAGAAAACCAATGCCCTGACTCAGTATGTCTGTCATAAGCATAAAGTAATCCCCTGGATAGCTAGAAGAATGATTGTTCTTAAGGCTTTTAGAGAGTCTTTAAATTTTTGCCATTATTGTCATGCTCTGATATAGGGCCTCGAAAATAACCATATTGTTTAATATTGGACATACATAGGAAAAAACGGTGCCTAAGAAAACCAATGCCTTGACTCAGTAGGGCATCATAAAGATTATATGTAACCCCCTGACAGTACAGGGATGGATGTACTAGGCCTCCATGTCCTATGAATATTTTCCTTTAGTTTCTAGCTCTGATATTGGGCCCCCAAAAATTATCATATTTTAATATCGGATATAATGGAAAAACGGTGCCTAAAGAAAACGAATGCCCTTTTCAGTAGGGCATAATAACGATTATGTTTTATCTGGAAAGTTTTAGGGATGGATGTACTGGAAACTTTTAGGGCCTTCATCAACCACTTTGCTAAAAAGCTTTGATATAGGGCCTCGAAAATAGCAGTAGTAATATATGATATATAGGAAAAAATGGTCCCTAAAGAAAATTAATGTCAAGCCATATTAAGGCATAACAAAAATTTATCAAATCCATTTATGTTAAGGGTATATATGCCATTGATGCCTTATGGGCCCCTTGATTTTATCACGACATTTGAGGTGTAAATTATAAACTCCTAAATGAGATAACTATTAACTAATTTTTAATACATTGTATATAGGAAAAAACAGTATACATAGAAACACTGATGCTAACCCTTGTAGGGCATGACAAAAATTAATAATTAAATTATCTGCTAGGATGATATATACCCATGAGGCCCCATGGTCCTTTTATATTTATCACTACGTTTAAGGTGTTAAATGTGGCGCTGAAAATGACAAAACATCTATATATATAATTCTCTTCGTCGCCCAACAATGCGGGACACCACGTAGCAAGACGCAAATATAGATAGATTATTCGCGTTTGCGGAATTCCCGAATACGTCAAAGCAAGCAAGACGCATTCAGCAATCAACAACGTTCGACAACTCCCGTTGTTTTCTGATTTCTTTGTGCTGCTGTTTCAGTGTTTTGTTGCATTGCTCCTCTCTTGCTTTGTCCCTGAAGCTTTGTTTTGATTTTGCCCCTTCATATTGCCCTTCGTTTCCTAACCATGGCCACCGGTTCACATATATTTCGTGGAATCAACAGGTCTTTCAATATAGTCAAAATTCCTGCATCAGGTAACTGTTTATTTCTATCAGTCGCATATTACTGGGAAAATGTCATCGATATGAAACTGTTGCTCTCGAACTTCGCAGATGGTTGTTAGCTTTGTTAGCGAACATTGGGATAACTATGGCGACGCTTTGTCCGTTGTTCTTACCGAAGCACAGTCATACACTCTGCTCGACAATACGCTGCCTACATGAATACTTCCGGCGTTTATGGTGGCGAGGATGAAATTGTGGCTACTATCACTATTCACTTCCGAGAACGTCCGCATGACTCTCCTCAAGTTTACAATCCGGGTCAACGTCTCTCCATATCCCTGCTATTTAGCGGTCATTTGGATCATGGTCATTACGAAGTTCTCTTGCCTGTCACAAACAAACGTGATGACCTTCTGGTGCTATCTGTTGACAACGTCGACATGTGCACCAACATTACAAACCCATGCGATCTCCACATGAGATTGGCATCACCTTCCCACTCTTCTGTTACTGAAGAACATTTACAAACGCCGGATTTTCATGGCAACGTTTGCTCAAAACAACATGCATACGCATGCCATGCAGTTGACAGGTTGTTACGTGATCCCACAAGTGAAACGCACCCATTTGGAGGGAAAACAATACTATTGGGTGGAGATTTCCGACAAATACTCCCCGTCATTCTGCGTGGCTCTCGAGCACTCCCTGTCGCCAGCTGCATTAACAAGCAACTTTTGTGGCGTCACATGCATGTAACACTGACGACAAATATGAGAGCTCTTCCTGACGAACAACATTGTGCAAAATGGCTTCTCGATGTTGGAGACGGGACAATTGGAACACCTGTAACATTACCTTCACATTGTTTTCCTTTTCATTCAGATCCCGTTCAACTACTATATGGCGACCTCGACTTCTCAACTGACACTACGGAACAACTCAGTACGCGAGCTATTAAGTTTCACAAAACGAAGACTTCCTGCACCTGAATGAACAGAGTATTGAAGCTTCTCCCAACCGACGATGTAACTTTCACCAGCGTTGACTCCATCGTGACAGACGATCCACCAGATCAACTTTTATTCCCCGAAGAATTTCTTAACAGTCTTACCCCTACTGGCATGCCTTCGCATAGACTCAAAATTAAAATTGGTTCAGTCGTCATGCTTCTTAGAAACCTCATTCCAGCAAGAGGTCTCTGTAATGGCACTAGATTGACTGTTACCAGCATTCACCGCAACGTACTGGAGTGTAAAACTATCGCAGCTGCTTACTTCTTGTCCTTATTACCTGGATATCCCTTACTCCATCAGTTTTAAATTTGCCTTTTACCTTTATGCACAGACAATTCCCTGTTAGATTAGCCTTTGCCATGACAATTAATGAAAGCACAGGGCCAAACGTTCAAAGATATGCCTGTCTTCCAAAACCTGTTTTCAGTCATGGACATTTGTATTTTGCTCTCACCAGAGTTCTTTCTTTTCATTAACTCATAGTCGTTTGCCCAAACCCACCCCATTTTGACAACTACGCCGCGGGTCGGCTATAGATGTTTAAAATGGTTCAAAATAAATTTCGCTTTACAGAAAACATACTTCGATTTGTCATTGTGTCCGTATCAAAGATTGTGTCGTGTATCAAAGATGAATTGTCAGTATCTTTACCCCTTTCTTTGCGGCGTATGCTACGACGAAGGATCGACTAGTTATCCATAATTTACATTATCAGTCTTTTGTAAAATCTGTTTCATGAAACGTTTGCATTACCAATGACATAGTGTACAATATCAATTGCATAGTTTTAATTAGGCCTAAACAATGGACGAAATTAATTGTGAACATAAAATGAACATCTTTTTTAAAGCAGTATTTTATTAACATTGTTTTAATTTTTCAAAGGTTTTAAGATTACACCAATAATTAAATATGTGGGGTCGAAAATCGCACTGTTGACCAGGCTCGTGGCGTGCGTGTTTTGTCTGGACCCCCTGCTAATTTGTTCTACTTAGTAAAATGTATTACCTGGCTCCCCCTGCTATTGCCTGGCCCCTGCTGTAGAATGCCTGGCTCCTCCTGTAGAATTTTCACGCTACGGGGCTGCTGTTGACTATTTTAAAAAAAAACTGTATCAGTAGGCTTTTTATGTCAAGCATAATGAGGACTTAGCTACTGATAAAAGTGGCATAATTTTCTCTTAAGTTTACAAACATAGCGGCCCAATTTTCTCTAAATGTTTACAGACTAGATACACAAACACAAAATATTTCTATCAAAACATTTCATAAAGATAAATATGTTCTGTTTTATAGACTCCTAAATAAATATCGAATGGTTTTT
This sequence comes from Bulinus truncatus, assembly GCA_021962125.1. NCBI lineage: Eukaryota > Metazoa > Mollusca > Gastropoda > Planorbidae > Bulinus > Bulinus truncatus. The sequence goes on along the minus strand of JAGDYQ010000001.1, from coordinate 18,739,135 downwards.
AAATAGCTCATAAATTGCTGACTAGAGTGATAATATGGCATGGTTAGTGCTATTTTTACATTCAATTTATATAATATCTTCTTCTATTGACTTTAAAAAAATCTTTTTTTTCTTACTCATAATTTGATATCTTTTTACTTACAGGAACACGAGTTTATTGAGCTGGAAATAAAACATGGTATTGTACAAGTAAGTAAAATATAACTTATAGATAAACATTATAAGACGTAATACACAACTGCTAGGACTACTACTTTTCCTATCCATACACCATTGTTTAAGTGACCAATACACTAAAGATGCATATTACAAAGTGAAATAAGGTATACACAACTAATAAGGACAACTGTGTACATTAGGGTGACAAACAAATGCATTGTAAAAAAAAGGTAATGCTCTCAACCTTTTATTTGGTTCTACAATGAAAAATTATACTGGGAAATTGTGGAGACCATCCGTTGATGCTTAGGGATTGCTCAACGCAGTTTAAAGTTTCGAGTTACTCGAATCCACATTTTTCATATGTTTTTCATATTTATCTCTTCTATTTTTAATAATTAAGTTCAGAATGTTATCAATATTTTATTATTTGTTAATTTTATGAGTCATCATACATAATACACATCATTATTTTTTGGGTAAATTAATAAATTAAAAAAAATAAAATAAGTTTATAACATTCAGAACATACACTGTAATATTTAATCATCCAGTTAAGTTATTGCATCAATATTGTACAATGCTGAAATCATTACATCATTCTGTAATTATAAAAGAGTTCATGGTCTTAAATTGAAAACATTTTAATTTGTTATTAGACTAAATATTTTCAAAGTCGATTTAAAATAAATGGAGACTAGATAAGGTTCTAGACTTTTGGCAAAAAAGCTAGGATTCCAACAAAGCAACGTTATCCTGTTGAAAAACTTGTTGAGAAATACGGAAAGCTGAAAAAGAATAAAGGTCCAAAACAGAAACTATCAAATAAATAAAGAAATATTTTCTCAAGAAATCGAAGAACTATTTGATATTGACCATGAAGATGCTTTGAAATTTATCACAATAGAAGAAGAAAAGGCGTTTCTTTTACTACGCAGAGAAGGAAGAAAGGATATGAATTCAGTTGATAGTGCATTGTACAAAATAGAACAACTATTTTAGACAGAAAAAAGCAAACGAAGAAAGAGAGAATTAAAGCGCTAAAGAAGAAGAAGCAACGTGTTCAACAGTCACAGTTTAGAATCAGACTCCTCAGGGTAGACCCCGCCGCCGAATTTTCGTCCGCCGTAAATCCGCCGAAAAATTTACGGCGCGCGCCTCATTATAAATCGTATTTCGTTCGCTGTTATATTACTTAATATAACATTACTGTCGCATTAATCTTATTGCACATGACCTTGCTGACCATATCAGCTCTGTCTTGAAAAGCTTTTCTGTTAATCGCAAAATACTAGCTGCCACGATGGTGCTGCAATTATGATAAATACTTCAAAACTTTTGAAGGTTGACTCTTATCAGCACTTTACAGCATACGTATTGCACCTTAATACTATTGACAGCATCAATAAAAATGAAAACGTTCTGCAGATGGTGCAAAAGTGCCGCAACATCGTAACTACACTTCCATTTCAAAGCCGCAATTATAGAAGACGATGCAGCATTTACAGAGGATAAAGAAATGATAAAGACCCTGTAAGAAGGCATGTCTTCAGTGTGTACTGCTTCTTGTAGATGATCAGCTCAGTTCATCAATAATGGATTCCTCTGATAGCAGCACTAACGCCATCAATGACAGTCATAGACACAATGATTAGTCAGTGAAGGCATCATGTCCAACGCGTTTGAATTCAACATTGATGATGATTCAGTCTATACTTGACTTGAAAAGAAGTTCAAAATACTCTCAAGCGTATTGATCTAGTCTCCATGAAGATGAAATTGACTTTCTAAGTGAACTCGTTACCTTTCTGAAATCATTTAAATTCTTGATCTCTTCAGCTTTTCAATGTAAACCTTATCAACTATTCCACAAGTGATAAGGCACATAGAAAGATCTGCACTGCATCAATCATGTTGATGATGATAAATACGAATGATCAAGCTGTCAGCTCTCCAACCAGCTTGACCATCCGTTTTCTGTAAATGATCACATTAAGCTGCATCAGCTGCTTTGATCCAAATTTCAAATAATTGATTCCAAAGGTCTGACGCAACCACAATTCTACTGGAGAACGCAATACAGTCAGCAATGGCCCGTGGATTCATCATGTCTAAAACGATGTATCACATTCGCAACTAGTCAGTGAACATGTTTCTGAAAAACCCGATGTAAGCGATTGCTAATGGAGCTGATGAATGAGCTGAGAACGACAGTACCAGACGTTGTACTAATAAGGTATTCTATATTAATTTATGGCATTGAAACAGTTTTTCGTTTTATTTCACTCTCAATAGACCAGTCAGTTTGAAGTAAAATATTTTAAAATACATATACTGTGCACTTAAATGAAGTGTTTTATAAACTAGCAGTTAGTACTGTTGTGTTATGATTTTTTGAACATTTATTTCAGATGGCAGTGGAAATTGCAAACTATTTGACGGCGCCTGTTGTTCAGTTTCATGATGTCCTCGCTTTCTGGCGTAGCAGTGTTGCATCATCCTCGTATCCACAACTTACTTAACTGGCTCGTCTTCACCTATCATCATCAGCATCATCTGTACCAGTGGAGTGCATGTTTTCGGTTACTGGTTTGATAATGGACAGCAAACGATCAAGTCTAACAACTGATAAAACTACATCGCATTTGTTTTATTCATGACAAGTATAAACTGATATTTTAAGTGCTTATTAAGATATTGAGAGACAGAAACTGAATGTGTTGAATGTATTCATGTAGCCAACTGTACTAGTAGGAAAGCATATACAACTGTTTATTTCTGTTGTTTTAAATAATAAAACTTTTCCCCAAATATTGTAAAATTGTTTTATTGCTGAAGTTTTATCGATTTAATATTGTCTAGGCGTCGAAGTAATTTTAGCCAAATATTTCGCAATCTGCCAAAAATCAGCCGAAAATGTCAATTGACTCAATTTACGGTCAAATTCGGCTAAGCCGGCTATCAGGCGAAAAATTATGTCGTCCAGCCGAAACTTAAAAAAAAAAAATTCGGCTGGCAGGTCTATCCCAGGGTACTGAAAATGAAGTGGCAAAACTAAAACTGAAAAAGAGTGAAGAAGCAGAAAAAAAGAAAGTGATTACTTCGGCATTTGTTCAGCTCTTGATCGTTTGAAAATTCCCAATCGTTCTGGTTCATTTGTTTTGTCTACAATTTGTCAAGGGTTAGTGCCACTATTGAAAACATTTCTAGATCGAGTGAAATTCTTTGAAATGCGTATTGAAAATCGTAAAGAAATCGCAAAACGAATTATTTCAGATTTCAATCCATAGGTCCAATTAACTGTACATTGGGACGAACAATTGTTACCCGACTTGGACAGTAGAGATGAAGTGAATAGACTGCCCATATTAGTGACAGGATATGATGTAGAAAAACTGCTGTCAGTCCCAAAACTGGAGAGAGAGAGAGTGAAAAACAAATAAGTTACGTTATTGAACGAGCATTAAACGATTGGAACATTTCGTATTACAAAACTGTGGCACTCTGTTCTGATACTAGGTATACGTTCAGGTGCTCGTGGAAGATCTGTATACATAGCCTGTCGACACCATGTTCATGAAGTGATTTTATCCCATGTTTGCAAAACCTGTTTTGGAGCATCTTCTGGGTCAGAGATCAATTTGTTTCAACTTGATTCGAGATGAGTGTAGTAAACTAATTCAAATTATGGCATTTAACTCATGCAGATCTCAAAGTTAATGGTTCGCTTGTACCATCAGCAGTAGAATTCGCTGTAAACATGCCGCGAGGAACTAAACAACCTCGCGACGATTACAAAAAAGAATTTTTCAAATGTCGATAATTTTTTTTTGAGGATAATCTCCTCCAGACGAAATCGGAATAATTTTCCACTCCTTGTGCTATGCACCAAGCACGGTGGATGGCGAAGCACTGTACTCTATTAAAATTTACCTGTTTCGACATCAATTTCATTTAATAAAAAAACAAAAAACTTTCACTGCTCTACTGAACATAATGCTGTATACAGCATTCCTCCCAATTAAACATAATGTGGTACACGATTTTCACTGCCCTACGGAACATAATGTATTACAACTTTCACGGAGGTTCTGAGCATAATATAGCACACATCTTTAATTGCTCTATTGAACATAATGTAGTACACAACTTTCAATGAGTTCTAGGCATAATGTAGCACACATCTTTAACTGCTCTATTGAACATATTATGTAGTACACAACCTTCACAGCCCTACTGAGTAGTTTTTACTACATACCACATTAACATACAATGTCGAATAACTAAAATAAGATCAACTACTTTAAATAATATATTTATTGGACAAATATTAGTAAAACATGAGATCGAAAACAGCATAATATGACATTAATGTATTCTTAAATTAAATGTTGCCTGTACAGCTATTAATTCAATTTAATTCAATTAATTCAAATTTCTAGCTGCATTTCACAGCTAATGCAGAATTCCTTTACGCACAAGATACAATCAAATTTATCACTAAATTAAGAAGTCAAACTCTATACAATTATATTATAACTAATTACTTACTACTAGTCATCCTGGCGTAGCATAAGCCGCCCTATCAATATAATTACTGTAATTATTTTTTAAATAAGCAATGAAACAAAATATAATTTATAATTCATTTTTAATTGCCTATTAAACATTGGGATATTTTTTCGTATCTTATGTTATAAAATTTACTAAAGGTAATTACTGCACAAAAGCAGGAAAAAATAACCGTCCCAACAGGGAGACGCTATCGCTAGGCATTAGGCACTGTGCCTAGGGCCTACAATTTTTGAGGCCTACGAAAGCCAGTACATAAAGTGAAAACAAATTTAAATGCCAGTTCAAATGTAATAATGTTTGTATTAAAGTAACTATATATAATTGTTTGAGATTAGCACCTGAGCAAGTCAAGCTACAGTGGTGTAGATCTGTAATTACAATTATGCTAACTCTTTAAAATATTTTATTATTTAGCACACATGACGTCCTCAGATGTCATTTCGTTACTTTAAAATTTTGTAAGAAAAAGAAGCACACGATTAACGATAAACAACGAATGCGAAGCGCATGGTGTAAAGCGGATTTACTACGCCATCACTGCATGAAAAATTAACAATGCGGAAGGTTTATTTAGATTTCTGAAATCATAAAATGTGCTGGTTACATTCTTGATCATTAAAAATGATGGGAGGCCTACGACTTTGAAAGTGCCTAGGGCCTACGTTGAACTTAAAACGGCCCTGGTCCCAACTGATAATAGTAACACATCATCTGATTTTGTACTCAGTGAGACTCAGTTTAACTGTAATTATTTATCATAACTTTTAAAGAGTGGCGTCTTTAACAAGTTCAAAATGCCAGTTAAATGTAATGTTTGTATTCGCAGTAACTAACTATATATAATCGTGTGAGATGAGCACCTGAGCAAGTCAAGCTGTAGATGCAATGTGACGCCCTCCACCCGCGTACTCTGAGTAAACAGTCATGATTATCGTCCTGGTGGCAGTCATGATTATATACTGAAGCACTTGTCAGAATGCGCCCCGGCGCCAAAAATATATTTATTTAGAGCCGCTATACTTTAGAACAAACATGGGTAAACAAATGACTAACATGCTATGTATGGCACCTTACGATGACTGATCTTGCCAGCTGCTCGCTGCCTTGTTCATATCAAGGACTTTTACATAAAATCTATAATAGTACATCTAAAGTTTCGACTCTTCTCTCGACATATACTATCATCTGCTATTTGAAATCACGGAAATCGGATTTCCCCCAAAACAACAGCACAAAGAAATCATCAGAAAACTATGCGAGTTTTCGAACGTTGTTAGATCACTGAATGCGTCTTGTGCTTCCCCAATGGCGTATTCGGGAATTCCGCAAGCGCGACTGTCTATATATAGACTTGCGTCTTGCTACATTGGTGTATGTCCACATGGTTGAAGCGACAGAAGGTGTATATATATATATATATATATATATATATATATATATATGTTACCGGCAAAGTGTGAAATGCCGGCATTCTATAGAATGCCTAGGCAATGTATAGGCATTGTATAGAATAACTAGTGTCGTTTTGGCAAAGTATAAAATTTTTAAATTGTGCATACTTTTTCTAGGCATTCTATACAATGCCTAGGCATTGTATAGAATGACTAGCGTCGTTTAGGAAAAGTATCAGAAAAGAACAAGCGTTTATTGATAAAAATATATTTAAATATGGAATGAATGCAAAGTAAAGCATATGATGTTCATACCGGAAAAAAACAACGATAGCAGAGCTGAGATTGAAGTATTTGCTTCAGCAGGTAAAACTGGATTCACACTTAGAATTGTACTGTACTTAATTTTCTTCTTTCACACAAAACACTTCGTATTTTGGTATTTTGATCTGTCATGTTCATATTTCACGAATAAGTGAAGAAATAATAAAAAGATGTTGTTTCTGGTGAGAACAAGCAGAACACAACTGGAATGAGGTACTTGTTGCAGCAGGGAAGACTAGAATGGCATTTTGAATTGCATTTAATTTTCTTTTTCACACAAAGACACCTCATAGTTTGGCTTTTCGTCTTGCATATACATCTGACGAATCCTTGGCCGCTTCTTGTAGACTGAGAAGTAGCAGCAGATCGGAGAGCTTTATCAGGGTCAGGAACGTCTTCCGCTTTTATGAAATCTTTTGGACATACGGTGAGTTCTGATCTGGCATAAAGTAGCTTCAAGATTCCATGTGCAGTTCCAAGGCGGTAAAAGCCATCTTCTGTCATGCTCATAACAACTGCCAACAGATTTCCAACATGGTTACACAGTAATCGGCACTAGAACTATTCTCGTAACTCCCGTCGCTAACTAATGTCCGAACCCAATCGTATTTATACTCCTAACGTCCCCACCTTAATTTCCTTAATTACGTCACAGTATCTTTCAGAATAGTTCTCACCTAAGGAGCGTCCCCTGGTCGTCATTGTTGTCTCTCCTAAACTGTCCGTCGTCGCCTCCCAGTCTACTTCTAGAGTCGTCACACCTTTGCTGTTTACTACTCTATTGTTTTCTGACCACCTTGTTCTAAATCGTCTGTCACCTTGTCAACCATTATTTGCATTACTCCTACTTCTGATATATCTTCTTATTTTACAACGTCGAGTGGGATAGTCTGTCTCTAAATCTACTCTAGTTCCTAACAAGGCCAGTTACATACTTTTCCGAACGGGAACTCGGCATTCTATAGAATGCCTAGGCAATGTATGAAATAGCAATTTATTTCATACTTTGCCTGAAAAATTTAGGCATTCTATATAATGCCTAGGCATTGTATAGAATGCCGGATTTCACACTTTGTCGGTAACATAGCCTTTGTTAAGCAACATACCCCCCTCCACCCCGGTTTCTGTCATATATACTAGTTTACTGTGTGTGTTCAGTGTACTATTATGCAAACAAAAAAGCTTTATACACGTATCTACATTTCTAGAATATTTCAAAGGTTTCATTATAAGAGGATATATATGACCACTTGACCATCAACTCAACATTTCTCGTAGGTACTCACCCCCCCCCCCCACACACACAAAATCCTCGCGTAGAAAAAACATTTGGGTTGATATCCCCACCACCCCTCTGCCCCATCCCCTCCTTGCTGAAGTCCCCCCCCCCTCTTGTTTATTTCTTTCTCACAATTATATTTTCATGCGATTAGTCGACCTTTCGAGACGCCTGACATATAGACTTATCATAAAGGATATTGTACTTTAGTATGAAAGAAATGAAAACAAAATATTTCAATTCATTCGGAACCGATTTTTATAAATTAAGCTCACGCCCAGTCGGCATATTCAAAAATGTATCTACCCCCCTCCCCGCACCTTCTCTGAGCCCTCATGCCCAATGTCATTATCATTGACGCCCCTGTAATATACGCCCATCCTGACCAACACCCTACAGTTTTATTTTTTTTCTACTCACGCCTGCGCTTGAGACGTTAAATCTGAGCTCACCCCACAAGCTAAATGTTGGGCCAAAACTATGCACTTCCTCAATTTGTTGCGCTCTTAAGTTAACAACACATCAACAGCTATAGTAAAGTGCACAGTTAAGACATGAAAGTTGCGCACTAATGAACACCGGAAATCGGATTTAGTTCACAGAGCTTATTCCTCAAGCGAACATGAGTGATTCGACTTTGAATCAAGTCATTTTACACCGACCCAATTTGTATATGAGTCATTAAATCTCGTTACAGACATTCTAAAAATACATTGTTTAGACAAAAATCTTGATTTTCGTTGTTATTTATCAATTACTAGGAGGGGGGGGGGAGGTGCAATGAAATGGTTCTGGTGAGTTAATTCAATGACTTATGAGAAGGAACTACTTGTACCCGTGTCATGGGCTATGAGCATGTGGGGGGCCCAGTTACAGTTCACTATGTTCTATAGAATGGTTGCACGAGGGAGAAGGGGCGAAGGGCCGTCTAGTTTACATAGATTGTAAGGAGCTCATCAGAAATCGAACACTTTGTGTGGCAGCAACCCTTTGAGTCAGTGCTGGTGACTTATGTTAAAAAACAAACATGACGTCTTAAATGTCTACGTTGCAGGTCAAGAGGTCACCTTCAGTGAAAGGGGGTATCCTGATCAAATCGCCACTGTCCCGCCTTCCTTGATACCCCAATGATTTCACCCATCCATACGAGGTTTACTTGAAATTTACAGTGAACACCCCCCCCTCTCTCTCTCTCTCTCCCCCCCCCCCCACTGATACCTTCTCGGACCACCCTGTCACATGCACCTCACCAGACGAAAACAAATATATTCGCTCTTCCGGTTCACAGCATACAGGAAAAAAAACCAACTAACGGTACACATTTACCGGTAATTCCCCGCGCCCCCCCCCCCCAACTACACCCCCCCCTTCTTCAAAATGGAGTGTGGCTTTAACTCAATATTCAATGTAATAATGATTGCACCAGATATTGGGGTGAGGGGGAAGGGGGGGTGGTGGTGTTGGGGGGGATGATTGAGGGTAAATTGAAAGTCAGCAAGCATGGTGGGGTTGGGGGCTGTTATAAGGGTTGTAACCACCTCCCCCACCCCCGAGCAGGCCTCAAAGGTAGTCAGTGCATTACGTGCATAATGGAAAGTTGTCAGCGGAAGTTGGTAGATTTCAATGTTTGGATTAAAAGAGCGAGAAAGATGAGAAAATTAATCTACCCCACCCCCCCCCTCCTTCTTCTCTCCCCCCCCCCCCCACACACAAACATTCCCATACGGATTGGTAAAAGAAATATATATATATCTGTACCTGTACCTGTACTGTTAAATATGCTGATTTTACCCATGTCTATTGCCATCCATGTATCGAAGTGTTTAAACACGCTGTTAGGGTCAACTTCGTTTGAATGTTTAACGGTTTGTTTTTAATTATTACTTTTTTTTTTCAATTGGAGAAATGTTGATTGGATTATGTTTGTCTTTGAACCATCAAAGTTAACTTCCTGTGAGTTTTTTTTTTTTTTTTATTTTTTTTTTTTTGACATACTCATCTTCTAATGCATTTCTAAGCTCACGGGGTTGCGGGCACCCTCTTTATCCCCTCGATTCTCCACCTCATTCTTAATCCCTTCCAACTGACTTAAGAGTGAGCGGTTAATTGTAAAGAAGTGCTGCAGTTCGATAAGTGAGTGAGACAAAGATGGGAAAGAGAAAGAGAGAGTGAGAGAGTTTGAGTGTGTGTGTGTGTGTGTGAGAGAGAAAGAGAGAGAGAGAGTGAGAGAAAGAGTGTGTGTAAGAGAGAGAGAGAGAGAAAGAGAGAGAAAGAGAGAGAGTGTGCGTGTGTGTGTGTGTGAGAGAGAGAGAGAGAGAGAGAGAGCGACTGCTTTTAGAAACGTCCCATCCTGGAGACCGGCTCGTGCCTGCACGTGAGTCACTCACAGGGTCACGGTTGGGTGAACCCAGGGCTCCGGCAGACTTCTTTTTGTCTCAAACTACTCGTGTGGCAAGCGTGTGGCCAGCTCGCGTAACCCCCCCCCTCCCTCCACCCCCTTCCTTCTCCTAAACAGAATAAGTAACGACAGGTAACTTCCAGGAAGTCAATAATAGTTTAGAAGGAAAGGGTGTGGGGGGGGGGGGGTGTGAGGTTTGTGTGGGCGTTATTGATTGTACTGTGAAAAACTTTTACCGGGATGGGGGGGGGGGAGGGGGGTAGGCAAAAAAAGGGGTCGGAAGGGAGATGGGTAGTGGAAGTTTGCAAAGGATGAGCAGAGTTTTAAAACTTAAGTGCATTTTTTATGTTGTATTTTAAGGTAAGGAAAAGTGCTTGCATAGCACTGCACCTGTTTCGGTTAAAAAGCTTCTTACCTAATGACAGTGTAAAAAAAAAACTGTATCTGAGTAAAAGGCAGCATCATGGTTTGGTTTACCTGAGATATTTTAGTCATTCATATTTCCTGACAGCCTCCCAAAAACATAATTAACCTTGACGTGATGATCCCTGTATTTATTTTAAATTATAATTATCAACATTTAAAAAAAAAAACAAAAAAAAAAACAAAGTTGATATTTTGTTAGCATGGAAACATCAAAATTCTCAAGATGCAGACAATTCCTTTAATTACGTATTGAAATCATTTCATCGTTTATATTTATATAGAAAACAGTGGTCTTGGCATATCTGGCATATCCGGCATATCTGGCATATCCGGCTTTCATTTCAGACCCCATTTAGATTAAGATAATTAATGCCATTTTATATCACATGTAAAAAGAGAAAATGGGACACCAGAAAAAAAGCTACATATCATTACACGTATTCATGTACTTGATTAAAGAACATTTATAATTCATTTGTGTAATTCTGAGATACGGACATCTCTGTTTATTAAACAAACAATAATCTAGCTTATTTAATACCAAAGCGTATTTCGTCATATTACTTGTCATAGCATAACTATATATAACCATTAAAAAACAACTCGTTCACTATATCTGGATCTGTATATCCGTGGATTGATATTAATATCAATATAAACAATCGTTCACAAAACATCAAGTATACATTTCAACATCCTTTTGATTATGTTGGTTAATACAACTTCTTCCACTGATTTAGTGACGTTGTAAATGTCTGCAAACAAACGACCAGACAAACATGGCCATAAGTAATTTGACCGGTGAAGACAAAGGAGAGAAGACAAAGAAAAAAAATCGTGCCTGAGTGACCAGCGGCCGGAACTGCCCAGAAGGGACATTTGTTTTTAGACTAAACTCACATTCTGCATTAAGGGTGTTAACTTTAAGTAGCGCTCTGTGACCAATCTACAGTACATCGGGTGTGTCCCACGCCTGCAAGCAGGAGATCTCAAACCTTTACCGCTTTCAACGATAACTGACCACTGTCTGATAATGACCCTACTTCCATTATCGTGACTTCTGAGCAAGGTCATGGTGCCATTGGACACAAAGAGAACAAAGGTATGTGTGTGTGTGGTGGGGGGTGTGAGTCATGTCATGCATGCAGCGCTCACATTTGTGGTCCACGCGACAGAAGACAAAGAGCAGCCGTCTGAGACGTGCCTTACGTCATGTGTCCAGTGGTGTTAGCTGTGAACATAGCTATCGCTACTCACCATTGTGATTGGTAGCGTTACACGCGCAGCTTCGTGATGTAACTAAAGTACATGTACTGGTTTACATTCTAACAACAATGAAAGTACAGACCAGTACAGACAAGTACAGACCACTAATTTCTCTGGCATTTAATCATGAAGACTTTAGGTATATGAAATGAATTTTGAAAAAATAACGTTTTGCGATGCCTGAAATTATTATTACATTTCATTATCTTTTGGAATCCTGTTGACCGACTTGATCACCGAGTAACTAGAATATGTTAGTTCACTTCTTGTTCTTCATTTCATTTAAACTTTAGTTCCAATGAGTCTTTCACTTCTATTGTTCTTCATTTCATTAAAACTTTAGTTCCAATGAGTCTTTCACTTCTATTGTTCTTCATTTCATTATAACTTTAGTTCCAATGAGTCTTTCACTTATATTGTTCTTCATTTCATTAAAACTTTAGTTCCAATGAGTCTTTCACTTATATTGTTCTTCATTTCATTAAAACTTTAGTTCCAATGAGTCTTTCACTTCTATTGTTCTTCATTTCATTATAACTTTAGTTCCAATGAGTCTTTCACTTCTATTGTTCTTCATTTCATTATAACTTTAGTTCCAATGAGTCTTTCACTTCTATTGTTCTTCATTTCATTATAACTTTAGTTCCAATGAGTCTTTCACTTCTATTGTTCTTCATTTCATTATAACTTTAGTTCCAATGAGTCTTTCACTTCTATTGTTCTTCATTTCATTATAACTTTAGTTCCAATGAGTCTTTCACTTCTATTGTTCTTCATTTCATTATAACTTTAGTTCCAATGAGTCTTTCACTTCTATTGTTCTTCATTTCATTATAACTTTAGTTCCAATGAGTCTTTCACTTCTATTGTTCTTCATTTCATTAAAACTTTAGTTCCAATGAGTCTTTCACTTCTATTGTTCTTCATTTCATTATAACTTTAGTTCCAATGAGTCTTTCACTTCTATTGTTCTTCATTTCATTATAACTTTAGTTCCAATGAGTCTTTCACTTCTATTGTTCTTCATTTCATTATAACTTTAGTTCCAATGAGTCTTTCACTTCTATTGTTCTTCATTTCATTATAACTTTAGTTCCAATGAGTCTTTCACTTCTATTGTTCTTCATTTCATTATAACTTTAGTTCCAACGAGTCGTATCCTGAAACTTCCTATTCTGTTAGTTTGTCAGTTCGTGTAAGTGTAACTTTCAAATCAGCTCTGTTTATATTTAGCAATGATGTATCTATCCTATAAAGGTTCTATGCTGTAGAATCCTATCAACAAACTTTAACAGCTCGTAGAAGAATTATTAAACTGGAAACTTGTTGACCAAATACATTACCCTTGCCCTCCTTTACCGTCCGATGGATGACTTGTCTCCCCATCACTATGTTTTTCTAAACCTAACTCTCTTATTGTGTCTCCTTTTTCCCCCCTCTTTATTCCATCAAAAAGAAAAAAAAACCCACTTTATAACAACTCACGTCTTATCTTCCTGTTTAAGTGTCTGTCTTCAGATGAGCTCTCTCTCTCTCACACACACACACACACACAAATATATATAGACCTACATAACATAAAACTATCTGTTCTATTTCTGTCTGATTACTTCTCTTTTATTTCGCTGACTTTCATTCTTTTCCTTTTATCTGAACATAACCTGAAGAACGTCTATTAACATTCCACCCTCCCCCCCCCCACCCCCGGTCCGTGTACCATGAACTCACCAATACTTCATGTCTGACTTTCCACCTCCCTCCCTCTCCTTCCCCCCCCCGACCCCAATCCCCCCCCCTCACCTTTCCTTTTTCTACCTTTCCATTACTCACCCATAACTATTAATCTTCCGCCCTCCTTTCCCCACCCCACACTCCTTTCTACCACTCTGTCGAACTAATCACCTACTTTATATACCTATCTTTCCTCCATTCTCTGACCTTCTTTCTATCATTGTCCCCCTTCCCCCCTCCCCCCCACACTTCCATCATCATCTTTTTTTTTTTTTTTTTTAAATTTTAGTCTCTCAGACCGTGAGAAAGTTCCCGGAAAGTTTCTACCTGAGACTGACTGCCATCACTCCTGGGGGCCTTGGAGTCCGAGAACGTTGTGTTACCTGAGCATACCTCAGCGCTCATCTGGAACCAGGAGCCTCGGTCTGGAAGTACTCATGATGCAGACTGTTGAGAGACAAAGGTGGGAAACAAAGTATAGATGGTACTATATTGAGGGTGGGAGTGGTGAGGGGGGAGGGGTTTGGGGGGGAGGTTAGGTAGCTGTTACTAGAGGGGATTTGGATGGTGAGAGTTCAAATACGTTTGTGTCTATCTATCTATCTATCTATCTATCTATCTATCTATCTATCTATCTATCTATCTATCTATCTATCTATCTATCTATCTATCTATCTATCTATCTATCTATCTATCTATCTATCTATCTATCTATCTATCTATCTATCTATCTATCTATCTATCTATCTATCTATCTATCTATCTATCTATCTATCTATCTATCTATCTATCTTTCTATCTAACTGTTTGTCTGTTTATCTGTCTGTGGACAATATGTCAATATACCGAGCTATGGACTATAAATAGTTACAGATTACATATCAATTACATACCATACCAAACAGTGAATAGTTACAGAATTACATATCAATTACATACCAAAACCAAACAGTGAATAGTTACAGAATTACATATCAATTACATACCAAAACCAAACAGCGTTGAGTGGAATGCACAACAGTAATAAACAGCTGCGCATCGCTGCAGACTTAGAGTTTCTCATGACTTAACCAAACATACCTGTTCAAATGTTCATATATATATATATATATATATATATATAAAGGCGTTGATCTAAATATGTAGTTGGGTAGTTAGATGTGATGTCACCATTGAAGCGGACTATGTAACCCTCCCCCCCCACCCTCCCCCCACACACACATCTTTCAATTACACGCAAAAAGAAAAAAAAAACATACATAAAAGTTGAAAATGCACCTACTTCCCCCCCCCCCTCTTCCAGGATGGTGAAAAAATTTTAAGTACCGCCTTAGGAGAATCGCCCCCTTCAACTCCCACATAAGTTACGCCACTGCGCATATGCAAAAATTCTATGTTCATATGTACACACACACACACACACATATATATATATATATATATATATATATATATATATATATATATATATATATATATATATATATATATATAATGCTTAGTGCCAGTGTTGTTAGATATTTAAGTTCATATAATGTAGGCCGATCTATTGCTTAGTGCCAGTGTTTCTTCTATATAAGTTTTAAGAAAAAAAAATTTTGAATGTCTTAAAGAGTCAAATGTCAAATAAAAGTTGTTTTTTTTTTTTTAAAATAATCTCTGCTCACAATATTTACACGAGAAGACAGTTTGTTCATTACGTAAGACAACTGTTAGCTGGTCGCATAACTCTTGTTTATAGTCTTAGTGAGAAATATCTTATATGACCAGTGTTGATATACACATCTTTTACCACATCTGTTATGACTGCTGGACGCAGACGCGAGCACGGACCATCATAAATATATATATATATATATATATATATATATATATATATAATTAGATATATATATATATATATATATATATATATATATATATATATATATATTTATATATATATAATTATTATTTTGTAGTATAGTTTTTATCTTCCCTATTATTATTAACCTGCGTATGTCGTGGTCAGACGCCATGGATCTTCTAATACACTGGTCATATACACTGGTCATATACACTGGTCATATACAATGGTCATATACACTGGTCATATACACTGGTCATATACACTGGTCATATACACTGGTCTTATTCTTGCGCCATTAGAAAGTGAAGCCAAGTGATGATATAACTCTTTCTAACATGTCGCACATGGAAACTCACAACAAATCCGTCCCCCCCCCCCGAGACGTAGCGAGGGGTGGGCACGGGAGGGCAGCATGCCCCGGTCGCTACTCACATAGGGGCGCCAAATGGTATATTTTACATATAATATTATATGGTGTTTCGAAGGGGGAAACGGCGCTAAAAAGGTATTGTGCCCCACAACGTCACTGCCCCTCCCCCCCCCCCCCACAAACATACACATACACCTAGCCTCTGTCAAAATCTAATGGACCAGGCAATAATAAAAACGGGTGGCCGAGTGGTGTAGACACACGACAGTCGACCTGAGAGTCCTGGGTTCGATCCTCGGTGAGAACCATGGGATTTTTCCCAGGTGAAATGTGTTTCAAAGTCGTCCCACAAGTCCACCCAGCTTTAAATGGGTACCTGACTTCAGTTGGAGGAGTAAAAGCGGCTGGGCGTTGTGCTAACCACACAATCCCTTTATATGCCGAGGTTATAGAAACAGATGAATTGTACACTTTCATCTGCTTCCGTGGCCCTTAGGGCTAAGGGGACTTTACTTTACAATAATAAAAACAAAAAGGTAATAAAATAATCTTCATATCCGATAACTCTTCTACAGAGTAGGCCCACGTGATCAACTGTGTCTGCTATTGGTATGTAACTAAATTTAAAGTAAAGAGGTCGCACTCATGCCGTAAGAGAAAAGTCTATAGCAGGGGCGTTAACCCATGTGGTCAATGACTGCCTGAGTTCTCTGGGCTCTATTTTAAGATACACACAAGAAATGAAAAAAATCCTTGAAATAGACGCGCACCATAGTTCGGGCACAGTGAAAAAAAAAAGTTATTCAATAATAGAAAAACCGGAGCATTCGGGAGCCGTACTAGGCTCATTTGGGAGCCGTACTAAGCTCATTTGGGAGCCGTACTAGACTCATTGAAGGGCCGTGCTAGGTTTATTTGAGAGCCGTACTAGACTCATTGAAGGGCCGTGCTAGGTTTATTTGAGAGCCGTACTAGGCTCGTTGAAGGGCTGACGGGCTAGCACTGTTCTATGATGAGAGATTAGAAAAAAAAAACTACGTAATGCATTTACCTATAAGTCTACCTCTCTGTCTCTCTCTCTCCCTCTCTCTTCCCTCTCTCTCTGTCTCATTCTCCCTCTCTCTCTCTCTCTCTCTCTCTCTCTGGGTTTTTTTTAGTCGATGTTTACGATATTCATCTATATTTTTTTCCATCTGTATTGTGAGAGAATGGTGTGTGTGGGGGGGGGGGGGAGGGCAGACAGAGATAATTGAGGAGATAATTCCACACCCCCCCCCCACCTCGTATTTTCAAGTTTTAATGTTTTGTTCTGTGCAAAAAAAAAAGAGATGTTATGTTATCAACTGTGCATTATATTCTAGTGGGGGGTCGGGGGGGGGGGGGAAAGGGAGGGGGAAGGGGAAGCTAGGGTGGGATAATAATTGGGGGGGGGGGAACATTTCATATAAATACTAGATTGATATGTTGTTGTTGTTGTTCTTCTCAAACTGACATTTGGTCGGAAGCCAAACAGTAAAGCTGTCATTTAGATTTGTTTCTGAATAGATCTACTCTGCACAGATCATGGAAACAACAGTCATAACACACACGGCGGACTCAAAGCTGTTAAGTATGATATACAGAACATAATGTATGACATATATAACAAAAAGCATGACTTGTATAACAGAGTGTGTTCTCTACTGTCAGTCAACACTGTTGAGATCTATGGGTTTCAGTAATAACACAAATAACTCGGGGGGGGGGGGTTGTTTTGCCGAAACCCATTAAAAGCCATTGTTTGTTTGTTTGTTTTTTAACCACATATCTGTCATTGTATCTGTCATTATATCTGTCATTGTATCTGCCATTGTATCTGTCATTATATCTGTCATTGTATCTGTCATTGTATCTGTCATTGTATCTGTCATTGAATCTGTCATTGTATCTGTCATTGTATCTGTCATTGTATCTGTCATTGTCTCTGTCATTGTATCTGTCATTGTATCCGTCATTGTATCTCTCATTGTATCTCTCATTGTATCTGTCATTGTCTCTGTCATTGTATCTGTCATTGTATCTGTCATTGTATCTGTCATTGTATCTGTCATTGTATCTATCATTGTAACTGTCATTGTATCTATCCTTGTAACTATCATTGTATCTGTCATTGTATCTATCATTGTATCCATCATTGTATCCATCATTGTATCCATTATTGTATCCATCATTGTATATATCACTGTATCTGTCATTGTATCCATCATTGTATCCATCATTGTATCCATCATGGTATCCATCATTGTATCCATCATGGTATCCATCATTGTATCCATCATTATATCTATCATTGTATCCATCATTGTATCTATCATGATAGCTATCATTACATCTATCATTGTATCACAGTAAGCTGCTAAATGTCCAATTTCCCCCCCCCCTCCACAATCCTTGTTATTTATTGCCCACTCCGCATCCATTAAAACCCATTCAGGCTATTGTTATGATTTCCTGAAATTTTTTTCTTACTATGCTGTTCTGTGATAACGGCTTTTTTTTTACCTTTCGCAACGACAGATTGGTACTTGTACACTTTTAATTTCACCCCATCCCCTCCCTCTACCCCTTGCAACCCCCCCCCCCACACCCCACATCCCTTTAAAAAAACAACTCCCGTGGCAATAACCTCAGGCTTATCTGCCCTTGTCAGCGCAGCACGTGCTGTTGTTGAAGACCCTGCGGTCCTGGAAGGATGGGGCTGAGCCAGGAACGCCATATGTGTTTGTGTACAAGTTGGGTATGGGGGGGGGGAGGCGGTTGGGTTGATATGGTGTAGGGGTGGAAAGGTTGCTGGAAGATTTTGGGGTGGGGGGGGGATTAAGGAAGTCGCGTGGCATCGGTATCAGACACTGTAATTTGTGAAAAAAGAAAAGCAGACGTGCTTGCCAGATGAATGGATGTGTGGTGGGGGGGGGGGGGGTGCAGCCTAGGTGAAATATGGCAGAAATTAGTAGAATAATTGAAGAAATCAGCCAGGCTGTACATCATTACGTAGGCAAGCTGAAAGCGGTTAACGCGGAATTCGTTTCACCTGGTTATGAATATTAATCGGTGTAAAGATAGAATCACGTGATTATATATATACTTGTGTGAAGGTGCGTTGTTCATTGTGTAACAATATGTCTGCCCAACGAAAGCGCGAGTTGATCTATTAGTCCAGTGTCGTCGTTGTTAAATTAAAAATAAACACAACAACAGAATAGTGTTTGTAAATGCAGAAAACAGATCTACGTTGCTGGTTGAGTTCTATCTACCCTGTGAAAGCACAGTCTCTGTGTGATATGTTTCTGTTTAGCCTGGATCACAAGTCGCGGCTACCTTTTCGGTCAGCATTGTGCACATTATCGCCAAAGTCTGGATGGGCCACAGGGACACCTTGATTACTACTACATAGGTACCGTTAGATGGGTAGCAAGACCTATATATATATTGGAGTCAGTGAGTCATAAACAGGACCAAAAAGTCGATGGTCCCCTTGCGACGTAACGGATCCATCGAGCAATCTTTTCTAAAGTAAATACAGAAATGCAGAATATCAATTGCCTGAAAAAAAAAAGTAACAAAAATAAAAAATAAAAAATAGCCGATAGCGGAGTCGTTGGCTCTCATGAGTAGAGACGTGAATAATTTGATGAAATGAATCGATTCATAACAAAATCATCAGCTGGTAAAGGGAGGGGGGGGGTTAGAACGGGGTGTATTGGGGGGGGGGGGGTGAAATAATGAAAACAATCAACGCTGTCAATGAATGAGGCTAATCTTGTAAGGGTGGTGGGGGGGGAGGGGGATGTTGGGTGAAGGGGTGAAGGTGACTGGCTGTGACATTCTCAGTATGATTAATATTCAATTGTTGGTGGTTTCTAAAATCACCTGGGTATTCCCTATCCTCTCCCATCAGTTGTTACAGGGCATGTACTGAGGGGTATACTATGTATAGTACATCTAAAACACATTTGTTGACGGGGAAAGGGCTTGTGGTTGAGGGGCAGTGTTAAGGTGCTCAAGATAGTTGGGATCTCCAGGCAAATGTTCATGTTGTGACCCCCAAAAGTTGGGTCCGAGGGGCTAATTGGGGGTGGAGGGGTGGGACTTACTTTACCACCCCTGGGCCGGCATCTACAGTACACTAGTAGGGGGGCGAAATAGTTCAAATATCATATCAGTAAAGGAACAAGGTATACATCAAACGAAATAATATGTTCCATCCATCAAATCTATACAGAAGAATCATGATTAGAAAAATAACAATGAATTCCAGACAAATGGTGTAGTCATCCACCGCCCAACCTTTACACTCCAAACACCTGTCTCCTTGATGAACTCTTTCAACATCAAAAACACGTCATGCCATTCTACACAATAACTGACACAACACAGCTTTCAGACCATCATAAATTCTTAACAGTGGATATTCTGCTGCACCAACTGTAATAGCAAACAAAACATATTGTCAAATTGAATGCTCTCTGGCCTCTATTCTTCTTTGGTAATAAATTTATTATCATACAATTTCCGAATGGTTCCAACTGTTTTATATCTAGCGAAGTTATGCAAGTACATGTTAGTAATAAGACTATTTTATTACTTAAATTAGGAAAATTATAAACGACAAAAAAAAAATAGTAATGGAGCATTGTCCGAATAACAGATCTCAAATTTTTATGTTAATTGGGTGTGTGTGAATAAGATTTATAAATGTATATAATTTTTGTAATGACATTCAAAAAAATGCTGTACCCATTGTGTATATAATTTAAGAAGGTCATATAAGCTTCAAGAATCATCTTTTATTACACAAGCATATAACTGTCATTGGTTAAACATTAAACGTTTTGGTTTATCGTACTGACTCTAATGTGTTCTCTTAAATGATCCAATTTAGAGTTAAATAGAATAAAGAACAAGGAAACGATACTAGAAAGTACATTTTCTGATAAAATTTTAACTGAAAATTTATTTTAATTATTCATTTTGTTGTTGGGATTTACTTCTAATGTTAGCTCTAATGGTAGGTGAATGTTATTCTAAAAGAAGATTGCTGTATACTAAAAATGTATTCCTCGAGACATTTAAGTTTTTTTCTTTATTAATGCTAATTATGCCATGATATTTAAAATATTCGTTGTTTTCCGCTATAACAAATAAATATGTAGAAATATGAAGAAGTAGATCTAGTACTAAAGCGTTCTTCTTAATTATAACGTTTTCATAATTCACAATATGCTCTGTTCATCCAAGAATAGAAAATTTTAAACAAGCTACAGCCTATTTACTCTTCTTACATATCAGAAACATTGCTGTTTATTTAAAGACTATAATAAAGTAACAATATTGACAATAAAATAGCAGTTGTAGAAATAGGGCTATATTCAAAAATGAACAGAAGTTCAAGCAAGCAAGAGTGATAGTTATTGAATAATAATTGTTAATTTTGAGCTAAGGTAGTATGTATTGGAAATGGCACGTGCCAAATTCTAATGTATTACAATTTGAATGTGTGCATTTATGTTATAGGTTTTACAAAGGAATGTTAGACTAGCTGATTTCAATTTCTAGTAGAGATTAAAAACATTGGCAGAAAAGACAGGATCGTACTGATAGCGGATTTAGTATAACATACTGATGTAGATTGTTTTAACTTGGTTTCTGATGTTTATATCGAAGTCCGCGTCGATCGTTTTCTAATAACAGTAAAAAATGTCACTGCAAACTAGTCTAATGAACAATCTATTTGACATCTTCTTCTTTATTTGGCTCTACAGCCCATTTAGGGCTGTTTATATATACAACACTTCTCCACTTTTCCCAATCCATGGACTTCTTCCTACAGTCTTTATACGGCATATATATTATTAACATGTTTTATATTTTCCTTACAAATTGGAAATCTAATTTAAATATTCTATATTGTATTTTTTTAGCAATCAGAGAATTCGTCAAAAGGAAATCAAATCAAATCCCTTATGTGGAAATCATGCATTTGTAAATAAATGTTAGAATACAAATTTAAATAAAACTCCCTTAAACAACTTAAGTTAGCATTTGATGATATAATCAATATTAAATCAAAATTCTCACTTTTATTTCACCCCACATTTCAAAAGTTTCAATGTCATATTTCACAATAATACATATCATTATTAGGGCTTAAAAGTAAATATGATTATAATCATTATTATATTAATTCATTCCACCTAGTTATATAGGATGTTATCATGTACAATCTGTTTCTGTAACCCTGCATGTGAAGGTTGTTTAGTTTTGAAAACGCCCCACCTACTTTACAATTCTTTTTAGATCATGTATTTATCTAGAACTTGGTTGACTTATACCAAATTTAAAGAAGCTTGAGAAATCATAACTTTGCATAGAAGTAAAAGCCAATATTTCAACGCTCAGTATCACTCAGCTTTTCAACATTGGTGCACACAAATGATTTTAAAGAATTAAATGGAAGTTGTCATTCTTGGCTTGGTCGTGAAAATTATTATATTAGACGTTTCACTTTAAACAACGTAGTATTATTGTGCTCCACATATCCTTATTCGTTAGGTTGTCTGAACTTTTAAAATCTCAAAAATGTTTTTAAATGCGAAGCATGTTTTACTAGAGTCAAAAAAGGTCCATGGCATATTCGTGCTAGTTGATTAAAAATGTGAATCTCTGTTCTGTGCAATTTAAAATTCATACATTCATTAGAGTTACAAAAAGGTATTGGTATATATATATTTGGAGGGAGAGAGAGAGACAGAGAGAGGAAGAAGAGGAGATATTGAATTTTTATCATTGTTTTCTTTAGATGTCGTCGAGATGATATGTATATAAGTAGATATCACATGATAACACTATGCGCTTGTAAAAGAACATAAATAATATATTACTTTAAAAATACACATCTTCGCTAATTAGTTTTCAGATTTTTATAATAACTCCATACTCTATGTTGTTGTTTTTTATTTATTTATCAATGTATATCTAAATGACGAAAAAATATACTAAATATTCAATTTACCTTTTAGATAACATGTACATATATAGTAGACGACGTGCCCAATTAATTTCCAGAAGAAATTAGTAGAAGGTCAAATCTTTAATTCACTAATTATATTAATAAAAGGGGGGAAGAAATCGACACACAAATAGTGACTTAATTTAGTGATAGTTGCGGTCAATGTGATGTGTTCCATCTACTTTCAGCAGAATGGAAGAAAAAGATTAGGACAAGTCGAAATTTTTTATATTATTTTTTTATTTGGAGATTTCTGCCATGTCCAAAATTCAACATGTTTAAACTGTATCAATTACATTTGATTAGCTTTATTCCGATTTCGTTAAATATACTTCATACATATTTCAAAAAAGCTTTGTTGTATAATGTTGTGTGCCTCTGATCTTTTACCAGTGACATAGCCTCATTCTGTCATATCGTTGTATATTCGTTTATACACAAACATATTGAGACAAAAGTTCTAGGATTGCTGTGATGATGGCAATCTTCATTACACAATAAAGTATTACAATTGTAAAATAAAATATAACTATAATTACTCGTAACCGCTCTCCTCTATATATATTCAATCTTCAACCTCCAACGTACTCGTCCCCATCTAAAACTGTCACTCTCACAGTCTAATACACAACTAACACTTAAATAGTCTAATGAGTCGTATCTCCCACCTAAATAAGGTGGGTCGGAGTGAAAGTAGACGTTTGCACCTCAACCATATTCAGAAATGGAAGTATACGGAAATTCCGTGGGGGACACAATGCAATCCCAGATGTTTGTATTATGAACCTCACTGCACAATTCATTCACATGGACCAAATCTTGAGTAAACCAAAACAAACGAGCCAAGTACAGATCCGTTGGACTGTTTGATCAATTACTCGGCTTCACCCCTTTTCTGGATGAGTCAGATAATGCCAGCAATGTGAAGGCTGCATTTAAAGAGATGTCTTGAGTCGGCTGTGACTGTAATTTTATCCAATATATTGTGGCGCCACGGTTTAAATGAAAACGAACGTCATGGTTTCATTTCACGGGAAATTTCAACTATTGTAAAAAAAAACAAAAAAAAAAACAACGAGCTTGTAAAACTTGATAAGTGAACAAAAGAATGCGGGCCTATTACCAACTACTCTGAAGCACGATGAATCTGTGTTTTGTTAAGTGAACAAAATTATACGGGCCTATTACCAACTACTCTGACACGATGAATCTGTGTTTTGTTAAGTGAACAAAATTATACGGGCCTATTACCAACTACTCTGAAGCACGATGAATATGTGTTTTGTTAAGTGAACAAAATTATCGGGCTATTACCAACTACTATGAAGCACGATGAATCTGTGTTTTGTTAAGTGAACAAAATTATACGGGCCTATTACCATACTCTGATGCACGATGAATCTGTGTTTTGTTAAGTGAACAAAATTATACGGGCCTATACCAACTACTCTGAAGCCTGATGAATCTGTGTTTTGTTAAGTGAACAAAATTATACGGACCTATTACCAACTACTCCTAATGCACGATGAATCTGTGTTTTGTTAAGTGAACAAAATTGCTTACGGGCCTATTACCAACTACTCTGAAGTACGATGAATCTGTGTTTGTTAAGTGAACAAAATTATACGGTACTATTACCAACTACTCTGAAGCACGATGAATATGTGTTTTTGTTAAGTGAACAAAATTATACGGGCTAATGCCAACTACTATAGGCTTCGATGAATCCTGTGTTTGTTAAGTGAGAACAAAATTATACGGGCCTAATACCAACTACTCTGATGCACGATGAATCTGTGTTTTGTTAGTGAACAAAATTATACGGGCCTAATACCAACTACTCTGAAGCACGATGAATCTGTGTTTTGTTAAGTGAACAAATTATACGGCCCTAATACCAACAACTCTGAAGCACGATGAATCTGTGTTTTGTTAAGTGAACAAAATTATACAGGCCTATTACCAACTACTCTGAAGCACGATGAATCTGTGTTTTGTTAAGAAGTGAACAAAATTATACGGACCTATTACCAACTACTCTAATGCACGATGAATCTGTGTTTTGTTAAGTGAACAAAATTATACGGACCTATTACCAACTACTCGAGCTTACGATGAATCAGTGTTTTGTTAGGTGAACAAAATTATACGGACATATTACCAACTACTCGACACGATGAATCTGTGTTTTGTTAAGTGAACAAAATTATACAGGCCTATTACCAACTTCTCTGACTTACGATGAATCTGTGTTTTGTTAAGTGAACAAAATTATACGGACCTATTACCAACTACTCTAATGCACGATGAATCTGTGTTTTGTTAAGTGAACAAAATTATACGGACCTATACCAACTACTCCAGGCACGATGAATCAGTGTTTTGTTAAGTGAACAAAATTATACGGACATATTACCAACTACTCTGAAGCACGATGAATCTGTGTTTTGTTAAAGTGAACAAAATTATACGAGGACCTATTACCAACTACTCTGAAGCGACGAATCAGTGTTTTGACAATATTGGGGACAGTTACATCCAGTTTTGCGAATTCTGTGATGTTATATTTATGTTAGTACGGATCTATACGGGTGCAGTAGGAGGATGGACAAGACATTGACGGGAATGGGTTCAGATGGTTCAAACTATGAGCGGATGGGTGGGATTGGATTACAGCTTTGTGCAGCTCTCTACTAAGAAAATGTGGGAGCTCGGTAGAACATTGCTTTTTGGTCCATGATTAAAAGAAGGCAAAAGCATAAATTATAAAAAAATGGTAAATAATCTGTGAAATTAAATTTCAAATTTAGGTTTTTCAACATTAAAATCATAAGTAATATATTATGATAGAAAATGTAAATGATACATTAACGTGCATACTAAATACATATAACTTATGTAACAGATTTTTTTTATTGAACAGTCTATTTGATGACACTTCATATAGTACTGTTATCTTTTCTTGGTCAACTGAGCATTCATATAAAACAACATGGAAATGCTACAAGCCTGGATGAGTCTTATTCTGGTTTCGATGACGAATTTATAGTTAGTTCTAAAGCTTGGGGTCTAATCTGTCTAGGTAATGAGGTAACTCAAACATCGATAGTTGTCTATCACGGTAGCATGAGGTCGAGTCTCCTGTATTATAGTTGGGTACATATATGTCAGGGAATCGGTTTTGAAAATGCGGGCTTTTTGAAGATTTGTATCAAACCTTCACAAAACATTTGACAATAATGCACTTTTTTCTTTTTTTTTTTTTTAAAAATGTTTTATTACGTTGTATTAAATAAAGTATTTGCTTTTATACATTTGACCGGCGAACAAGGATAAAGGGGGTGATGAATCTAAAGGATCCTTTAAGCTACCACTAAGATGGTTTAATGGCACCTTCCATCATCCCCACTCAACCTATAGTGTCAAGGCAAGAAGAAGCATGACCATGATCTGAAATATCTACTGGTCCTCAGTTCTACGTTTGAGTTGTTTTCAGTTCAAGGTAAGCAGCAAGTAGTTATACTGATTAATCTCATCAATTGCATCAATTACTAGACTTGCTTAACTTACTTTTACAATCTAACTACAGTTTAGATCATCCGCAACTTCAAATTGGCTAAATTGGCTAAAGAAAGAAAACATATTGGCTAAAAATATCAGAAACAATATAAAGACAATAAATTGTCATATTATTTTTTTTGGTTTTCAAATGTTTGCATCATTATTATTTTGCATAATTATATATTAATTCATGGAGATGTAGTTATTATGTGATTTTTTTTTTATGAGAAACGTCACCTCTATTTATCAGTTATGAAAGTAAAGCGTATTATGTGCGGTTGTATTCCTCGCATGCTCTGTTAATTTGTAAATTTTGTAACATATATTAAATTTTAAAGACTGTGAATCTTGCAAAAAATGTGAGCTGGTGCGGAATTATTTTCCCACCGATCATTATCTGTGAGACTGATGTTATAAAATCAAAATTTATATTAATATTTAAAGCTGTTATTTTTTTAACATTGATAATCATGATCAAGAAAAAAAGTTTGATCAAAAATGGACATATCTTGTTGGTAAGAACACTACAGTTCATAAGCCCCCAAAATAGATTAAGTAATACTATAATTAAAAAAGCACGTTTGATTAAATTTAATTGGCACCCGCTCATGTTGCCCAATATTAATCAAAACAAATTTAATTACGATTTTTAAGCTGCTAATAACTTTTTTATGGAGATTATTTTTTGTTCATGTATGTTGAATATAATGATGCTTAAAATTAAATATTTACTATTATTTTCAACATCCTTTCTTAACAGAGACATTTTAAACCATGCGTCCGGAAAGAAAATCAAGAAAATAGTATACATAGATTTAAAGCATCATAATATAGAAAATTACTGCTCAGCTTTAAAATAATATAATATTTAAATTATTTCTTTAATTGGACCACATTATATAAATCCCACACGGAAAGCTCATAATTATTAAAAAAAAAAACTCTTCAAATAATGATGTTTCGAGTTGGAGAAGTGATGTAAAACGTAAAGCCGCCTACAGATACTTCGCAGATTATATAGAGCGCCAGCACAAGAGATATAATTATTAAGTAATCTGCGCTTCTAATATATTTCAAGATTATATTATTTGACCAATACGGTAACTAAAACATATAAAAAAAAAATAAAAACTTATAAAAAAAGAGTATTAGATCTACAAAAGTTTATTTATATTTTGCACTGACAAAAAAATCATGACTACAACATGGATTTATTATTATATTCATTTATGGCGCCGAAATGTTAAATAGAACTTGTGTGAAATATGGATTTTAATAAAATATTTTTTTTTTAGTGTCAAGTGTCTATTCCATATATATATATATATATATATATATATATATATATAGAGAGAGAGAGAGAGAGAAGAGAGAGAAAGAGATAGGAATATAATTTTTATGATAGATGAATATATAGGCCTATGTAATCCTTGTATGTTGTTTGTATAGCTGATTTCCATTGTTTGTGTGCAAACAAAGATTGTGTTTATTTTTCATTAGATGGACCAGTTAGGGTATATCTGTGTCTCCAACAGCAAGTAAGATTTATTAGTGATTTGATTTTATTTCAGTATTTATTGTAATTCTTTTTATTTTTTTTATAGTAAACCATCAATTTATTTTAACTTGAAGTCGATTATATTTTTGTTAAACCAATTATTCATCCCAGTGCGTCTTAATCGAACAATTTACTTGATCTTGCCCCCATTGCTATGTATACAAGGTCTGATGTGGACCAACTTGAAAAAGCGGCAAGACATATTGCCTAGTGAGTGTAATATAAAAAAAAAAAGTGTTTGTTTAAAAAAAAAAGACTGTATATAATATATATAGTATAACATTGTACTTTATACTTACACAGATTGCATCTCTTATTTATGTTTATTTTATGTTATTAATATATTTTTATTATTATAAATATAGGAAAAGTATTTATTGGTTATGGATAGGTTAATTGTCCATAATTAACAAGCAAGTACTTATACTTAAGTAGACTTGTGCAAGCCTTATAACCAAATTCAATTTTAATTGTAGTTGTTGTTGTTTATTTTCAGAATGTACACATGTTAGTAAATGTATGGGTTTGTGTTATACTAAATTTAGATTGATCCAATGAAAAAAATAAATTGTGTGAAAATAATGTTGAAAGCTACAATACTTTTATGCGTTTACGATTATTTTGTTTGTACTTTGAACATTAAATAAGTCCTCTTAATAACATTAATTTAAATAAAGCTTTGTCTCATTTGTATTTTAACTGGTGCACGAAGGATGGCTTTAATCATAAGGCCTATCAAATTTACATGGCACATGTGCCATATGTCCCAAATATAGTGATCTTTCATCATTGCTTTTTGAATGGCGATCCTAATTGAAATTTGACACGTGTTTACTTTTAAGTAAGTTAATTGGAACACAAAACACCATTTAAAAAGGCAACTTTAATACATTATTATAAGCAGACCTAAGAAATATATATAAGTTGTAAGTATTTTAAGAACCAACATATATTAGCTAACGTTAGCTTCAATGCGACGAAAAATAGGCACAGTGGAATTTGTAATATTCAATAAATTTTTGTATACACACCTACAAAACATTACGATAAGATCAGTAATCTGTCGAAATTTAAATTAGTTATTAAGCAACAAATG
This sequence comes from Bulinus truncatus, assembly GCA_021962125.1. Lineage (NCBI taxonomy): Eukaryota > Metazoa > Mollusca > Gastropoda > Planorbidae > Bulinus > Bulinus truncatus. The sequence goes on along the minus strand of JAGDYQ010000001.1, from coordinate 18,710,104 downwards.
CCTTATTTACATTATCTACTATTGATTATTAGTTACAACGCCTGTCACGTATCGTTATTTTTTGTAGATATAAAAAAATCTGGTATTATATTCTAGTTGCTGATAATTGCCTAATGCAACGCACGAGTATCGCGTTAAAGAAAGTTACAATTACATTTTTGTGCAACACCTAAAAACTAAAAAGCTAGTAAATAAACCAATGCTAACAGTAATCGATGAAATGATAACAGAAACAATTCAAGAAATAAAACTGTCACGTTTACATGAACTTATTGAATGATACAGTTAGATAACATCAGCTCATATACAACTTGTTGATTGACTGTTGTCAGGAGTTTGAATTTAGAGACAAAAAAACGTGGATTTAATTCATACAGCGTATAGTGGTGGGATAAGTCAAATAAACAACATCTAAGACGGGGTGTGAAGTGTATTCAAATGTGACCGCGTGTTTTTTTTTGTTCTGTTTTTTTTGGCGGGAGGGGGAATCAGAAAAAAAATATTGATAAACCGTGAAGGCTGCCTTCTAGCTTTACTATTATTTTTAAAACTGAAAAAAAATTTATCTTTTAAAATCTATAACATAAATAAACTAGTAAATTAATAATTCAATACATACATTATGCTAATGCTTAGTGCAATTGCACAATTTTACACCATTTTATAAAATATACACATATTAATACTACACTACTATTTTTTAGTATCATGCAAAATATTAGCCATGTTTTATTCTCTGTTTTTCCTCTTAAGCCCATATCGGTTAGACTGGCATATACAAGGAAGCGAAAAACCAAGAAAAAAGGGATTGAAAAAGAAAGGTGAAGGCTTTGACAAGTGTGTATATGTGTTTGATTATTTAAAACGTCGATTTCTATAAACGTTTTGAGAATAACAGTTATCGATAATGAAGAAGGCCATATATATATATATATATATATATATATATATATATATATATATATCCTATATCAATTGTTGTTCCGTGTTTTTTAATAGAATTCAATCAGTCAAACAAAAATTCCAAGGCTTCATCGTTAATTTCAAATAGTGTTATTGTGAGTACTCGATAGCAATGTTTAAAAAAAAAAATAGTACTATATACTATGCAATATCAACTAATGTATGATTTTTTCAGCAAATATTTTTTAATATTTTGATATAATATAAGAAAATATATATAAAACGAAATAGTATGCTTTCTTGCAGTCTTGTGTTGACAGTGTTAGACTACAGCTACACTGTGTTATTTTTTTAATATTAAAGCTTATCTTAATTGTAACAATTTTTTACCTATCATATGTTATAACGGAAATAAGAACGACATATATTTTGTTTTATTTTAAACGCATGTTAATAGGTAAATGCATTCTTTTACTACATTTTTTGATATTTTGATCTTTATATTAAAAAAATCAACTAATAAAAATATTGTATTTTGTTTAATTAACTACACACTTTCATAAGTATTGTAAACTTGCTATTATTACCAATCTGATTCCAATTTTTTATCTAAATAAAAAGCCCATTATATTACCTATTACAACACCTTATTATGTACAACTGAAGAAGGGAAAAGAAATTCGACAGGAAATAGTTATGTCTTCACAGGCTGAATTATAAAGTATAAAAATTTTAATTCGATTGAGTTATATAAACTTATAAAATCAGTGTATTAAATAAAGTAAATAAATAATGTTCATATTTAGTAATATGATTAACTAGCTGTACCCTGCAAAGCATTGCGTATAGATACACTATTGTAAAAAAGCCAGTTCGAACCTAGGGATATAGGGGCCCGAGGGCTTGGCCAGTTTTTGGGATATCTGCATTTTTACATTCCATACCATGGCATGAGATTATGTACTAACTATTTAAATTAAAAATAACCCAGAGCTGCCCTCAAACTTGGGCCCGGCGAATTTCGATTTTGGACCCCCCTTCACCCACACCTACGTACACCTCTGAGTTCAGCTTTGATACATATTTTCTAAATAATTTTGCTTTTTTATTAAAGTTATGAAATAGTTAAAAAATCGAATTAGTTTTTTTTTTTCAAACAACATCCTAAATGATAAATTATTTCAATAAAAAAAATGTCAAACATATCAAATTAGTTACTTTTCATTAAAACAACTTAAAAAGCATTCTAAAAAAAAAACAATATTACAAAAAAAATGTTTCTGAGAGGTTCCGAACCTGGATAGTCATCTTAAAACAATTGACCTAGTTTGAAGCTTATATAATCTTATTTTGTAATTTAAAATAAATGAAAGCCCTTTTATTGAAATCAAAATAAGGAAAATAATATAATAGCTGAGCTAAATATTATAGAAATTTGCAAATTTCATTTTTTATATTATATCGCCTTTTAAACAACTTTTTTTACGAAATTAGAAATATGCAAACGCCCTCGCTAGTTATATTGTCGGAGAAATTTCGTTATTACATTATTTAAGTTTGACGATGATAAACTGCTATCTGTTGTATTAAAACTACAAAATGTTAATGATATAATCTGTAATTATTACTTTTTTTTTATTTGCGACTGTTACATTTCATAATAAAAACAGCGAAATTTTTTTAAACAGTAAATTTTCAAAAAGAAATAGCGAATGCAGACGCGGGCGAGACGCCATTTTTAAATTCTCGTTTTCCGCTTTCGATTTAACGCATTATCAAATTAATATTATATATATTTATATATATATATATATATATATATATATATATATATATATATATATATATATATGAATATACTTATAATGTTTTAAGAAAAAAATATGTATTACATTTTGCGATTGTCTACTAATGCATCTCTTTTTTTTATGACACTAAAATTATGTATTTATTTGCAAACTATAGATATGTCTTTGTTTATGACACTAAAGTTATGTACAATCATTATAAACTACACATGCAGCGAAATATTAAAATACTTTGTGTGTATTTATTATTTTTAGTTTGACTTTGATATATCTAAATAAATATAATAATACATGAATTAAAATTCTTTGTGTAAGTCTTATATATCTATATGTCTGCATGTTTATTTGTGTGTTTGTTTGTATAACTGACGTTTATACCACCAGACTTCTTAGACCGTTTCATTTTTTAACTTATGCAATGCATGGTGTATAAAATAATTTACGTTCGACAAATCTAACTAATTTAAAAAAGTTTTGCACATGCAAAATAATCACATTTAATAAAACTAATTTTATTAAAACCGTCTAGCGCTGTAAGAACGGCATTATAACTATATACTACTATTTTTTCTTAAGCTAGGCCTAATAATAACTAATGCGTTATTGTATTTTCCCCCTAATCATAATGACACAGATTGTTTCGCTTTAAATAAATATTTTTTTCATTAAGTGGGCCATTCAAACATTTAATAAACCCAATCTAGATGGCTAATGTTATACTATGAAATATATATCTCTAAATAAAAAATCCCACAGTTGTAAACATGTGTATGTATTCTATTCGCTTTAATGTGGCAAACGTCTTCCGCTGTTTTCAGCATCGTTAGAAAAGATTACTTTGTCAACAAAAAGTAAGTTGAAAAAAATTAATAGTCTTAAGTAATGTAAATGTTCAAATAAGTTAATCTCTTTTTTTTAGAAAGGGTACTTATTAGATAAACACCATTTTTTTAAACTCTTCAAACGATGTGAGAATTTAAATATATTTAAGTACATTTATATGTGCAATTTTGAAGATTTAATTTTAAACTAAGTTAAACATATTTTAGCATTAAATTTGTGTCAGCCCTTAATACTCTTAACTATGTGCAAAAGATTTATATTTTTAAATGATGATGTCTTCATGGCTTCTTTGTTGATCAATTACAATAAAAAAATTTGTTCACTTAAATGATCTCAATAAAAATGATTTTAATATTAAAAACTGAGTTTAAGTGAAAATAGTTAGCTATTTTTTTTTTAAATAACCATGCATTGATTTAAAAAAATTAGAACATAATAGTCAGAATGAACTTTTAAAAACTGGGCCCAAATTAATATTTTGTAAAATTTAAGAAAAAAATTATATTGGATTAATTAACATAATTTAGCCATTTTAATTTCTTTGCTTTTCAATTATGTTATATTTATAAAATAAAAGCTAATTGTTTAAATTATAAAATCTAAAAATGTCGATTTCATTAGGCCTATATGCATAATAATATGGTGAGAAGCTGTGCTAAAACAGTAACAGCCATCATGCTATCAAGCGCAATATTTTTATCAAAATTAAAATCATCGATAGAGGGTTGTAGGCTTTAAATAGATTTACTAAAGACTAATTCTCCTATGAGCATAGAATATCAAGTTATATGAAACAAACTAAAACAGTAAACCTTATAATGGAAACAACTCCACCTGTTTCCAATTTACTGATAAATGTCATTCTTTCATTACGTAGATACGTATGGGGGAATTCGCATATCATCGTATCCCACTAGCATTCCAAGAAATAACTTTACAAATCTTTATTAAATACTAACTGAACGTGATACTTACAGATGAGAATCTACAAGGTATGTTCAATACAGAATACGATTATATATATTCACTATGGTAAAGAAAGAGTATTTTAAAATCTTGATAACGGTTCAAAAAAATTCTAAATAATAGTTAGTGTTTTTCAAGGTTTAAATAATCCTATTTCAGGGCAACTGGATTGCCCAAGATAATGTTTTAAAACGTCCTCAAGACGATTTCATACATATGATGACGACAGGCCAAGTGTAATAATTCTTAACCAAGCTTTTTCAATTAAAGTACATGCTTCAGCTTTGGATGCAGTGTTTGCAGCTGTTGTATCAAAACTCATTGCTTTAATTTGTTCTTGAATATCCCAATCTGGTAAATTTGTTATGATAATAAACAACAAAATAAAAAAATTATAGTAACATCAAAATATGAAAATAATGTAAACAAAAATTGACAGCTGGCGATGCGCTACCTTTAAAAGGTATTCAAATTTGCTAAAATGTTGCAGGATTCAATATAATTATATAAGGAACAAAATAAAAGGTACCACATTCATATTTGATACTTTTGAAAATATCAATGTATTTATACACCTATTGTACTCATAACTCCTTCATCCAATTTCTCCTCACTCAAACACAGAAGTGCCTGCAAGGTTTATCCTGGCTTGAACGGCAACTTTTCCCGCCCTGCTTTTCTGGCTAGTCTAGGCAAGTATAAAAACCCTTTTTCTGCCATGACGGCAGGTATTAGCGAGAGCATATTCACCAAACGTTCTGTAATAGGCATGGTAGGCATGCATCGCACGCCCGCCAACAATGCTGAAGTGCTATGCTTATCACACCCTATCATGCTGATAGTTGAGGCGTTAAAGAAAACCATAAATCTATACATTTTTTTATATTGCTTCTCTTTCATTTTCAACCATGGTGCAATTGTCATGGACACATCAATGATAATATGAGGGGGATTTTAAACTTGACCCAACAAATCTATTGTTTCCTACTAATCGAACCAGGGTGGCTCAAGCTGTAGTCGTGTAGCACACCACAACGACCATCAGTCCGACCCCTAGCATAGTATCGCCTTTGATTAAGAGAAAGCAGAGATTCATCATATATGTTATATATATATATATATATATATATATATATATATATATATATATATATATATACTTAGGCATTTGATGTCTGTCTGTCTGTCTGTCTGTCTGTTCCCTTATAACTCAAGATCCAGATAACAAAATAATGTGAAATTTGTTACACATACACATAATTACATGGAAGGTTATAGGACAGGTTTCGTTTCATCTCAATGGGTGGATTTAATTGTAATTAATTTTTTTATTTTGTATTTTACTATATTAAAAATGTAATCTCGACGGCATAAATAAAATTCCTCTATTGGCATCATTCCCCGATGATCGAATAGAACTTGCGCTGGTGCTGTATTGTGCCTTTGTGATGCAAAGAATTGTTGATGTTTTTCATGCTTCCCGATTTGTACAGTTTGAGGAAGGTAAATGAATGAGGAAGGATTTAGAAGAAGTGTGAAGCCATAATATTAATACTAATATATATATATATATATATATATATATATATATATAGAGAGAGAGAGAGAGAGAGAGAGGAGGGGGAGAGAGATAAAGCGAGAGAGAGGGGATAGGGGGAGAGGAAAGGGTGGATTTGGAGGGAGGGGTGGAAGGGGGAGGGAGGGGGAGGGGAAGGGAGGGGAGGGAGAGGGGGAGAGAGAGAAGGGGTGAGGGAGAGAGAAAGGAGGGAAGGAAAAAGAAAGGAAGGGAGGGAGAGGGGGAGTAGGAAGGGAGATAGAGCGGAGGGAGGGAGAGAGAGAGGGTGGGAGAGAGGGAGGGATAGAGATAAAGAGAGGAGGCAGGGAGGGAGAGAGGAAACTAGGGTGGAAGGGGAGGAGAGAGGGGAATGAGAGAGAGAGGGATGGAAGAAAAGAAGGGAGGGGAAGGAGGGAGGATGGCAGAAATGGGAGGGATGAGGGTAAAGAGTGAGAGGGCAGGGAGGAGAGAGATGGAAGGAGGAAGGGAGGAAGGGGGAGAGAGGGATGGAAAGGGGGAGAGAGAAGGAGGGTGGAGAGAGGGAGAGAAGGAGATGGGAGAGGAGGGGAGGGAGGAAAGGGAGAGAGGGGAGGGAAGGAGAGAGAGAGGAAGGAGAGGGGTAGGGAGAAAACAAAAGGTAAACAGAAAATCTCGACGGCGCCATAAATAAAATTCCTCTGTGACGTGTTTTCGATTCGAATAGAACTTGCGCTGGTGCTGTATTGTGCCTTTGATGCAAAGAATTGTTGTTGTTTTTCATGCTTCCCGGTTGTACAGTTTGAGGAAGATAAAGGAATGAAGGATTTTAAGAAGAAGTGTGAAGCCATAATAATAAGTGTATATATATATATATATATAGAGAGAGAGAGGGAGGGATAGAGACAAGAGAGAGAGGAAAGGGAGGGGTAGGAGAGAGGGAGGGAGGGGAGAGAGGGAGGAGAGGGGATGGACGGGGGAGAAAAGGAGGGGGAGAGAGAGGGAGAGGGGGTAGGGGGGGAGATGGAGAGAGAAAGGGAGGGAGGGAGAGAGGGGTAGGGAGGGAGAGAGATTTGAGAGAGAGAGGGAGAGGGAGGAAAGGAGAGAGGGGAGGGAGGGACGGAGAGAGAGAGAGGAAGGGAGAGAGGGGTAGGGAAGAAAACAGAAGGTAAACAGAAAACCTTATTTTAAGCCCAGGCAAAGCCGGGTACTTGCAATAGTATATATATATATATATATATATATATATATATATATATATATATATATATATATATGTATGGATTTGCATTGGGACGTTCAGATATGCAGCCTGACTCAGTGAAGCTGACCTGAGTCTAGTGTTGGTCTTATCCGGGAGGAAAATAAGGGAGGAGCGTTTCGAATTATCAAAACATGACTCAGGGTTTAACTGAGTGCAGTAGGGCTTTAAACTACATTATGCTGACCACCGCCCTTTAAGGGGTGGAGGATAACATAATAAGGTGCACTGTGGTGGGGGGCGCCATCTCAATAATATATATATATGTATATATATATATGTATATATATATATATATATGTGTGTGTGTGTGTGTGTGTGTGTGTGTGTGTGTTTAAGTGTGTGTGTGTACAGATAAGGGCATATTTGTAAACTATCCTTAATATACATTGTTTTAATATTTTTTAAGCTATTGTAGATTTTTCCTGATGGATTAAACAATACTTTTGCATTAAATAGGGCTTCATTAGAAAAGTCTTTTCCGTTTCGGACAAAGGACATTTTAGAGCATTTTCAATTACGTTTTACGCCGGACGAAAATTTGTATAGAGAGGAAATGAAATCATGTTGAATAACTTATTATTATTTATATTTAAATATAAGCAAAAACGGTACATAGAGAAACTTTTTATAGTAAGACCTACAAAATGATATATACATCATGGGTCTGGGACTTATGGTTGCTGAGATCTAGGGCGCTCCTTCATTTAATATATGTTATATAGTAAAACGGTACTTTATAAGCTCCCTTTACGGCCCTCAGAGGTCAGATCGCGAAACGGACAAAAGTGTTTTTTTGGTAGGCCAGGACCTACAAATGATATATACATCATGGGTCGAGGACTTATGGTTGTTGAGATTTAGGGTGACAAACGGACAGACAGACGGACAGACAAACAAAGCGGGAAAAGACTTTCCAGCAATAAAATACAACTGTATATGTCCATACCGTTTTCAGAACAGTCTACTATCATAACATTGGGGATGGATGGCCTACAATGAAAACGAAAAACAATCATTACAATAAAATATGCACGAAATAAATATACAATCAACTTTCTTTAATATACTGAAATGCATTGACTTTTTTATAGTTCCATGTTTTTTTAATATCACGGTCCATAATAATATGCATCTCTTCATTAAGCTTGTTATAATGAGTACTTATACCGTTTATGTGTATACTATTATTATTATTATTATATAATATGTCATATATTCACTAAACGAGAAGAATAAAAACAGAATGAAACTATGCTTGAATAGCGATGTAATTTAACATTTTATCTTTTGAATGTGGGTCTAATACATAAGGTTGAGGGGAGAATGGGGTCGTCTGTCTAGTTTAAGGTCACACGATTAGAGCCTAAGTGAAAACTTCAGTGCTATTGCAGGTCTTCGAGGAGACTCTAGATCAGATTAGCTTTGAATGAGTACATGTCAGTTTGTCAATGTGCTCAGCCACACAGTCCCTGAAATACGCCGTGAACAATGAAACTAATGAATTCTTTATTGAATCTGCTTCACGGAGCCCTCCAAGACAGGGGTGGGAAAATTTAATAGTCATGGAGCACACTTGGTTCATGAAAATATAATCTAATATATATAATATACATATACATATATAGCAGCGATTTTGGGTTCTGCGTTAAATTGAAAGAAAATAATTAATACAACAGTATTCAGTTTAAAATACAATCATCAAAAAAATCGGATCTGCCCCAAAACCAGAAAACCACAACCTACCGATCAAGCCTAATGGGATATAGCTCTACATACAAAGGTTTTGCAAGGTACAGCTAGTAATATATATTAAAGGTAGATATGATAACATAAAAGGCGAGTGATATAAACAAGTGGCGGGGCGGATTAAATAGCAGTCCGGTGGATTAGATTTGGTCAGCGGGTTAGCGTTTTCCATAGCTGTCCTAGTTGAATTTGAAGGGAAAGTTCTTCTCTTTAACAAATTATTATTACCGCCCCTCATCACAATGTAATATAACATTAAACTGTTACATTATCACTGGAATATTATACATTTGACCATACGTAACGTAAAAATAATTTAGTAGATTGTTATTCGGAGACCAAAAATGGGTTGGTATATTTATATAAAAAACAGAGTATAATAAAAAAAACCTTAATTTTAAAAGAATAAACATGCAAATAGGTGGATACTTGTTATGAAAAGCCAGCTCTGTCTTTGTAATGAAATTATGTGTTTAGTGATTAGACTCAGAACAATTACACACTTAGTTAGATCGTGAAATATTTAAACGCATACTATTTGCTATTGATTGTGAAAGAATCATGTTGACAAATATTGGTGTGCTATTCTAACATCAAATTACATAAATAAGAACACGACCTTCATTTCGTTATATAAAAGTTAGCTAACAGCAGAACGTAAATTGTTCTAGAGGCAATTAAGTGACGTGACGTAAGTAAAGGCCTAGTCAATATTGCAGACAGCTGTAAACATATGTGACGTACATTCTCTGTTATTTAAGATATATGTGTGTATCTATTTACAGACTGTATATATATATATATATATATATATATATATATATATACACAGACTATGTATATCTACTTTACACACACACTATATATGCATCAATTTTACAGGCTATATACATTTTAGACATATGTACATCATGCATAATATGTGTACATCTATTTACAACTATATCATCTATTTACAGACTATATGTACATCTATTTTTGAACTATATGTACATCTATTTACAGACTATATGTACATCTATTTACAGACTATAAGTACATCTATTTACAGACTATATGTGCATCTATTTACAGACTATGTACATCTATTTACAGACTATATCATCTATTTGTAGACTATATGTACATCTATTTACAGACTATATGTGCATCTATTTACAGACTATATGTACATCTATTTACAGACTATATGTGCATCTATTTACAGACTATATGTACATCTTTTTTACAGACTATGTGTGCATCTTTTTACAGACTATATGTGCATCTATTTACAGACTATATGTGCATCTATTTGCTGAACTATATGTACATTTATTTACAGACTATATGTACATCTATTTACAGACTATATGTGCATCTATTTACAGACTATATGTACCTATTGACATATTTGCTCTTTTGTTAGTCGAGGCCATGGCGCGAAAATATTTGGCTGTTTTAAAAAAGGAGCACATAAAAGGGTATGCATTTCTTTGTGGGGCCATACGTCGGGCACAACGTGCGCCCGGTACTGCGGTCCATTACTCGGCCTTATCGTTCAATCTACACCAGTGTTTCCAAATTTGTTCTTACCGCACGTATTTTTCTAAATACCGTATGACCCGCCCACCGCCAAATATATTCGATTTATTTTTTTCGACCTAAATCCACCAATCATTAATCATTTTTTGACCGACTTTTAGGTCGGCCCATGTAAGTAAAGTGTATTCAACTTTTTGATAGCAACAACACATTACAAGAGCACATAACCAAATCTACACATGGTGCAATTATCTCTCTACGACATGGATGTAAGCAAAGTGAATATTTATGTAATGGTCGACACTACAGCGACGAGCATTATATCCACTATATTGCCAGTGGTCCCTCCGGCAGTGCCATTGTAATAGACGATGATAAGGGATGAAAGGAGGCACCATTACACAACAATTAATTAGTGGTTTTATAGGATCTAAAGAGGAATTTCATCTTATCCTTACAGGGACTTCACACGAAGCGACAGAAATTTTAAAATAACTTCGCATGGAAAAGTCAGGGAAAGGGAGGATGGGTGTTGAGATACTTTGGATTCTACGTTAAGAGCGGAAAGTGCACAACAATTACTTTAATCACACACACACTAGGCCTTACGTTCTCACTCTCTGCATAACCTTCAGTTTCAATCCTTGATCCACGATTTAATTTTATAACTCAGTCCCATAACCAGTCTGTGTAGCGTGTAGAATTCAACAGAGAAATGCACATTTTGATCCGCATTTGGTTCTTTGTCAAAGACTTGGAATTGCAGCATGTGCTATACTTGATAGATATGATGATATGAAATCTCTTAGATCCCATAAACCATTAATGGGACGGTTTTTATGGTGCCCTTCTTTCATCACAGCCGATAGTGCAATGGCCATGGAACACCACGGTGATATTTCGGGAACTTGAGCCAAGACCTGTAAAATGTCAGCGGTCCTCATCGGAGATCGAACCTTGTACCTTCAGGTTGTTAGTGTGTCAAAAAGTTGTTAGTGTGTCAAGGTTGTTAGTGTAATAAGGATTGTTAGTGTCCAAGGTTGTTGATGTATCAAACGTTGTTAGCGTGTCATAGATTGTTAGTGTGTCAGAGGTTGTTAGTGTACTTAAAATGTTATTAGTGTGTCAAAGGTTATTAGTGTATCAAGGTTGTTAGTGTATCAGAGATTGTTAGTGTGTCAGAGTCTGTTAGTGTGTAATAGATTGTTAGTGTGTCAGAGTCTGTCGGTGTGCCAGAGTCTGTTAGTGTGTCAGAGTCTGTTGGTGTGTCAGAGTCTGTTAGTGTGTCAGAGCAGAGTCTGTTAAGTGTCATAGATTGTTATTGTGTCAAAAATGCATGAAATTGCTAGTGTATGTCTGAGATTGTTAAGCATATATAGGAGAATAAGACAAGTAGTTTTTTTCTTCTTAAAAACATTTACATTGATCTACATGGAGGAAAATAATCAATCTAAATTATTCCCCTAGCAAGCAAAAAATTTTTTGTTTGAAATATGTTGCTGACATAGTGATTTCAAGGGCGATGTCGGTAAAACACCAACTAGTCTATCAATTGAGATAGAGATATAAGGTTAATGTGATTTTAAAAAAAAATAACATCACATTCATTCTAAACACAAATCAATGTATATAAACAGGGTGATATAACTGAAGCAGATGAAGATGAACAGTGGCATAAGGTAAACAATTTGTACTCTAAACATCCTTAATAAAAACTGGGCACTGATAATAGTTACTGTTTTTTTTTTTCGTTTTTAATTTCACGATCAATTTTTGTATGCTCTAGAATTTAGTTATTTTAGTCTATCAAACAAAGAATCTCTTGTAATGACGTATAGATTTTGTATATTTCTGTATATGTTAAGATAACTTTTTTTTTTTTTTTTAGATTTTAGCTCACGGAATTAAGATCAATACTTACGAAGATTAACAAATACAATGAAATGTTTAGCTGATGACTGAAATTTAAATATTTCTTAAAATAAAAGAAACGGACAGACTTTTTAAAAAAAAGTTGGCATCATATTCTTTTTTATGGCTTATATCAGTGGTTTTCAAAGGTGGTACATTTACCCCAAGAACTGAAGACGTCGGGTAAACTTACACTGCCAAATCGAAAAAAAAATCCAAATAAGAGGAAGCTAGAGACGTAATAACGATTTGTCATTATTTTAAGGGTTCTCACAAGTAGTAACAAATAGGGGGTACATACAGTTCAATTGTTTGGGAAACACTGGCTTATACAATAAAGGAAATCCCTCTTAAACAACCTGATAGAAGAAGTTCTTGTGTCATTATTATTTTTGTCAGAAACTTCACTAAAAAGTATTGTGTTAAAAAAGTGAAACTCTGTTCACTTGAATATCTAAAAACATGCAGTGAAGGCTATGAATCTCTACCAATAGTGTTGGCTAGGTGGGTTTTCCATTCCCTCCTCTCAATAGCTGCGAGATCGATCGGTAAAATATCAATATTTATTGCAGTAATTGAAACTTTTTTCATTTTTATGTGTTTAAATATAGATGACGATGATGAAGAACAAAATCCAGGTAAATGGTGGACTCATCTTTATGGTCAGATCAATGCGGTGCCTGTGTCTCCAAGAGCGGGTTAGTAATGTTAAAATCTAGAACATTTTCTAGTCATAATATATTCTATTAATAACGTTATGATATGTTTTTATATCATCTGCCTTTATTTACAGTTGTATAGTTGCAAATAGTTTGTTTACCAGCAATTTACTTTTTTCATTTTCATGTATGTAAAATATAAATGGCTATAAATTAAATACTAACTGGCAGTTCAAAATCATTTCTTATCGAATGAAATTCTAATAGAGAATCGGAAAGGAAAATCAGAAAAAGATATTTTGCAGTGTATCAATTTTGAAAATTAAAAAAAAACTTTATTATAGAATTTGTGTTTGAAGAATTATTGTATTGAATAGGTTTTACTTTATTTCTAAAGTATTGTAATATCATTTAATTATATTAAACTAATGTAATGTAATATCATTTGATTATATTAAACACTAATGTATTGTATTATCATTTGACTATATTAAACACTAATGAAATATAATATCATTTGAATATCTTATACACTACAATGTAATGTAATATCATTTGATTATATTAAACACTAATGTAATGTAATATCATTTGATTATATTAAACACTAATGTAATGTAATTTTTTTTTTATTTCCACTGTTCCTAAGAGTGGTAGGTGGTACATTTATTTATAGGTTAGACATTGGTCTCACAATTCAACAAGCCCATGTTTATAGTGGGATCCATTTTAAATGTTTTAATCAATGCAATAGACCTAGTTATTAATTCCAACTTATTGCTTGTTTTGGTTTTTTAGCATTAAAAATGTCTCTTTAGTTCCCCACCCCAAGTCATACAGCATACATCATTGTAATAGTCGTTTTTATTCGTTCTATTTTGGCCTTTTAATTTCAGCACTTCTAAAAATAATTGTGTATGGATTTATCATGAAAATTAAAATGATTTATTCGATATAAAAATGTGATAAGCTTTGATATATGTATTACCAAAATTAATACTTATTCGTGAATAAGAAATTATAATGAGCATTCAATTTAATATATCGGACTTTCTTTTTATATTTAATTGAGTGATATTCTACGTGTCTCTGTGAACTGGGAGTAGTATGCATGTACTTATAAATTAATATAACTTTACATCACATTTAATGAGAAATAAATATCTACAACAAAATATTTATTACAAAGTAATGTTTAGATTATTTAATTACGATAATCCATAAGTACTAATAAATATGTATATTTCATGCCTTACAATTATATCATAATATATATGCTGCACATTTACATCCATACTAAAATAAGGACGGACTCTTACAATGCCCCCCCCCATTCCCATGCCTAAAAATGTCACCTTTTTGAATGCGAAGTATATCCCGGGGCGGACCGGCACTTCGTTCCCCGCATAATTTACATAATTACCGACATCATTAGCTTTCTATAGTACCCAGGCCCAATATCACGACCACTACAAATCATATGGCCACTGCCAAAACAAGAAGTTCGCCTACACGCATCTCCAGAAACGAGTGTAGGACAAAGCCCTCACGGTAAAAAACCCCGGAAAAAACCCCAAGAGGACAAAACCCGCAAAATATTAAAATTGAACATAAGTCAATATTATTAACATTGTTGAGAAAAGTTTGTCGATATAAAAGATATCATATCTGTCAACACAGTCTATCATTAGGCATGTTTCTATGCTGTTTACCTAAATAAAGGGATTGGCTTTTGACCACTGTTATTCTTATGCTGTTTGTTTTGCAAGTCTTGCTATAAAATGTGTTCGTGACGCGAGAATGAAAAAAGGTATAGATTAAAGATACGGTCAGTATTGGCCTTGGGCTAAAACCTTTTTGTTTTTTTACCTTGTAAAATAAGCTGCCTGTAGATGTAAAGTTAACAAGAGATTGACTTATGACCACTGTGACTCCAGCTGATGCAGCTTATTGGGGTACTTTAGAAAAGAAATGCCTTAAAAATACGTATTTTTATATATATTTTCATCCAGGTATTATATATTACATTTTTATAAAAATGAGGGCCAAATAATAGATTTATAATAAAAATAGGGAGAGGTCTTGTTGGGTTTTTGTTCGCTAGGGTTTTGTCCGCTAGGGGTTTTGTCCGGATACCCCAGAAACACCCCTCATTCACCACACTCAATTCACACTGTTCAAGGACGTTATTTATTGAGGGGGCATCAAAGAGCATTCGTGATTGCTCTTTTTTTAAGAAATAAATACATGTTATATATATATATATATATATATATATATATATATATATATATATATTCTCAATCGCAGAGTTTATGAAGAATTTAATAAAAGGAGTATAAAAATCAAACTCTATGGCGATCGCCATAACTAAAGATGCTGCCAGATATCTTTTTTTGTGAATGCTTCCGAAACTCATTAAAAAAACAACCCATATATGGCAAATGAAAAAAAGAAATGACCGACTGTACTACCATTTTTAATATATTTTTTTTTTAAATTTATCTAATAAAAACCCATCAAACATGAGTGGTTGGGAGGGGACGGGGTCCCCTAAACCAGTCACATTTCACCTCTCAGGCCTGACAGAATATCACTCCCTCTGGAGGTCATTTGTATGAGAAGAAATAAGCACCATTGCAAGTTCTGGGTTTAATAACAGGCCCTCTGAAGTTCAAGGGTCTCATAATGGTTCCTTTATTTTCATAGTTGGAGGATCAACTTACTACCTGCAACCTCCTCCTCCCAACCCTATACGTCATTATATTAAGCCCGTTTTGGGTTTTATATGTTCACATTAACTCGTATGGATCACCATATTAATTTGATTGTAATACTTCCAATCATTTTCTCAACATTAATAAGATGTTTCGGGATCTTTCTATATGCTATATATAACTCAAACTGAAATATAAATCCAAGTTTAATAACATTACTCGTGACTGTTTTCCAGCACAATTACATTTACTTAAATCTATAAATCACAAACACTAACTTTCTCTCCGGCTTTAATCAACATAACTTAAACTAGCTGGTTCCATTCGCTGGACTCTTGGTCCCTTCAATCTGATGGGTGGGACTAGGGAAATGGGCGTTTCGGACATCAAAGCCAGACCCGGAGATTTTTCTCTGCGCTGGGTGGCGCTTTGGTGCTGGTCGGTGACCATAGGTGGAGTAGTCGCCCCTTTTGTCAGCTGCCGAGCACATGGTCGCTTTGATCTGCGCTCGACTGACCACAGATCTAGAGAGGTGGGGATGAGTATGATATGGGGGTAACTGTGTGATTGGAAGACTGCGATCTTATCAATAGTTAAGTTTCTTTAGTCTTCGCCACTATTGTACGACTTGAAAAAACATAAATAGAATTTAATAATTAATATTACAAAATTGATTATGAAATTATTAATTTGCGATTATCGGATGATTTCAATGATCAAACTTTTATGACTAAATATAAATTAGTGCACGTACAATAAAGTTATATATTCTACTGTTATCGCAATATGCATCATGCATTGTTTTATTCTATAGATCCACGTCTAGTTCATGAAATATTTTTTTTTCTAATTATAATTATTTCTATTCTACAGATTATTTTTAATGAGATCCTTTATTAGTAATGTATAGCAATGACCCCTCCACACACTTTTAAGGTGGTCCATGGGGCATTTAAGGTTTCTGGTGGTTGTTTTCTATATTTTTTTTATTTTTTTAAGCTACACTAGCCATTTTCGCTTTGTCCCTTTTGCTATACCAATTAATGAACAAAGAAATAAAAAAAAAATATTAAAAAATATATTTAAAAATTGTAATTTAAGACATATTTTCAAAAATTTCAAACCAATTTTTAAAATCTATTGTAGATATCATAAAATAACTTTTCACAAATGTTAATGAGTGTGTTTCAAACAAACGTCAATTTTTTTGGAGATATTATATAAATTTTTTTTATAATTTTTTCTTACCTACCCCCCCAAGCTGCTGCTAACAGCGTGGGTAGACTACCCTGCTGTGATTCGTGTTCGTATGTAAAGACAGATACCAAGAGATCAGAGGAATATCCGATACAAAGGCAGAATAGAGACGAGCAAAGTGGAGCTGAGAAGTGCCGACCGCAGTGCTAATGCGTTGCCCTCAGGAAACACTATGTCGATGGCGGTGGCTAATGGCGAGCAAAAGAGACACAGGAGCGAGCACACTTTTGGAGTGAGATACAAGGTCTGTTTTTTGCAGCGAGGTCATTACCGACACGTCACTACAACGTTAAACTCGTGCAACCTGATCAGTTGTAGCCTACGCACAATAGACATAACAAAGTGCATTATAATACTTGCAGACTATGAGTAATTTTGTGTTATTCAACTAACGGACCACATGTTCTTGAGTGTCTACCTAGAGAGGGGAAAACCATAACAATATTTAGTTGTGATTTATAGCTATTTTGATACTTAAGATAGCTAACTATTGATTAGATATCTCTCTGTCAATATTTAACAAAATATTAAAAGAAAAAATAGCAGCAAAATTTAGTCGGAGCTTTGTGTGTGTGTGTGTGTGTGTGTGTGTGTTAACGATTTAAAATAGTTGTGTTCAGTTACCTTTCTCTGTCATCATTTATGCAACAAGATGAACTTGTGTGACACACAGATATCTAGTGCTGCTAAATAGTGTCTTGTTTGTTTTTAATTTACATTTGCAACGATTGTACACTTAGAACAAAATAGCAATATCACTTCGTTACAAATCACACAAATTTGAATTCCTCGCTAATCACATAATCAGACACATATTTGAGATCGTGACATAAGAATGATCGAATTAGTCTAAATTTGTTGAGAGTAATATATATTATTTACTATTCTAACACGTTTATAAATTGGTATTTGGCAAGAACTCTTATGATTATGCTGTATAAAAAACACAAATCAATATTAATTTAATGTGTAGATAATGCTATAAAGCAATCAGAGCAAGAAATGGGTCTGGTGACGACCCATGACCCATATAATATCAAGTTCTTGACCAGACCCATCTGACCCATGACCCCATAGATTGATTAAGTTAATAGTATTCATATAGATTGATTAAGTTAATAGTATTCATATTGATTGATTAAGCTAATAGTATTCATATTGATTAGAGTCAAAAGACTTATTCCACCGGCAGATTTTTTTTTCATCAGGGAGACCGAAAAGAAGGGACTTAATTTTAAAATATTGTTTACGCTATTCTCTAAATCAAATTGCACTTCCATATTGCATTGAAAGTTGTTTTTACCCCCTTTTTTATAGCGTTCTTTTATTTAATTAAATACTTGAATGTATGTACAATGACATTTCAGGTTTTTTTTTTATATGTATTTGTATACATAACTAGACATTAACCATTTTATCAGACACAAAATACAAATAATCTCTATTTATGATATATAATAAGTTCTCCAATCATCCTACTCTACTTCAGTTAGAAGAGACTAGCGTTCGTATCGTTATCTGTGATAAATAACACAGAATTTAATTGACTACCTGACACATGAGGTACCATTATCAATAAGGTCTGAAAAAAAGGTATCTCCTGTGTCAGGCTATCCTGGTCTGGGAGACTTACCATGGTCTTTGGGAGAAGGATCATTGGGGTTCGCCAATGAGGATTATCCTAGACCATAGTATTGACAGCTTGCGGTGGTGACGGATGTGGTCGGCACACAACACCCATTCACTCTGTCCCACTTTAAGCACACCTTCGCAGTCTGCCAATTTGGGCGGGGGTGATCAGGCACGTTACACCCTCCCCTTGTCCGAGTGGCAGGATAAAAACCTTTTGCCTTACCATTTTGGCCGATCAGCAGTACACACACCCTGCTGGTCTGGCTAGTTTGGGCAAGTCATAAAACCCTCTTTTCTGCCATCCCGGCAGATGATAGCGGGTACACTCACCCCGCCGCTCTGTATGCACGGCAGATATGCATCAGCGCCGCCAACAATGCTGGTGTGGTAGGCACACTACACCCTATCATACTAGCAATGGCGGCGTAAAAAAAAAGTTATCTGAAACTTAATTTTGTGATCAAAGACATTATTTCTTTTTACATTTTCATAATGATTTTTTTTTTCACAAAAAGTCTGGCAAATCCCACTTGGTTTATAAATAGAGAGCAGAAGTTCACAGAATGTGAATCGCCAACCAATCAAAATACATGTCATCGCAACATCAATGGTTTCAGCCCTTGTAATGATTTGAATCTATACCAAACTAGCAGGATTTCTGTAGTGCTAAGAACCTGGCGTAGAAAATTAAAGAACGTAACTTATAAACTAAGATGATGACAAAAACGTTTCATCCAATATGTGGCTGTAAATGACAAAAATGTTTGTCATTCGCTGTATGGCTGTCAATGACAAAAACAGTTGCCATTCGCTGTATGGCTGTAAATGACAAAAAACGGTTGTCATTCGCTGTATGGCTGTAAACGACAAAAACAGTTGTCATTCGCTGTATGGCTGTAAACGACAAAAGCAGTTGTCATTCGCTGTATGGCTGTAAACGACAAAAAGAAACATTTGTCATCCAGTATGTGGCAGTAAATAACAAAAACTATCAGTCATGGATGATGATCTATTAATAAACTAAGTCCTTCTCGCTACCTTTACAATAAAAAGAACAACTCTGCGGTCAAATAACCGTCAGAAAGTTTGTGTGAAAGTGATTGTCAACACAAAGTTACAAAGTATCTTAGTTACAAACAGGTATCAACAGCAGCTGAACTTGTTTCACTATTGTTTGTTTTATTTGTATTTATTTTTGTTCATGCGCACTCATTGATAAATTTGTACCCTTTGTATCAACGGCGCTAATTAGTTATTTTATCGGGTGACATGGTGGCGCAGTGATAGGGAGCCGGATTTCCATGCTGAGGGTTTCGTATCCAGTCACCTACCTATGTTTCCCGTGGAGCCTCCATGACCATTGCACTAACGGTTTTGGTAGGGATGAAAGAAGGGCACTACAAAAGTTACATTATCGTTGTAAGTATTTCATTTGGGGTTATGGGCCAAGGGCATTGAACACCACTAAACTAAAAATAAAAACATTTTCATTGGTTGGCTAATTCACGTGGACATTTATTGACAAAACTTTAAGTTGAGGGCAGCTTGATAAAATCAAGAATTAAAGAAGACCATATGACATGTCTATCTAATTGTCTGCATACGACGACTCTTTCTAATTGTGTTCATACGACGTCTCTCTATCTAATTGTGTGCATACGACGTCTCTATATATAATTGTGTGCATACGACGTCTCTATATCTAATTGTGTGTATACGACATCTCTATATCTAATTGTGTGCATACGACGACTCTATCAAATAGCATACGACCAATGTCGTCCTTATAGGGATCCCATCACGTTATTGATGGGCAGAGTTTTAAGGGACACCTCAAAAGTTCCCGCCTCAAGTTTTATGCTATAGGAACCCCCCCCCCAAGCTGTTAGAGACGCCGCTGAATATGATGTTGTTCCATCGATAAACATGACTTGATTTAGCGCCCTCCCTCCCCCCCTTCAAATATCTTGTAAATTATTCCATTTTAAAATAACGTTTTCTAATAAATTTATTAACAGTACAGTTGTTTGTATATAACAGTACAGTTGCCTTATATAACAGTACAATTGCCTGTTTATAACAGTACAGTTGTCTGTATGTAACGGTACAGCTGTCTGTATATAATAGTACAGTTGCCTCTATATAACAGTACAATTGCCTGTTTATAAAAGTACAGTTGTCTGTATATGACAGTACAGTTGTCTGTATGTAACGGTACAGTTGTCTGTATATAACGGTACAGTTGCCTCTATATAACAGTACAATTGCCTGTTTATAACAGTACAGTTGTCTGTATATGACAGTACAGTTGTCTGTATATAACGGTACAGTTGTCTGTATATAACGGTACAGTTGTCTGTATATAATGGTACGGTTGTCTGTATATAACGGTACAGTTGCTTGCTTATAACGGTACAGTTGTCTGTATATAACTGTACAGTTGTCTGTATATAACGGTACAGTTGTCTGTATATAACGGTACAGTTGTCTGTATAAAACAGTACAGTTGTCTGTATATGACAGTACAGTTGTCTGTATATAACAGTATAGTTGTCTGTATATAACAGTATAGTTGTCTGTATATAACAGTACAGTTGTCTGTATATAACGGTACAGTTGTCTGTATATAACGGTACAGTTGTCTGTATATAACAGTACAGTTGTCTGTATATAACGGTACAGTTGTCTGTATATAACGGTACAGTTGTCTGTATATAACGGTACAGTTGTCTTTATATACCAGAGGCCAACCAGCAGGTAGAATTTCACTTAAAATAATTTGAAGCTGATAGGCGCTGAATGTACACACTAATAAAACTGTATAAATCTATTTTAAAAAAAAAAGTAGTACAAAGAGACCAATATGGCGTATTAATACAATTGTGTGTAATAGTTATAAACGTTCACCTGGCTTATTCTTTTGTATTGAAAGAAAATTCTTTAACTTTTTTTTGTAATATATCCAACGTAATTTATTTTTTTTAACTATTGGACCAAGTAATTTATTCAATAGTCCATAAATTTTTTTGCGTATTCATTGGCTTACAGTCACTATAGAAAATGAATTCCTTGATACTTACAGACCCACAGGTGTGTAGACAAAAAAACACACATACCTATATATGACGTGCTGCTGTCACTTATGAAAATATCTTCACTTGTGACATTATACACTTGCACGTGTCACTTGTGTTATATAGAAATGTTATAATAAAGTTAAGGTATATTTTGAACACTTGCGTCACGGAATATATATTAAGGTATATTTTGTCCAGCCCCCCCAATCCAGAGGAGTACCATGGGTGGGCAAAAGGGGGGGGTCCAAATTCGAAAGTCTCCCTGAGACCCAG
>JAGDYQ010000001.1:18515493-18682993 GCA_021962125.1 Bulinus truncatus | reverse complement strand
CATACTTACATACACACACGCAGATGTTCAGAGCTTCACTTATTCCCACAAACCATCCACTTAAAACATAAACTATAAAAAAAAATAAAAAGTGTTCACGACAATAATCAAAATTGTGCACGAAACAAACAAATTTTACAATTGTTATAAGCTGGACTTAATTGTCCCGTCGGTTTCGCCATTAGTGTGTCTCTCTTGATGACACCTCCTTCCCATCACGAGGGCATTTTAACACCGTTATGGGAAATGACATTTTCTGTACACACAGCCAATGAAGGACCGTTCAAACAGCACCAGGATGTGTCCACTAGGGTGTACAGGATGTCTTCATATCAACATTCTCACCAACTGTCTCTGATTGTGAGAAGTGCGTCCCACAATGTACGTTACAAGTTATTGTAGTAGAGTAGATGGAGTAGACAGGTCAAATGACGTGCCGGACATTAGACTTGACCTAAGTCTTGTTTTATTTTTTGTGTGCACTCACTGAGAGCACGTCAAGAGTTTCACCTCATCGATGTGTATCCTAAGCGGGGGTGGGGGTGGGGGGGAGGGGTCAAGAGTGGCAGCTCGTCGCTGTGTGGGCAGAGGCGTACCTTGGGTCGGGGGAGGTGGGGGTCCAAATTTGAAAGTCTCCCCCGGGCCCCAGCTTGAGGGGGGCCCAAAAAATTAAATTAAATATTTTAGTACATTATCTCATGTCATGGTGTGGAATGTCAAAATGCAGGGGGCCCCCAAACATGCCAAGCCCACCCTAACCCCTTAATCCCTAGGTTCGGCACTGTGTGTGGGTATCATAAGCGCGGTGGGGGGGGGGTCGAAAGTTTACCTATGTTATAAGATAGTCTAAAAAAATCGCGGGTTGCCCCTTTCAGTAGGAGGGGTGGGGCAGAGGCGGGGGCCCTTTTAGAGAATCGCCGTATTCTGTGCGCTACTACTGCCAAACTCACTGACACATGTGAGTAATTTATCAAGCAACACAAAGTTAAAGTAAAATAAATGTTGTGGTTGGTGTCTCGGCTCCGACAGGGAGGGGTAGGAATGGAGAGGAAGTGGGGGAGTTACGGGTTACATTCAACTAACTTCGTCTCTAAGAAACGTTTTTGATGGGGGGCAATTGTGGATAAGCTTATCACCTACTGGGGGGCGCCGAGCTGTTTAAGGGGCGCTCCACTCTCATCATTTATCACAAAATAAAAATCTCACAAAGTTTCTAAAAATAATAAAAAAAAAAGTATGGGTCAGAGATTAAGTTATTTTTAGAATGTTTCCTATCAAAACTTGTCGATACTCTCGTGTACTACCACATTTTTAATTTCTCTTTTACCGGGGACTTCCTCAAGTATGTTCCTGAATATTACTCCAGAGGCGACATTTCGGTGTGGCGACTTGGGGACACGGCTCTGGGCCTCCTGCGGCTAAGTAGGGCCCCACGATAAAAAACGTTTTGATACGATATATAGACTACAGTTTCGTTATAGGCCCGCATTAGGCACTCACTCAAGTACTGCATTAGGAACTCGCTTTAGGCCCATATTGCCACTCGCTTTAGGCCCACATTAGATGCTCGCTTTAGGCCCACATTGCCACTTGCTCTAGGCCCACATTGCCACTTGCTCTAGGCCCATATTAGACACTCGCTTTAGGCCCACATTAGACACTCGTTCTAGGCCCATATTAGACACTCGCTCTAGGCCCACATTAGACACTCGCTCTAGGCCCACATTAGACATCCGCTTTAGGCCCACATTAAACACTCGCCCTAGGCCCACATTAGTGACTCACCCAAGGCCCGAGTCATTCAAACATATTACTGAGACCACCTCTAGCTACTCTTGCAGGAACAGAAATATATTTTCATAATGTTTCAATTGGTTTCACTTTCAATTGGTGGGTGGTTTGTGGCAGTGTCATACAGTCTTGTGACTCACTTTTTGCATTTGTTCTGCTTGAGTACGAAGATGCAAATTACGCATGGTTGTAGATACAAATACATTAGCTGATAATTAGAAAAAAAAATGTAATAAATTATCCATAAATCCATGTACATTAGCCCCAATCACCAGGCCAACTCAATTTGTAGTTTAAATTATAAAATTCTATTACATAAAAATTGTATTTTTAAATCAAGTCACCACGAATGATGTCGTGGCCCGCTGCTGCATGTCTGGACTTGTTCGTTCTCATTCCTGTCTTCCCCTCCACTCTTTATTGCAGTGAATGACACTACAAGAACAACCCGTTCCCCCCACACCCCTACCCCCACCATGCTTCTTCACAAAAACTTCCTGACGTAGAGAAACCACAAGGGGAGATAAGTAGATTTGGGAAGGGGAAGAGAGGAAAAAAAAAACACTTTTTAAAAAAGTTTTTCCTTTTTTTGTTTCTAAATATTTATAGCACTGAGTAAGTTCTAAGTAAAGCGAGTTAGGACTTGTTGGGTAGGGAGAATTGAAGGAAACGGGAAGGTTTCAGGGAGGAGAAGGTAAACGATTCGTCCACCGCCTCACACCCTGCTCCTTTCGCAACCGTTTTACAGGTGAAAAGATTTAACTGAGCGTAACGGAAGTTACCTGTTGTTCTGTATTCGGTCACTTTGGGCTTCACTGTAGATAAGACTCAAGAAATAATAGTAGGTTGTTGTTGTTGTTGGTTATTGTTTTAGATTTTTAGGTATAAGTTGGACACACATTGAAATGTACCTGTACATACCAATATACCTGTATATGGGGGTTGTAAAAATAAATTTGGAATCTGTCCATCATACCTCTCCCTCTTGACGTCTCCCCCCCCCCCATCCCCCCACCCCCATTTCCCGAGGTCATCTCTCGACGTGAAAAGATTTAAATTACACAAGCGGCATAATTTATGATGTATATAAATAATATATAGGGTTCTTTAGATAGACAAGTATAAATACATGTACATGTTTATATTTAGATGCAACCGATTATATAAACTGATAGATAGATAGATAGATAGATAGATAGATAGATAGATAGATAGATAGATAGATAGATAGATAGATAGATAGATAGATAGATAGATAGATAGATAGATAGATAGATAGATAGATAGATAGATAGATGATAGATAGATAGATAGATAGATAGATAGATAGATAGATAGATAGATAGATAGATAGATAGATAGATAGATAGATAGATAGATAGATAGATAGATAGATAGATAGATAGATAGATAGATAGATAGATAGATAGATAGATAGATAGATAGATAGATAGATAGATAGATAGATTAGATTTGTCGGGGGGGGGCTCTCTCCTACAACATATTAAAGAAGAATGTTACAGAGCCGTAAATATTGTTTGGGGGTCGGGGGGGCTCTAGGTGAATACATTCAGATATTCGCGGGCCCTGGCCTAAAGTACCAGTCTGGGCCGTCATGGCATCAAGCACTGTATACAGAGGAGCCACATTGGCTATGGGAGCAAGCCTTATTTAAAAAAAAAAAAACAAATTAGGAGCATTTTTTTAAATCAAGTTGATCTCACGTGATCCTACAAGCGCTCAACAACATGAACAGAAAGGTCACTTAACGGATCTATTTATAGAACAATCCATTGTTTACATCGCGGAACAGACAAACAGACAGAAATATTTTTTTTTCTGTGGTTTTTACTGCGAGTAGAATGAAACTAGTTATCTGGAAACACTGGTTTCTTTCATAAACATTTTTCTAAGTATTTTCTGCTTTTTTTTTTAAAATGGATCTCTTTATAGAAATACACTTTTAACATGGCACGAGTCCAGATGAAATATTCTGCATACGTATTTACAAATCTCTGTATCAGTATTAAATCAGATAGTTCTATATTAAGCACCTTGATGCGTGTTTGAAAAGCTGCTAAGAGATGAACAAGTGCTTAGACAGAAGGGAAACAAACTATTTTATCTGTTTGCTGGTGGCCGTAGACGATAAATTTAGAAACTTTCAACTCTGTCATCTTTTTATATTCAGTTATGAGTTGCAACCAGTAGGCCTATACGTATAGGCCTAACTAGGTCAGTCTACGGCCGTTACTAGGGAACGGATGGTCGTGCGGTAACGCGCTCGAATGTCGACCTGAAGGTACCTGGTTCGATCTCCGGTGAGGAACAAGGACATTTTTCAGGTCTTGGCTTAAGTTCCATTCATGTCTCCCGTGGTTCCTCCATGGCCATCACACCCCCGGCTGTGGTGGGGGATGAAAGAAGGGCACTACAAAACCTAAAAATGTCCCATTTAGGTGGGCGATTTTTTTAGGGGGGCGGATGGTCGTGCGGTAACGCGTTCGAATGTCGACCTGAAGGTACCTGGTTCGATCTCCGGTGAGGACCAAGGAAAATTTTCAGGTCTTGGCTCAAGTTCCCGATATATCTCCCGTGGTGGGGGATGAAAGAAGGGCGCCATAAAAACCGTCCCATTAGTGGTTCATAAGGATCTAAGAGATTTCAACTCATCCTTACAGGGACATCACACACACACACACACACACGGCCGCCACTTTCAAAGGGCCCCTCTTAACAAAGGACAAAGCAAAGAAAAAGGACACTGCGGGTTGGGCGGGGGCGGGGCACAGGGGACGCCCACGTAGCTAGGGAAAGTCGAAAGACCGCTGTTAAATGATTTAGCAATTTTCAGATTGGGAAGATGGCGCACAAAATATGTCATTCTCCCGGGGCGCCCCAATACTTAACTAGGACTCAGGGCCTTACATTCAGTATCCCATTCCTATGAAGTTTGATAATATAGGCGCCCCAGAATGTATTTTCTTAAAGCCTCTATATAGATAAACACGTCCCTGAGTAGGGCCCATAAAGACCCATAAAGATCGGCACTGGCTACAACAACTAAGTAAACTAATACAACATACTTTTATTTCAATGTTTTCAGCACTTGTCGTTGAGTTAAAGATTCTTATAAGAAAAAAAAGATGGGCTAAACAGACTTGCAACTGAATCGGATTTTCCAAAATTTTTACTTCTGGGAAAATCCTGTTTCTGAATTTAATCGCTGATGCATTGTTAAACAAACTTTTTTTTTCTAAAAGGAAATATTTCACAGATGTTTTATTTTATTTCAATAGCATTTTGACAGGTAAAAAGACGAGGGGGCACAGTTTGAACTGAAAATAATTGATCATGCCACACAAGATAACTGTGATACACAGGGAGATAGTGAAGTTCGATGCTCTATTTCTGTCACTTGATCCGATGAGTCATTTCACTTTTTCAGGTTCGCATATTTTGTCACGATTCATCTAAAACTAACCTCTGATCCTCTTACTCCCCCTTACCCCCCCCCACCACCCCTTTTCACTGGGGAGCCCCCACATATTTGAGAGATGAAAGTTGATAGTTCAGGTGACACCCGGATGTTTTAGCTTGTTGTACAGTATATTCAAAAGTGTAGCTAGGGGTGGTGGGGGTAGGGGGTGGAGGTCCTCCGAAGGCGGACATTACTTTCCACTATCAACGGGCGGGGGGAAGGAGGGGGGGGGGAGCATGTTATATGGCATCATGCATTGCCAAAAAAATTAAAAGTGGTGCAAATAGCGCATTTTGATAGATAGATAGATAGATAGATAGATAGATAGATAGATAGATAGATAGATAGATAGATAGATAGATAGATAGATAGATAGATAGATAGATAGATAGATAGATAGATAGATAGATAGATAGATAGATAGATAGATAGATACATACATACATACATACATACATACATACATACATACATACATACAGACAGACATACATACATACATACATACAGACAGACATACATACATACATACATACAGACAGACATACATACATACATACATACAGACAGACATACATACATACATACACACATATATAGATTTACCTGTCTTTTTTTTCATCAGGTATCGGAGAATGACGTCATTCACAAATCTTTGCAACTTCGACTGAATTTTTCATTAATGCATGACGTAAGCCGACCAGGTCTGGACCAATGATCGCTCACCCATGCCATAGGCTGATATTGATCTCATCAGCGCTTAGCGTGACATCATCGTTTCCTACCTTACATTACGCGCTTGACTTCCTACTTGACTAGTTTGATATTAATTGTGTTGTGTTTTTTTTATTTTTTTAATCACGAAGTCGGTAATGACGTAATGTCTTGATATCTTTGCCCATTTTTTTTCATATTTAATAATTGTTTCAATATGTAAGTTATTATAAAGCTTAGTTTGATCCGTTATATTTTGATTGCTCTCGGCATGAACCACTAATGAACTGTTGGCACAGGCTTTCAAATTTTGTTTTGATGCCTGTATGTGTGTATGTGTGTACGTGTGTGTGTGTATGTGTGTGTGCGTGTGTGTATGTATGTTTGTGGGTGGGTGTAAGAACACTTCACTAGTTAACTTATAGACACACATGGAAAAAATAATAATTAATTACATCAGTGGTTGGCAACTCTATCCGCGACTTTATCCCAAAGTCTGCAAAAATGTATGTCCGCGGAAACACCTCACACGTAAGACCGCGAATAAAAGTACTTATTTTCATAGTGCACTGTGATTTACATTTCTAAATGCGATACTTGGGCACGTGACGACCTCATTCAAACTCTTTAAGTTGTTTTGAACGAAAATTTAATTCCTCTACGTACCCCGCCATAATCTTCCCCCGCGCCCTTCAAGGTACTCGTACCACCGGTTAATAGCCGCGGTCATTTACCAGTGGCGTAGGAGGGGGGGATGGGGCATAATGCCCCCGGGCGCTACTCTCAAAGGGGCGCCAAATGGTATATTTTAAATTTAATATTATATGTTTTTCCAATGGGGGGGGGCGCTAAAAAGGTATTGTGCCGCGGGCGCGAGTTAAGCCCGCTACGGCACTGGCACTTACATGTGTATTTGTAGTTACTAGGGAGCGACCGATAATCGGATCGCTATCGGTATCGGACCGATATTGGCACTATCGGTTAATATCGGATCTGCCGATTGTTGTAGGGAGCGACCGGCCGTTTTTTGGTTGCCCATACATTGTTTTTTTTTCACAACAGAGTTGCAGAAAAGAAAAGCAGTAAATAACCCAATTCTATAACCAGATCAGACAAGATTTTTAAAAAAAAGGGAAAAAAAAACCCGTACACAGAAATTGTCACGTATACATCAGAGATACGACCTTGAAACAATAGGATTGGCATTTCTTAATTCTAATGTATGACCTTGAATGATACAATTAGTGAACACCTGTGTGTATTTTTTGTTGGGATGGGAAGTTGGGGGGGGGGGGGGGGAACAAGACTTACGTGTCGGCGAAGTGTCACGAAATATGACAGGGAAGGGGTAAGCATGGGTTGACATACGTCATTAGCTGTGTTAGCACTAGAGAAACACGTGTTTGGCAATTGGCATTGTTGTTGCTTAAGGGGCTGTCCATTAATTACGTCAACAAAATAGGGGGGAGGGGGGGTCAGAAAAAATTTGACTATTGTTGACAAGGGGGAGGGGAGGGAGGTCAAGAAAAGTTGACGTCAACAATGTTACTTTTTTAAATTTAATATAATTACTTAATAAATAGAAAAATTAAGCAGCGTTTGTAGTTCTGTGTTATACACTCGCTTAACATTCAGTACTTTAATTAAACTAACTATATTCCTACTAATTTTGCCACATAAACAATTTGGAAGCCACCTTTTTAGGGGGGGGGGGTAATCAAATGTTGACGTAATTTTATAGGGGGGTCTCGGAAAGTTTGACAAGTTGTTGACAAGGGGGGGGGGAGGTAAAAATCGCCAAAAATTTGTTGACATAAATAATGGACAGCCCCTAAAAATTAAATATCGGTATCGGTATCGGTATCGGTAAAAATGCTGGGGGAAAATATCGGTATCGGACTATCGGTAAAAAGGCATATCGGTCGCTCCCTAGTAGTTACTATGAGAGTAAACAATGTTGGTTAGAAACACAATGCGCGTTGTTTTATATCTTTTGGCTTTTTTTTTAAAAAAAAGACCTCAAAAAATAAATAAATAAATAAAATAACATCGCAGGGATAGAAATTTTCAGAACAATTTAGAAATACACGTCAACTAACAAGTACAATGTCCTAATAAGTACAATATCCTAACAGGTACAATACCCTGACAAGTGCAATACCCTAACAAGTACAATACCCTAACAAGTACAATACCCTAACAAGTACAATACCCTAACAAGTACAATACCCTAACAAGTACAATATCCTAACAAGTGCTATACCCTAACAAGTGCAATACCCTAACAAGTGCAATACCCTAACAAGTGCAATATCATAACAAGTACAACATCCTAACAAGTGCAATTATCCTAACAAGTACAAATATCCTAACAAGTGCAATATTCTCATTCATTCATTGTTTCTTGTCTTTCTTTCTTGATTGCCCCTCCTGATTCTGTTTATTTCTTATTGTTGTTTTCTCGGGTTGTCTATCTATCTTTAGACTTATGGAAATCTTTCCTTTTTTTTTTACTTTTTATTTTTTTTATTTTAGAATTATATTCCAAATGTCTTTACTTGAACGCTGAACAATTTCGCAGTCAACCATTGGTCAATCTGCCCCCTCCACTCCCTCACCCCATCTTCCTCTTTCATCGCCCACTTGCATACGTCTGCTTAGAGACATTGGCCGATTAAAAAAAAACACATACACACGCACGCACACACACACTCTGCAGTTTACCTGTATAATGTGTCCTGCCAATAGCCAGGTTTCTGCGGCTGCCATGGAAATAACCATTCAATCGATACTGCCAACTGATGATTTATAAGTTGAGACAGGTGATCGCTGGACGGATGGGTGGTGGGTGGGTGTGGATTGGTGGGGGAGGGGGGGTCAAATTACCCCCCCCCCTGTGGAATAATTCCACGAGGAGCAATCGTTTTTGCTTGTTTGTGCATGTTTTGGCGCCAAAAAAAAACGGTGGTTGGGGGTTGGGGAGGGTGGGGGGGGGGGAAGGGAGGCGCTCTGTTGGACCAAAGAATGGAGCGTTGATTGATTTATATTTGTAGGGGAAAAAAAAGTTGTTAACATACATAGAATTCCCATTAACTGAGAGATCGGTAACGGCCAACAATGGTATCATATATTTTGAAAGAGCCGTTTAAGGCTTGTATTTGAGGCTTGTATTTGAGGCTTGTATATGAGGCTTGTATTTGAGGCTTGTATTGAGGCTTGTATTTGAGACATGCATCTGAGATGTATTTGAGGCTTTTATTTGAGGCTAGTATTTGAGACATGTATTTGAGATGTATTTGAGGCTTGTATTTGAGACATGTATTTGAGACTTGTATGTGAGACAAGTATTTGAGATGTATTTGAGGCTTGTATTTGAGATGTATTCAGGGGCGTATTGAGGAGTGGGCAAGGGGTGCATCATGCCCCAGGCGCTACTCACAAAGGGGCGCCAAATTGTATATTTTACATATAATATTATATGGTTTTCGAATGGGGGGCGCTAAAAAATATTAAAAAGGTCTTGTGCCCCGGGCGCGAGTTAAGCTCGTTACGGCACTGGATTTATATTCGAGATGTATTTGAGGCTTGTATTTGATGCATGTATCTGAAGCGTGTAATAGAGGCTTGTTTTTGAGGCATGTATTTTATCCAAATCTCGTTTGTTTAAAGTTCATCATTAAAATTTAAACATATAGCCGGTCAATGTATAAGTACGGGGTATCGAATTGGTGCTCTAAGAGCGCATGCTGCTCGTCATTCAGCCTAGCACGGCTCCCAGATTGCTATTTTTTTAATTATTTATCTTATGACTATTATGTAACTCTCTGAAGTATTTTTTACAATATAAATAATTCGAAATGCGCCTCTCAGGAACCCCTGGTATATACCTTCATGTAGCTAGCTCATACGGGGCCACCCCTGGTATATACCTTCATGTAGCTAGCTCATACGGGACCACCCCTGGTATATACCTTCATGTAGCTAGCTCATACGGGACCACCCCTGGTATATACCTCCATGTAGCTAGCTCATACGGGGCCATCTCTGGTATATACCTTCATGTAGCTAGCTCATACGGGGCGCTGACTGTAATGTAATATTGGACCCTCAATTGTGTTTGTGTGCTACCCCCATGAACGAAATATGAACCATCTATCACGATGGTAGAATCATAGATTGTTGAAGAGAATTCTTGCTTGTCATCTTAGTCTAACTTTACATATTCAGTAACATAGGGTAGAGAGTGGAATGGCAAATATTACAGAAGTACAGTAAAAACCACAATCTGTTGAGCTATGTTTTACTTATGGTGGTCTGAGTTAATACTCAGTGGCGCCGAGAGCCAACACGGGCCCCAGGGCAGGACATCATTGCGGGCCCCTTAATAGACAATAACTCGTGAAAAATTGACATGGTTGGGGCGGCCGGGTCCCCTTACAGATGCGGGCCCCCCTGGCAATGACCCCTCCTGCCCCCCCTCTCGGCGTGCCTGTTAATACTCAATACACACCCGAAGTCCATCAATTACTGTAATTAAATGGGTGTTCGAGTTGGTTTGGTTTCTGTGATTTAAAATTTACAAAAAAATGATGACTAGTAGGACAATGGTTCTTAAGTTTTTGCGATTTGCGACCAACTAAAAACCTTTTTTGTTTTCGCAACACACCTGTAAAAAAAATAAAAAGCAAAAAAAAAAAGATTAAAATACATTAATTGCATACTATTTTACAAATTGTGGTGACCTAGTCGCGACCTACAGTTTTAGAATCACTGCCAGTAAAGACTTTACAACGAAACAATTTGAGCTTTGCTGTCAGTACTAACATCTTCCACAATTTAGATAGATAGATAGATAGATAGATAGATAGATAGATAGATAGATAGATAGATAGATAGATAGATAGATAGATAGATAGATAGATAGATAGATAGATAGATAGATAGATAGATAGATAGATAGATAGATGGATGGATGGATGGATGGATAGATAGATAGATAGTTAGATAGATAGATAGATAGATAGATAGATAGATAGATAGATAGATAGATAGATAGATAGATAGATAGATAGATAGATAGATAGATAGATAGATAGATAGATAGATAGATAGATAGATATTTGATCTATTAATTAAATAGTTACTACTATTAGCATTAACGTGTGTGTAGATAAAAGGAAGTCGAAGGTTCTTTGGTTATTATCCTGAAGGTCAGTCAACATGTGCGTTGCATTTGTTGATGTCAATTAGGGCAAACACATCAGGCAATCTCACAAACATTGTAAAAAAAATAAAATATTACCATAAGCGTTGCGCTAAGGAAAGACTTGATCCCTTGGGGTGGAGGGGGTAGTAAAGAGGGGGGGGGGAGGGAGTAATTAGGTCATCAGTTTTATCACTTAATGAAGAATGTCTTATGTTTTGTCACGTAGCTAAGGGAGATAATGGCAGCGCTAAACTATTACAGCAGAAGTAGCCTAAGACGTGTGGCGGGAAGTAGTTACGTAATATGGGCCAGAAAGGGAGGTGAAAATGAGGTGCGATAAAGAAGAGAAGAGATGGGGGTGGGGTGGGGGGGTGTTAAACCGTGGAAGGAGGGGGGAAATCCAAGCGGGCAGGACCAGGGGTGGGGGAGGGAGGAGGGGTGAAACGTGCGCATGCATACAATGAGAAAGAATAAACTTTATACTTTATTTAATGCGTTGTGATGTAGTATTACAAACAGGTTATTGGATCATGCTACATTTGATGATCGAAGGGGGGAATGTATATTTGATAACTGGCCAGACATAATCATATAATCATTGGATGTATGTGTCTACAAATATAAAAAAAAAAGATTTAAAAAACAAAAAGCGTGTGCGCTGCAAAGTGTGATTAATTATGAGTGCAGAAGAGCCTTATATTTGATAGAGGATGGGCACCATCGCTTTTTTCTCCGAGTGATGAAATGTCATACATTTTATACTATTGTTGAAAAAAGTGTATTTGTTTTAAAATTTATTTTATACAAACCGCAGAGCATTCTTAGAAAAAGGAACTAGAAATGTGTGTGGTGTGAGTGTGAATGTTTACCATTTGTTTTTGAAAAACATAAGCTCCCCTCCTCCCCATGTCACTGGTCAACAAATGTAACTGTTCAACATTAATTTGAGATTCACCTCTGTAAAAGTGTATACTGATTTCGCGCCATTTTTTTGTGTGTAGCTAAAGTGCAAGTCTTAGTTTCGAATTCTTGATAACGATTAGAAACAGAAATGTGTAAAAAAAAAATGAAGTCTTCTAAATGTTTGTTGTTTGTTTTTGTGATGTTTGTTTGTTTATTTATTTTTTGTACATCATTTTAACAAAGGTTTAACAAAGTTTCTTATTCAATATGATCTTCGTGATGTTTGTTGTCATAATAATAAGTATTATTCTATTAATTTTATCTTGAACTTCTTACAAATTAAAAGATACAGGATTAAGCGCAATAAAACTAATTTGTTTAAAAATTAATGTACATTTTAAATGCACTGGATCATGGCATTGTGTACCATTGGGAAAGGGAAAAAAAATCGATCGATAAAAGCAATTAGTTCGTCAACGCCCACTCTGTGGCGTAACTAGGGATATCCGGGAAGTTACTTATTTAGTATTTTGTGGCACGGAAATGAAATTGGGGGTGGGGCATTTTAGACTCTGTCCCGAAGAGCCAATAATTTTACTGCTGTTGTAATGATCTTTGATCAGAGCTGTTTTTACTTTTTTTTTGGAGGACCCCAGGAAAGGGTTACATTTTGAGTTCATAAGCAAAGGTACCATTGGGGGCAATATGCAAAGGTACTTTTGTGTGCCATAGCAATGGTACAATTGGGAGGGGGGGGGCATAGCAAAGGTGCAATCGGGGGCCATAGCAAAATCATAATTGGGGCGTTATGCAATGTTAGTTTTTTTTGGGAGGGGGGGACTAAGGCAAGTTCGGGGACCATAGGTAGAGGTACTTATTGTAATAGTACATTTGGAAGAGGGTAGGGGACATTGCAAATATTGGGTAGGCTACTTATTGATCATTGGCCAATGTACCCTCACCTTTTCACAAGCCCCCCAACTGTTGAATAATGTTTTTTCCCCCTATTCTCTTATATCGCCCTTTGGGTTGGCAAAATAAAACTACTAGCATGGGCCCCCCCCTTCAGCTAAGTGTCCCCAGGCAGCCACTTGTTTATCTCTCCATAAAAACGAATTTATCTTATTGTGTCCCTTTTTTTTAAGTTAATTAATTGTATCGTGTAGTACTGTAGTTTGTTAGGAGCAACAAAGCAGAGGATGCATCAGAATTATGAACTTGTATTTTTTGATGTTTCTGTTCCAATTATAGGAACTTCGTTCACGGGGTCATTTGAACCAAACTGGAATATATTTGTTCAATAAAATAAAAAACATGAATTTTATTTCACAGCAACCAATCATTTTTTTAGCACCATCCCAGTGTGGCTTGTCCTCTCTACAATATATTCTTTTGTTTTTTTAAGAATAAATTTGTTATGTTGCACCTATAATGAAAATATTCCTTTATACTTAAATAGTAAAAAAAAATGACATTGGGGGGGGGGGGGGTGAAGTTTTGCTTAAATGGTGGTACACAGTTGGAATATTATCAACTTTTAATTGAATTGTGAAAAGAAGTTTTGTATTTTTGTGTTAACAACAATGGCTGGTAGATTTATGTTTTTGTAAATCTAAACACAAATTTCCATGTCTAAGGAAGTTCGTGTAACTATTGGTAGTTTATAATTATTGTGCCTTAAGAGTAAACAGCTCACCATTAAATAAAATTATACAAGTAAGTTCTGTGTATGGTTAGCATTAAGTGTTCTTAAAGTAAGAACTTTCATCTTTTTATACCATTCATTGTATGTTGGTGGAGTTAAAACTGTTTATTGAAAAATATGGAATAGTGGAAACTACAAATATAAATACATTCCAATAAAGAGAAACAAAGTTAAGTCTTATTTATACAGTTCCCACATATTGTGGATCTTATTATTTTTTTTTTTCCAATTGATTGTTTTATCAATTTAACAAAACATTCACATAAATATTGTGTTCTCAACAGTCCACTCCGTCGCAGGCAGCAATCATACAATCATTAATCATGTACATGTAAATCTTCCAATGATCCTTACAAGTTCTCTTTTATAATAATATGTAATATGAAATCAAACACCCACAAGGATAACGGTATCTAAGGACACCTTTTTATGTTAATAAATAAATGTGTTTTGTTATATAATTAAACAAATGTATTTACACATTTAGTGTGTGTAGATCAAACATATGTACATGTATAATAGCTGCAAAACGTTAGCACCCAATGCTAGTTTATTGTAAAGAATTTTAAAAAAAAAAAAAATTTTACAGAACAGTAACTTTCTTAACCTATGGTGAAAAAAAAAAAAAAAAATAATCTAACATTTCAACAGCTAAAAATAGAACATGTATAAACTATAATTTTAACACCAAAGTTATAAAAAATTAAAAATGTGTTAATGTCATAAAAATTTGAATGTATGAGAAAGTAAGAAATAATTATATTTTATTTGTTGTACAAAATAAAATAAAAGCTAAAACATTGTGACATGTATGAAAAAAAAAAAAAAACATGAAAAGATAAAAAACGAAACTTGCTAAGGGATAAAGGTCATTACAATCTGTGTATAATTAACTAAAATGGTTCTACAACCATCACAATTTTAACACGCCATAAAAAAGTTTTTCATTTCAAAAGAGAATACACACAGATTCCTTGGGCACTTCGTTATAGTGAGTAAACATATACGATGCGTATGTCTTTACACATAATATTGATATACTAATCACACAAATGTGTACATTTAACATACATTTAAAATGTTAAAACATATGCATATTTTTCATCAGCCATTTGCAATTTAACTGAAAGAGCAGTACCTCCTCAGTAGTCAAGGAAAAAAAAAACTAAAATGCGACAAAATGAAAAATTGATAATTTTTGCATCTCAGAACGGGAAAGAATCCACAGATCCTGTTTACGAAGAAACAATGTGTCTCACCGCCAGAAAATATGGTACAAATTCAAGAATCTTGATGAGCACATAAATAAATAAAGGAATGATAAAACAAATGTTTGGTCTTGAGATCACACAGCTTATAGGCTAAAATAATGGAACTGCTGGGTCTACATAAATTAAATTGTTTAAGTAAGGCTTTGACTTATTTTGTTCATTATGTTAAAATGTGTTAACTTTGATACAGAATGCAAAGCGTTTACTGATTTGTCAAGATCAGGGTTTCATGTTTAAAGCACATCAAGTAGAGAATCAAATCTATCTCACTATAAAAGGTTAATAGAATTATGAATGGGCTACATAATTTGTTCTGTCTCACTCTAAGGATTGACAAAACAAATCTATGTAATCTATTTGCCTTCTCTTTTGATATGCTAAACACATATGTTTGGAAAAGTCAAAGACTTAACGACACTCACTATTTTCATATGCTGAAATGCCCCCCCCCTCTAATGTAAAGGAATGTAAGAAAAGTAAATAAAAGTTTAATTACATCTCGATTAGAAAGAATTGGATGAATTCCGTGAATAGTAAAGAAATAAAAACTTTTAAGATTAATACCAACCCCACCTTTAAACATTTTATAGAAAAACTTCCGGATTTAAAAACAAGTCAGAGATCATCATATAAATGTGATCTTGAAACTAAGGAGGGGGGGGAGGGCAGCACCACCAGAGGCCTACCATTATACATCTTAACGGTTTATAAAAAAAAATGCATAATTACAAATGATTTACAAGTATATTGCTGACATCCTCATGAACACATTCATACAGAAAATGCACTTGGAAATGCTACTTTATTCCCCCTTGAAAATGGACATATCCTGCTGTTGTACAGTTAATAAAACAATAATACAGTGTGGTCACACAGACCCCCAGGACATGTCCAGAAGTTATTGCAGCTGTCCCGTTGTCTAGCACCATCACAGTAGTCAATTATAGCCTGCAGGTGACAAGTCACAATACACCCACAGCCTAGAATAAGTAGTTTTCCTTTAAAAAAATAGATACCTGAAGAAATAAAAAAAAAACAACATTAAAAACTTGTTCATTACGTATTTAATTGCATCTTTTTATCAAGGAGAAATAAAAGAAAGTAATGGCCATTATTTTTAGACAAATCAAACATGGCATATAGTAAAAACAAAGGTCCCCCATCACACAAGAAAGGGAGAGGCAGAAAGCAAGCCGCTGTGTGTAGTAGACGCACTGAGAGGTTATTTTTAGAATGAGGGAAGAGGAGAAAAAAGCACACGGCAAGCAAGACCTCGCAACACGCGATACTTTGCGTGTGACCTATATTCTGCGGCGGGAATCGGGCTAAGACGCTATGGTAGAAGAGATGGAGATGTGTAGTAAAAACGTGTTTTTTATGATCTGTTTACACACATGCGTATAGAAATAATGTAAACGTAAATTATTACATGTAAACTACTTTTTTTTCTAGTATCTCTTGCTTTGCTACGAACTTTTACGTTACGGCGAACCGTAGTATACGTGTAACCTTGAAGCTTTGCTAAGCGTCGGGTTCCCAAATAAGGTCATGGAGTGGAAAGGAAATGGGTAGAAATAATTTTCGGTTATTACTGTTTACTAAAAACTAATGAGAAAGTTAACAATTATTTTCCATTTTTAAAGTAAAATACACATTTTTAACTTTTTTTTAAAATTAGTTTTAAAAAGCGGTTTTTTTCTGTCTGTGCTAAACAAAATAATGCCACTTAGTGTAAAATAGGTCAACTACGCTATTCAATGCAAGTTATGTCCCTAGAAGCATTGTTTTTCTGTAGGCAGTGAACAAACCTAAAATTGTATAATTTAATATTTGGAGCCAAAAAAAAATCACAAAAAAAATTTACCTTAAGTTCTATTCTGTGAAGTTTTCTGACAAGTCAATCGCCTTTTTTTCGATGGAAGATAATCTGTAAATAACATGTTTTTTATTAGTATGATGCCGCGTGGGATCAAATTAAAAAAACAAAAACAAAATTACAACAAAATGGGATACATCTCAGAATCTGCCAAGATAAAAGAGCTAAGACATAAACTGAAGGAAATACTTTAAACCTAAGTCCTAAAAGACAAATTAAAAGTATATCTTGCCCCTGTGGGTTTTTTTTTTAATTCAAAGCCACATTTACGATACTATAGTGTGTAGCAATATAGGTTTGATGGATAACGGATATACTGTAATAATTAATAAATAATTATTATCATCGCCAGGATTTACAGATTATTTTTTTTTTAATTTAATTGATATCAGTTATTCAATAAGGTGCCGACTAGCTTCCATTTATTTGTAAGCATTACTGTACAGCATAACAATAAGAAACATGTATAATCTTGAATAGAGAAGTTAATATAATTACATGCATACCGGGCCTTCAATCTGATCTATGTTTTAAGCGATGTTTACTAATATGAAATAGATTAAACCATAATACAATGACTACTAAAAATTATAAAAGGAATAGCTTAAAGAATAAAGAAATGTACATTCAGCTATATTCAACACTGAGCGTGAATTAAACCACGCCGTGATATTAAAGATCTGCTCTGACACGTTTATTTTCTTAAGTGAAGATTTGATGCAAACTATTTCTTTGCTTGGTGGTGGAATTTTGCACAATTCCTTACATATATGCGAAAGTAATTAAAGGGATAATTTGCTAATTTTTTTTTTAAATTTATTAATAATTGAAAATCAATTTAATACCTGTGATGTGACTTTGATTAAAATGCCTCTCTTGTGGCGTCTTTTCGTTCTTTTTGGAGATTTCTAATGTTTCCTCGTTGGAACATCCTGATAATCCAAAAGATGTGAACTGCGACGGACATAAGCGTTCGTTGACTGAATCTGTGGTTATAGCGTCCGAGACTCTAGAAGTGGACACATCCTCCACGACTTCGCCTTTGCAAGGAACACGTGTGCTAATATCCTCAACAGTTATTCTGTTTTCATCGTTAATAATGTCATTCTCGCCTAAATTCAATTTTCGCTTTGCCGATACATGCCTTGATAGATTTCTGCAAGCTCTACGTGAGTTATCCGTTTTGTGAGAATACACCTTGGTATAGAAGGACGGAATATATTCATCGCTGAGTATTGGGACACACTCGTATTTTCCACCAGAAATAAACCGTTCATTAACGGGGTCGAAGCCCCATTTCTCAATGAATCTACGGCTATCATCCTCATATAGCTCCTGTTCTTGCCTAGCCAAGTGAAGACTTGTCTCTTTGTCATCGCTGTCACTGCCGAAAAGTTTTCGGACAACGCTTGGACGCTTGTTGTTGTTCGTCAGCATGATCATATCCTGAAGTGCAGTGGACATAATGTTAAATAGATGCACAAACACTATATAATTATTATACGGGGAAAAAAATAGAAATAGTTTGTCCCGGAGTAAAACAGAAATCCAAAACAGTTACAAGTTTAGGAAATAACTAGCTGAACACTGAAAACAAAGAAGCGTTAGGACACATCGAACGACACACAACATTTAAACTAGAACACACGAGACGCAATATAAAATACCCCCGTCCAACAGCGACGTGCCGCTGGCTGAGCGAAGAGAGGTTTGTCACGTGACTGAATCTTTCTTTCGTTTCATTGGCTAAATCATAACGAGCGCGAGAATAGACGGGGAAAGGGGGTGAAGGGGGATGGGAGGCATAGAGCCTTGCCGGCTGCTGTATAACTCAGTATAACATGTCGAAACAAGCTTTTTCCCCTCTCTACAACTTCTGCGGCTAAACATAATGCACAATTTATTTTTAAATGTCCCGACCCCCCGGTGTGATAAACGAATTCGGACATGAATATTTCCCTCATTTCAAGTTGATTTATCAATGTATTTTATCATAAAGTAATAATTTTAAAACGCTAAAAACCAACTATATTAAATCTATTTTTTATTAATTAACCCTCCCCACCCCCCTCATTGTCTAAGCAACTAAAAAAGACAGGTTCTATCAAAAACGTTTCAAAAGCAGGAGCACATAAATTCATTCAGTTATCCAGTCATTCATTGATCTCTGCAGATTTTCCCGCGTTCGTCTGCGCATGCGCAAGCCTCCCAGTGCCAATATCGATCTTTGATCAATTGGCCTACAAATCTTAATACGTGTCTTAATTAAAACAAAAATATTTAAAGAAATGCAAGATGCGCCAAACATTTATACTGGAACAATTCTCTTAT
Organism: Bulinus truncatus; assembly: GCA_021962125.1. Classification (NCBI taxonomy): domain Eukaryota; kingdom Metazoa; phylum Mollusca; class Gastropoda; family Planorbidae; genus Bulinus; species Bulinus truncatus. The sequence goes on along the minus strand of JAGDYQ010000001.1, from coordinate 18,663,715 downwards.
ATGCAAATAAACCATGTGAAGTTTTCATCTTTTTTCCCCCCTAGAATATTGATACATGTAGGCCCTATATATGTACTTTCTAAATTGCAAAAAAAAAAAAAAAATGTTTTCTTGATTATAATAAAACACCAAGCTCACCAATTTATAAAACATGGAAGGCCTGTGTACAAATTGCTGTAAGGGGAAAATTCGAATGAGGTGAGGAATCGATTTTTCACCCTATCGACTAACAGGACTTCCTACCCTTGGGGCTCCTGACCTATTTCCTGTTCTTTACAGGAAACTGCGAAAAAAAAAAGTTCTCTACTGACCGCAAGTGGCCGATGATTTTTTTCCTGACCTCTTCGCAGGTTTTGCTTCCCGCGCGCACACATACCCGCATCATCTCCCAATTGGGTAGGTCAGTTCAAGTTTGACCAGCTATAATTTGATGGTAGGAATCACAGTAACAGTGCGGTCCCTAGCTAGAGTTTGATATGTGCACTATAAACAGTATGTGGACTATACTAACTACTCGTATACTAGCCTGAACGTTTATTAATTTTAGTAGCTCATCATCTTTATATTATATGTACACTAATGGCATACGCGCATTTAAAAGTGGGTGCACAGTGCGCCCGCCCGTGGCCCCTAATAATGAGGGGCCCCCTCAGTGCCTTAATTTTTTTTTGGGTTTGATACGTGAAAGATAAAAGGTAAAAAAAACATGAATAATAATACCTTTTAATGTATTTAAATATACATGTATATATATATATATATATATATATATATATATACTATGGTCAGAGGCGGATATAGCACCACTCGCCAACACGCGCAGGGGGTGGGGGGGTGGAATGGAGGATTGGGTTTGGGGACCTGACCTGTGTCCTAACCCACAAATGTAGGCGTATACCACATGATTACAGCGACACCGCAAAATAAATAAATAAATACAACCATTAGCTAAAACGGAAAGAGAGGATGTCGTTTTAGTAAACCCAACAGATATATCACCTGTTTAAAGCACTATGAGAAGTCGCATATTGATAAACGAGAAGAGAGATTCTTTATTAACTGGATAAAGTAAACTCCAGGTCTATGTTGCAGGATCCAAAGTCCTAACCCCCCACCCCCGCATTACATTTTCTCAATGTCATCCTAAAATCGTTTGACACAGAACAGGTCCATTGCCAAGAGCAGAATGGCACTCATTATGGTACCTTTTAAATATACTATTAACAACATAAAGGCGAAAAAACAAAACAAACAATGTTTACATTAAATGTAACAACTGCTGTTTTGTTTACTAACACTGAATATTGACCCACTTTTGTCTGATGAGTTGTTGTTTCGCCCCTTCCCTTTGCTCACGTTATTTCTTTTTTTCCTTCTTTATTTTGATCTCTGCGCACGCGCCCTCCTACACGTGAATATATAAACTGTTTTTTTAAATGTTCAGGATAAAACTTAGTTTAAAAAAAAAAGAAACATTTAATTACTTACAGTTGTGCGAATAAGAGGTTTTAAACAGATGACTGAATACATTAAATCATAAAGTTGTTCATCAGAAGAAGGCAAAAGAAGTTACTGAAAAAAACAAAAATAATTGTGGAAAAAACAGCCAGGGATCTATCTGTTTCACCTTCTAATGTTGACCAACCCCCACCCAACACGCGCACGATTGTGAAATCAGCGCCGAAAATAGAACGGGAATGGCGATGCTGCTTGCTGCAGTGACAAGCTACGCGAGCCAGCGATCCTGCCGGCGAAGGATGAAAACAACATATTTGTTGTCAAGGTCACACTGTGTAAAAAAAAAACCATGCCTCCGCACTCCAAAGGTTCTCAATTTATTTCTAGAATATAATTATATATAAAAAAAAAAGTTATTTAGTGCTTAAGTAAGGTGGTTTTTTTTTAAATAATAATTTCAAAAATGCATAAAAAGGATAACAAATCGTTATATTCCTCCACTTCCAATTTCAGTTCTCTGATAAACGACACAAGTTTACAAGAACAAGGTTTTGTCGACAGTACTGTAGTCTATAGTTTCAGTCTTTTGGGTATGACACTGACTCTAATGATATTTTCAATGCCAGCTAGAATGAATCGAATCACCCACATTCGAATCACCTATATTCGAATTTGGACAAAACAAAATAGGGGGCGTCCCATCGAGTATTGATGCCTATAATACAATATGATGTTTAGTGAGTGCATTTGCAGCAGAGCCCTAAAACGTACGCGGAAATATCTGCCTGGTCCCCACCAAAAAAACCGATCTGCTTGGATCTTCCGAGTCACGGACCTGATGAGAGGTGTGCGACCGGTGCATTTTTAAGGGGATCATGTCATTATTGCTTCCAGCTTGTTTTATACTATTATCTAGGCATACAATTTATTTTTGCTTATATTTATCGAAATGTTCCAATGAAACCTACAATTTTATAAAATCAATAATCAATGCGCAATATTTTAACAGGAGCCTTCTTTATTCCGGTGCCTGATTTCTCTGACGGCCACGCCAAGGCAATTAACTCTGTCTTCATATCAAATATTTTATAGCTACAAACGTTAAAATAAAAATATGCCCGAGCAAGAATATAAGCGTTAGATTAATTATTATCAGTAACTTTATCCCCATGATGTCATGTCAACTACCGTGGTGGGGTCGGAGGCTCAAAACATCGCAATGCCATTTACCTGTGAAATCTGGGGGCGTCTGACGCCTCACACACATTTCTAGACTCGGATATATTCTGTAGGTAGAAATGGTCACTGTCTCACAGAAGTAGTTACCTAGGCGATGTGTACATATATATATTATATACTAGCTGTACCCTGCAAAACCTTTGCATAGAGTTATATCCCCTTAGGCTTGATCGGTAGGCTAGGCTATTTTTAGTTTCGGGAAGATCCGAATTATTTCAATGATTGCATTTTAAACTGGAATACTGTTGTATTAATTCTTTACTTTCGATTTAACGAAGAGCCCAAATCGCTGTTATATATATATTATACTGTATACATTTATGTACACATGTCGACTTTTAAATGTTTTCCTGATACATGTACCATTTTTTTGTTTATGTATAGACGTCCAGTCAGAGAGATTTGTCTATCTATCCCATTGCTGATACTCTATTTGTTTAAACTGAAACAGACAGACCCAGTCCCGTGCGGCTCAACAACAACAGACAAACAAATGTGGGAGTGAGAGTCCGTCCACAGAACTGGACAACGCCGCGAGCAGATTCTGGAACATGGGTGCGATGTGTAGGTCAGAGTGACACAGTTCCTGAAAATAGCATTGCACGGTGTACTTAAAGTACAGATGTACTCTTAGCCCTATAAAAATGCTTCTGTCCCTTGCTCTCTTTCTCACTCTGAAAACACACACACACACATATACACACACACACACACACACACACACACATTATTCTAGCGGTCCCAAAACTTTTAAACTCACAGAGCCTTCTCTAGTTAGAAGTCAAGTTCCCCTGACGTGTTGAATTCATCTGTTTCTGTAACCAAGGCATATACACTGGGATTGTGTAGTTAACACAACGCCCAGCCACCATTACTTTCCCAACTAAAAGGGGACCTATTTTAAAACGGGGAGGACTTAAGGCGCTTTGTCCAACTTTTACCTTGACCTGGGTAAAAATGCCATTGGGTATCACCGAGGATCGAACCCTGGACCACCGAGCGCTCTCCTCCCATCCTTCTAGTTAACAGAGTCTCTTATGAGCTGCAGAGAAAAAAAAAGTACATATTTTTTTTTAAAAAGATAAAGTTTAACACAAAAATATAAACAAAATAACAAAAAGTGTTTTTTTTATTGCAATTTTATGTTTGAAATATACACAATATTCAACTCAATTATTAAATAATGTTTTTAACCTTTAGCTTAACAAATTATATAAAACTTAGAAAATAATCTATCCGAAATACCAACGAAATCCAAAATAGGGACCGTCCAAATTGGCGGAATGAACATTCAAAGTGGTAAAAGTTTCAGGGCATTCCTTACAATAGCTCGTCATGGGCTTTTGTGAGCCAGCACATCTCTGGATTAGGACTAGGAGCTATTTTTTTTTCTTACTCCGCGAAGTTTTCTGTGCTTCGCGTAGCCCTTCTTACTCCGCGAAGTTCTGTGTGCTGCGCGGAGCCCAATCCTAAAAGTACTGTTGTAGCCTTTGTTAAGCAACATACCCCCCCCCTTCCCCCAACCTTTCGAGACGCCTGACATACAGACTTATCATAAAGGATATTGTACTTTAGTATGAAAGAAATGAAAACAAAATATTTCAATTCATTCGGAACTGATTTGTATAAATTAAGCTCACGCCCAGTCGGCATATTAAAAAAATATATCTGCCCCCCTCCCCGCACCTTCTCCGAGCCCTCACGGCCAATGTCATTATCGTTGACGCCCCTGTAATATACGCCCATCCTGACCAACACCCTACCATCCTACGCAGCTTTATTTTTTTTTACTCACGCCTGCGCTTGAGACGTTAAATCTGAGCTCACCCCACAAGCTAAATGTTGAGCCAAAACGATGCACTTCCTCAATTTGTTGAGCTCTTAAGTTAACAACAACACATCAACAACTAGTGTACAGTAAAGTGCACAGTTGAGACATGAAAGTTGCGCACTAATGAACACCGGAAATCGGATTTAGTTCACAGGGCTTATTCCTCAAGAGTGATTCGACTTTGAATCAAGCCATTTTACACCGACCCAATTTGTATATGAGTCATTCAATCTCGTTACAGACATTCTAAAAATACATTGTTTAGAAAAAAAAAATCTTGATTTTCGTTGTTATTTATCAATTACTGGGGGGGGGGGCGGGGAGGTGCAATGCAATGGTTCTGGTGAGTTAATAATTATGCACAGAATTCAATGACTTATGGGAAGGAACTACTTGTACCCGTGTCATGGGCTATGAGCATGTAGGGGGGGGGCAGTTACAGTTTACTATGTTCTATAGAATGACTGCACGAGGGACAAGGGGCCGTCTAGTTTACATAGATTGTAAGGAGCTCATCAGAAATCGAACACTTTGTGTGGCGGTAACCCTTTGAGTCAGTGCTGGTCACTTATGTTAAAAAAAAAAAAAACAAACAAGACGTCTTAAATGTCTACGTTGCAGGTCAAGAGGTCACCTTCAGTGAAAGGGGGGGGGTACCCGGATCAAATCGCCACTGTCCCACCTTCCTTGATACCCCAATGATTTCATCCATCCATTCGAGGTATACTTGAAATTTACAGTGAACACCCCCCTCTCTCTCTCTCTCTCTCTTTCTCCCCCCCCCCCCCCGATACCTTCTCGGACCACCCTGTCACATGCACCTCACCAGACGAGAACAAATATATTCGCTCTTCCGGCTCACAGTATACAGAAAAAAAAAAAACAACTAACGGTACACATTTACCGGTAACTCCCCGCCCCCCCCCCAACCACCCCGCTTCTTCACAATGGAGTTTGTGGCTTTAACTCAATATTCAATGTAATAATTGCACCAGATATTGGGGTGAGGGTGGTGGTAGTGGTGTTGGGGGGGGGTGATTGACGGTAAATTGAAAGTCAGCAAGCATGGTGGGGGTTGGGGGCTGTTATAAGGGTTGTAACCACCTCCCCCCGTCCCACCCCACCCGCCCCGAGCAGGCCTCAAAGGTAGTCAGTGCATTACGTGCATAATGGAAAGTTGTCAGCGGAAGTTGGTAGATTTCAATGTTTGGATTAAAAGAGCGGGAAAGATGAGGAAATTAATCTACCCCCCACACCCCCCTCCTTCTTCTCTCCCCCCCCCCACACAAACATTCCCATACGGTTTGGTAAAAGAAAATATATATATATATATATCTGTACCTGTACTGTTAAATATGCTGACTTTATCCATTTCTATTGCCTTCCACGTATCATATTGTTTAAACACGCTGTTAGGGTTAACTTCTTTTGAATGTTTGAGATTTTGTTTTTAATAATTTTTTTTTTTTAAATAGGAGAACTGTTGATTGGATTATGTTTGTCTGTGAGCCATCAAAGTTAACTTCCTGTGAGTGGTTTTTTTTTTTTTGACATACTCATCTTCTAATGAATTTCTAAGCTCACGGGGTTGTGGGCACCCTCTGTATCCCCTCGATTCTCCACCACATCCTTAATCCTTCCAACTGACTTAAGAGTGAGCGGTTAATTGTAAAGAAGTGCTGCAGTTCGATAAGTGAGTGAGACAAAGAGAGGGAAAGTGAGAGATAGAGAGAGAGAGAGAGAGAGAGAGTGAGAGAGTGTGTGTGTGTGTGAGAGAGAGAGACTGCTTCTAAAAACGTCCCATCCTGGAGACGGGCTCGTGCCTGCACGTGAGTCACTCACAGGGTCACGGTTGGGTGAACCCAGCGCTCCGACAGACTTCTTTTTGTCTCAAACTACTCGTGTGGCAAGCGTGTGGCCAGCTCGCGTAACCCCCCCCCCTCCCTCCACCCCCCTTCCTTCTCCTAAACAGAATAAGTAACGACAGGTAACTTCCAGGAAGTCAATAATAGTTAAGAAGGAAATGGTGGGGGGGGGGGGTGAGGTTTGTGTGGGCGTTACTGATTGTACTGTGAAAAACTTTTACCGGGATGGGGGGGGGTGAGGTTTGTGTGGGCGTTACTGATTGTACTGTGAAAAACTTTTACCGGGATGGGGGGGGGTGAGGTTTGTGTGGGCGTTACTGATTGTACTGTGAAAAACTTTTACCGGGATGGGGGGGGGGGGGTGAGGTTTGTGTGGGCGTTACTGATTGTACTGTGAAAAACTTTTACCGGGATGGGGGGGGGGTGAGGTTTGTGTGGGCGTTACTGATTGTACTGTGAAAAACTTTTACCGGGATGGGGGGGGGGGGGGTGGGGAGATGGGTAGTGGAAGTTTGCAAAGGGTGAGCAGAGTTTTAAAACTTAAGTGCATTTTTTCTATGTTGTATTTTAAGGTAAGGAAAGTGCTTGTATAGCACTGCACCTGTTTCAGTTAAGAAAGCTTCCTACCTAATGACAGTGTAAAAAAAAAAAACTGTATCTGAGTAAAAGGCAGCATCATGGTTTTGGTTTACCTGAGACATTTTAGTCATTCATATTTCCTGACAGCCTCCCAAAAACATAATTAACCTTGACGTGATGATCCCTGTATTTATTTTAAATTATAATTATCAACATTTATAAAAAAAAAAAAACAACAAAAAAAAAACAAAGTTGATATTTTGTTAGCATGGAAACATCAAAATTCTCAAGATGCAGACAATTCCTTTAATTACGTATTGAAATCATTTCATCGTTTATATTTATATAGAAAACAGTGGTCTTGGCATATCTGGCATATCTGGCATATCCGGCTTTCATTTCAGACCACATTTAGATTAAGATAATTAATGCCATTTTATATCACATGACACATTTGCACCCCTCCCCTCCCACTAAGAAACATGCTCAGTTATTGCGACCCACTAAGAAACATGCTCAGTTATTGCGACCCACTAAGAAACATGTTCAGTTATTGCGACCCACTAAGAAACATGTTCAGTTTTTGCGACCCACTAAGAAACATGTTCAGTTTTTGCGACCCACTAAGAAACATGTTCAGTTTTTGCGACCCACTAAGAAACATGTTCAGTTATTGCGACCCACTAAGAAACATGTTCAGTTTTTTCGACCCACTAAGAAACATGTTCAATTATTGCGACCCACAAAGAAACATGTTCATTATTGCGACCCACAAAGAAACATGTTCAGTTATTGCGACCCACTAAGAAACATGTTCAGTTATTGCGACCCACATGTAAAAAGAGAAAATGGGACACCAGAAAAAAAGCTATATATCATTACATGTATACATGTACTTGATTAAAGAACATTTATAATTCATTTGTGTAATTCTGAGATACGGATATCTCTGTTTATTAAACAAACAATAATCTAGCTTATTTAATACCAAAGCGTATTTCTTCATATTACTTGTCATTATGTTGGTTAATACAACTTCTTCCACTGATTTATTGACGTTGTAAATGTCTGCAAACAAATGACCAGACAAACATGGCCCTAAATAATTTGACCGGTGAAGACAAAGGAGAGAAGACAAAGAAAAAAAATCGTGCCTGAGTGACCAGCGGCCGGAACTGCCCAGAAGGGACATTTGTTTTTAGACTAAACTCACATTCTGCATTAAGGGTGTTAACTTTAAGTAGCGCTCTGTGACCAATCTACAGTACATCGGGTGTGTCCCACGCCTGCAAGCAGGAGATCTCAAACCTTTACCGCTTTCAACGATAACTGACCACTGTCTGATAATGACCCTACGTCCATTATCGTGACTTCTGAGCAAGGTCATGGTGCCATTGGACACAAAGAGAACAAAGGTATGTGTGTGTGTGTGTGTGTGTTTGTGTGGTGGGGGTGTGTGAGTCATGTCATGCATGCAGCGCTCACATTTGTGGTCCACGCGACACAAGACAAAGAGCAGCCGTCTGTGACGTGCCTTACGTCATGTGTCCAGTGAGTGGTGTGAGCTGTGAACATAGCCATCGCTACTCGCCATTGTGATTGGTAGCGCTGCACGCGCAGCTTCGTGATGTAACTAAAGTACATGTACTGGTTTACAATCTAACAACAATGAAAGTACAGACCAGTACAGACAAGTACAGACCACTCATTTCTCTGGCATTTAATGGGGAAGACTTTAGGTATATGAAATGAATTTTGAAAAATAACGTTTTGCGATGCCTGAAATTATTACTAGAATTATAACTAGAACATGTTAGTTCACTTCTATTGTTCTTCATTTCATTATAACTTTAGTTCCAATGAGTCTTTCACTTCTATTGTTCTTCATTTCATTATAACTTTAGTTCCAATGAGTCCTTCACTTCTATTGTTCTTCATTTCATTATAACTTTAGTTCCAATGAGTCTTTCACTTCTATTGTTCTTCATTTCATTATAACTTTAGTTCCAATGAGTCTTTCACTTGTATTGTTCTTCATTTCATTATAACTTTAATTCCAATGAGTCTTTCACTTCTATTGTTCTTCATTTCATTATAACTTTAGTTCCAGTGAGTCTTTCACTTCTATTGTTCTTCATTATATTATAACTTTAGTTCCAACGAATTGTAACCTGAAACTTCCTATTCTGTTAGTTTGTCAATTCGTGTATGTGTAACTTTCAAATCAGCCCTGTTTATATTTAGCAATGATGTATCTATCCTGTAAAGGTTCTATGCTCTGGAATCCTATCAACAAACTTTAACAGCTCGTTGAAGAATTATTAAACTGGAAACTTGTTGACTGTTACGTTTAGAAGTTACCCCCCCCCCCTTTTTTGCTCATCAGTTGACCATGGAACATAACCCAGGGTCATGGTCAGAAATGTTACATCTAGAATTTACCCTCCCCTCCCCGTTTCCACATCCACTGCCAATTTAAATTTACCCCGCCAATACGGACCCTCTCGCTCCTCATCAGCCATGGATATGTTACGTCAAGAATTCACCGCACCTCTCCCCCCCCCATGTAACGGGTCAAACTTAACCCCTTCTATACTAGTTAAAAGTTGTTTCTATCAGCTCTCGCTGCCTTTGCACACGGACTTTCTACTACTGTCCCATTATCTACTATTCCCCGTACCCTAATGACTCATGCTAGCTGTCCCCCCCCCTTTGCACACGGATTATCTACGGTCCCTCTCGCACCCCGCCAGCCTTTATAAAGTGAACGCGGAATGTATCTCGACAGAGGGCGGCCCAGTAGACTTAGGGAAGTTTATAGAATATATTATACTTAGAGTAGACTTGGATTGTTAGACTTGTAAAATATTATCATAGTACATTAAATCAGTGTTGTAAAGTACACGCCTAAGAGTTGTGTTGTTATATACTAGTACTTATACCAGTGAGTTAGAGTTAAAGATTTGGTAATTAAGTTAAATTACCTGGCGAGCCTGCTATACATAGATACATAATAAATACCTAACTAACGCCACATTGACCAAATACATTTATATATTACATACACACCCCTTGCCCTCCTTTACCGTCCTAGGGATGACTTGTCTCCCCATTACTATCTTTTTCTAAACCTAACTCTCTTATTGTGTCTCCTTTTTCCCCCCTCTTTATTCCATCAAAAAGAAAAAAAAACCACTTTATAACAATTCACGTCTTATCTTCCTGTTTAAGTGTCTGTCTTCAGATGAGCTCACACACACACACACACACACACACACACACACACACATATATATAGACCTACATAAAACTATCTGTTCTATTTCTGTCTGATTACTTCTCTTTTAATTCGCTGACTTTCATTCTTTTCCTTTTATCTTAACATAACCTGAAGAACGTCTATTAACATTCCACCCCCTCCCCCCCCACCCCCGGTCCGTGTACCATGAACTCACCAATACTTCATGTCTGACTTTCCACCTCCCTCCCTCTCCTCTCCTTTCCCCCCCCCCGACCCCCAATCCCACAACTCACCTTTCCTTTTTCTACCTTTCCATTACTCACCTATAAGTATTAATCTTCCGCCCTCCTTCCCTCCCCCCCTCCCCCACTCCTTTCTACCCTCTGTCGAACTAATCATCTACTTTATATACCTATCTTTCCTCCATTCTCTGACCTTCTTTTTATCATTGTCCCCCCTTCCCCCCACACTTCCATCATCATCTTTTTTTTTTTAAATTTTAGTCTCTCAGACCGTGAGAAAGTTCCCGGAAAGTTTCTACCTGAGACTGACTGCCAGCACTCCTGGGGCCTTGGAGTCCGAGAACGTTGTGTTACCTGAGTATACCTCAGCGCTCATCTGGAACCAGGAGCCTCGGTCTGGAAGTACTCATGTTGCAGACTGTTGAGAGACAAAGGTGGGAAACAAAGTATAGATGGTACTATATTGGGGGTGGGGGGGGGTGGGGGGCTGAGGTTAGGTAGCAGTTACTAGAGGGGGTGTGGATGGTGAGAGTTGAAATACGTGTGTGTCTATCTATCTATCTATCTATCTATCTATCTATCTATCTATCTATCTATCTATCTATCTATCTATCTATCTATCTATCTATCTATCTATCTATCTATCTATCTATCTATCTATCTATCTATCTATCTATCTATCTATCTATCTATCTATCTGTCTGTCTGTCTGTCTGTCTATCTATCTATCTATCTATCTATCTATCTATCTATCTATCTATCTATCTATCTATCTATCTATCTATCTATCTATCTATCTATCTATCTATCTATCTATCTATCTATCTATCTATCTGTCTGTCTGTCTATCTATCTATCTATCTATCTATCTATCTATCTATCTATCTATCTATCTATCTATCTATCTATCTATCTATCTATCTATCTATCTATCTATCTATCTATCTATCTGTCTAACTGTTTGTCTGTTTATCTGTCTGTGGACAATATGTAAATATACCGAGCTATGGACTATGAATTACATATCAATTACATACCATACCAAACAGTGAATAGTTACATAATTACATATCAATTACATATCAATTACATAGCAAAACCAAACAGTGAATAGTTACTTAATTACATATCAATTACATATCAATTACATACCAAAACCAAACAGTGAATAGTTACTGAATTACATATCAATTACATATCAATTACATATCGATTACATACCATACCAAACACCGTTGAGTGGAATGCACAACAGCTGCGCATCGCTGCAGACTTAGAGTTTCTCTTGACTTAACCAAACATACCTGTTCCAATGTTCACACAGACACACACATACACAGACATATATATATATATATAAAGGCGTTGATCTAAATATGTAGTTGGGTAGTTAGATGTGATGTCACCATTGAAGCGGACTATGTAACCCCCCACCCCTCCCCCTCTCCACACACACATCTTTCAATTACGCGCAAAAAGAAAAAAAAACATAAATGAAAGTTGAAAATGCACCTTCTTCCCCCCCCCCCTTCCCCCTCTTTCCGGATGGTGAAAAATTGTAAGTACCGCCTTAGGAGAATCGCTCCCCTTTAACCCCCACATATGTTACGCCACTGCGCATATGCAAAAAATCTATGTTCATATGTATACACACACACACACACACACATATATATATATATATAATGCCTAGTGGCAGCGTTGTTAGATATTTAAGTTCATATAATGTAGACCGATCTATGGCTTAGTACCAGTGTTTCTTCTATATAAGTTTTAAGAAAAAAATTTTGAATGTCTTAAAGAATCAAATGTCAAATAAAAGTTGTTTTTTAAAAAAAAAAAAATCTCTGCTCACAATATTTACAAGAGAAGACAGTTTGTTCATTACGTAAGACAACTGTTAGCTGGTCGCGTAACTTTTGTTTATAGTCTTAGTGAGAAATATCTTATACGCCCATTGTTGATATACACATCTTTTACCACATCTGTTATGACTGCTGGACGCAGACGCGAGCACCGACCATCATAAATATGTATATATATATATATATATATATATACATTATTATTTTGTAGTATAGTTTTTATCGTCCCTATTATTATTAACCTGCGTATGTCGTGATCAGACGCCATGGATCTTCTAATACACTGGTCCTATTATTGAGCCATTAGAAAGTGAAGCCATGTGATGATATAACTCTTTCTAACATATCGCACATGGAAACTCACAATAAATCCGTCCCCCCCACACCCCCGAGACGTAGCGAGGGGTGGGCAAAGGAGGGCAGCATGCCCCGGTCGCTACTCACATAGGGGCGCCAAATGGTATATTTTACATATAATATTATATGGTGTTTCGAATGGGGGAAGGGCGCTAAAAAGGTATAGTGCCCCGGGCGCGAGTTAAGCTCGCTACGGCACTGCCCCCCCCCCACACACATACACATACACCTAGCCTCTGTCAAAATTTAATGGACCAGGCAATAATAAAAAACGGGTGGCCGAGTGGTGTAGACACTCGACAGTCGACCTGAGAGTCCTGGGTTCGATCCTCGGTGAGAACCATGGGATTTTTTTTCCAGGTGAAATGTGTTTCAAAGTCGTCCCACAAGTTCACCCAGCTTTAAATGGGTACCTGACTTTAAGTTGGGGAAGTAAAGGCGGCTGGGCGTTGTGCTAACCACACAATCCCTTCATATGCCGAGGTTATAGAAACAGATGAATTCTACACTTTCATCTGTTTTTATTGCCCTTAGGGCTAAGGGGACTCTACTTTACAATAATAAAAGCAAAAAGGTAATAAAAAAATCTTCATATCCGATAACTCTTCTACAGAGTTACCTGTAGGCCCACGTGACCAACTGTGTCTGCTATTGGTATGTAACTAAATTTAAAGTAAAGAGGTAGCGTTTATGCCGTAAGAGAAAGTCTATAACAGGGGCGTTAACCCATATAGTCACAGACTGCCTGAGTTCTCTGGGCTCTATTTTATGATACACACAAGAAGTGAAAAAATACTTGAAATAGACGCGCACCATAGTCCGGGCATAGTGGAAAAAAAAAGTTATTCAATAATAGAAAAACCGGATCATTCGGGAGCCGTACTAGGCTCATTTGGGAGCCGTACTAGTCTCATTGAAGGGCCGTACTAGCCTCATTGGGGAGCCGTACTAGACTCATTGAAGGGCCGTACTAGCCTCATTGGGGAGCCGTACTAGCCTCATTGGGGAGCCGTACTAGCCTCATTTTGGAGCCGTACTAGCCTCACTGATGGGCCGCCGGGCTAGCACTGTTCTATGATGAGAGATTAGAAAAAAAAACTACGTAATGCATTTAGCTCTCTCTCTCTCTCTCTCTCTCTCTCTCTCTCTCTCTCTCTATGGGTTTTTTTTAGTCGATGTTTACGATATTCATCTATATTTTTTTTCCATCTGTATTGTGAGAGAAGGAGTGTGTGTGGGGGGAGAGGGCAGACAGAGATAATTGAGGAGATAATCCCACACCCCCGTCGTATTTTCAAGTTTTAATGTTTTGTTCTGTGCAAAAAAAAAAAGAGATTTTATGTTATCAACTGTGCATTATATTCTAGTGGGGGGGGGGGAGGGAGGGGGGAAGGGGGAGCTAGGGTGGGATAATACTTGGGGGGGGGGGGTGAGAAAACATTTCATATAAATACTAGATTGATATGTTGTTGTTCTTCTTCTCAAACTGACATTTGGTCGGAAGCCAAACAGTAAAGCAGTCATTTAGATTTGTGTCTGAATAGATCTACTCTACAGTCTACACATATCATGGAAACAATAGTCATAATACACACGGCGGACTCAAAGCTGTTAAATATGACATATATAACATAATGTATGACATATTTAACAAAAAGCATGACTTTTATAACTGAGTGTGTTCTCCACTGTCAATTAACACTGTTGAGATCTATGGTTTTCAGTAATAACCCAAATAACTCGGGGGGGGGGGGTTGTTGTTTAGCCGAAACCCATTAAAAAAGCCATTGTTTATTTGTTTGTTTTTTAACCAGTTATCTGTCATTGTATCTGTCATTGTATCTGTCATTAAATCTGTCATTGTATCCATGATTGTATCTATCATTGTATCCATCATTGTATCTATCATTGTATCTGTCATTGTATCTGTCATTGTAACTATCATTGTATCTATCATTGTATCTGTCATTGTATCTATCATTGTATCCATCATTGTATCTATCATTGTATCCATCATTGTATCCAGCATTGTATCTATCATTGTATCCATCATTGTATCTATCATTGTATCCATCATTGTATCCATCATTGTATCTATCATTGTATCCATCATTGTATCCATCATTCTATCTATCATTGTATCCATCATTGTATCTATCATTGTATCCATCATTGTATCCATCATTGTATCTATCATTGTATCCATCATTGTATCCATCATTCTATCTATCATTGTATCCATCATTGTATCTATCATTGTATCCATCATTGTATCCATCATTGTATCTATCATTACATCTATCATTGTATCAAAGTAAGCTGCAAAATGGCCAATTTTCCCCCTCTACAATCCTTGTTATTTATTCCCCCCTCCACAATCCTTGTTATTTATTGCCCACTCCGCATCCATTAAAACCCATTCTGGCTATTGTTATGATTTCCTGCAATTTTTTTCTTACTATGCTGCTCGGCACATTAATGACCAATTCTGTGATAACGTTTTTTTTTCCTTTCGCAACGACAGATTGGTACTTGTACACTTTTAATTTCACCACATCCCCTCCATCTACCCCCCCCCCCCCCACGCCTTTAAAAAACAACTCCCGTGGCAATAACCTCAGGCTTATCTGCCCTTGTCAGCGCAGCACGTGCTGTTGTTGAAGACCCAGCGGTCCTGGAAGGATGGAAGTATGGGGTGGGGGGGGGGGTGTGAAGGGGCTGAGCCAGGAACGCCATACGTGTTTGTATACAAGTTGGGTATGGGTGGGTTGGGTTGATATGATGTAGGGGTGGAAAGGTTGCTGGAAGGTTTGGGGGTGGGGTGGGGGGGGATTAAGGAAGTCGCGTGGCATCGGTATCAGACACTGTAATTTGTGGAGGGGACATCGGTATCAGACACTGTAATTTGTGGGGGGGACATCGGTATCAGACACTGTAATTTGTGGAGGGGACATCGGTATCAGACACTGTAATTTGTGGAGGGGACATCGGTATCAGACACTGTAATTTGTGGAGGGGACATCGGTATCAGACACTGTAATTTGTGGGGGGGGACATCGGTATCAGACACTGTAATTTGTGGAGGGGACATCGGTATCAGACACTGTAATTTGTGGAGGGGACATCGGTATCAGACACTGTAATTTGTGGAGGGGACATCGGTATCAGACACTGTAATTTGTGGGGGGGACATCGGTATCAGACACTGTAATTTGTGCAAAAAGAAAAGCAGACGTGCTTGCTAGATGAATGGACGGGGATGGGGGGGTGGGGGTGCAGCCTAGGTGAAATATGGCAGAAATTAGTAGAATAATTGAAGAAATCAGCCAGGCTGTACATCATTACGTAGGCAAGCTGACAACGGTTAACGCGGAATTCGTTTCACCTGGTTATGAATATTAATCGGTGTAAAGATAGATAAATGTGATATATATATATATACTTGTGTGAAGGTGCGTTGTTCATTGTGTAACAATATGTCTGCCTAACGAAAGCGCGAGTTGATGTATAAGTCCAGTGTCGTCGTTGGTAAATTAAAAAATAAAAACAATAACACAACAACAGAATAGTGTTTGTAAATACAGAAAACAGATCTATGTTGCTGGTTGAGTTCTATCTACCCTATGAAAGCAGTCTCTGTCTGATATTTTTTCTGTTCAGCCTGGATCACAAGTCGCGACTACCTTTTGGGTCAGCATTGTGCACATTATGGCCAAAGTCTGGATGGGCCACAGGGACACCTTGATGTACTACTACATAGGTACCGTTAGATGGGTAGCAAGTGAGTCATGAACAGGACCAAAAAGTCGATGGTCCCCTTGCGACGTAACGGATCCATCGAGCGATCTTTCTAAAGTAAATACAGAAATGCAGAATATCAATTGCCTGAAAAAAAAAAGTAAAAAAAAAAATAGCCGATAGCGGAGTCGTTGGCTCTCATGAGTAGAGACGTGAATAATTTGATGAAATGAATCGATTCATAACAAAATCATCAGCTGGTAAAAGGGAGGGGGGGTAGAACGGGGTGTATGGGGGCTGAAATAATGAAAACAATCAACGCTGTCAATGAATGAGGCTAATCTTGTAAGGGTGGGAAGGGGGGGGTGTTGGGTGAAGGGGTGAAGGTGACTGGCTGTGACATTCTCAGTATGATTAATATTCAATTGTTGGTGGTTTCTAAAATCAACTGGGTATTCCACATCCCCCTCCCATCAGTTGTTACAGTACATGTACTCGGGGGTACCTATGTATGGTAAATCTGAAACACGTTTATTAACAACAGTTGGGTTCTGGGGCTAAAATGGGGGTGGGGGGGTGGGACTTACTTTACCACCCCTGGGCCGGCATCTACCGTACACTAGTAGGGGGGAGGGCGGTATATATATATATATATATATATATATATATATATATATATATATATATATATATCTTTGTACGTGAGTGTATTTGTGTGACTTTTGTACGTGAGTGTATTTGTGTGACTTTTGTACGTGAGTGTATTTGTGTGACATTTGTACGTGAGTGTATTTGTAGGACTTTTGTACGTGATTGTATTTGTAGGACTTTTGTACGTGAGTGTATTTGTGTGACTTTTGTACGTGAGTGTATTTGTGCGACTTTTGTACGTGAGTGTATTTGTGCGACTTTTGTACGTGAGTGTATTTGTGCGACTTTTGTACGTGAGTGTATTTGTGTGACTTTTGTACGTGAGTGTATTGTCCAAGTGATGTGGATGCTCGACTGTCGCCCTGAGAGTCCTGGGTTCGATCCTCGAAGCGAACCTTAGCAATTTTAACATGTCCTAGTAAAAGTTGGTCAAAGTCCCACAAAGCCACCCAGCTTTAAATGGGTACCTAACTTTAGTACAGGCGACTGGGCGTTGTGTTGTGCTAAACACACAATCCCTACACACGACGAGGGTATAGAAACAGATGAATTCTACACTTCTTCTGCCCAGATGGCCCTTTAGGGCTGATGGATGTTTACTTTTTGTTTTTTACATGAGAGTTTTCCCATAGATTTATATCCTCAGTAAACAATGAATCATTTAAGTAACTTCATACTGCCGAATAATCGCGTCAAGTAGTATTATTATCACTGATTAAGTCAACAAGTTTTTTATTATTATTTTTACCACAATTTCAGGATTGTGTATTTTCAAAACATTCTGTATATATTAAATTTATTTTAGAAATATTTTTTTTTCAAAATTCATAGGCTTCTAGTACTTAGTGGTAAATCATTACATTTCGCTTACTAGTTAATTCTTACTTTTAGCTTGGTAGTAAATTGTTACCATTAGCTCACTAGTTGATTCTTACTTTTAATTTAGAAGTAAACTGTTACCTTTAGCTCACGATTTCACCAATCTCAGTCTTATTTCTACCTGATATCCTGTTATTTCACTCCACCCCCTACCTTTACCCACTCCCACCCCCAGCCTCTGACGCGGGACAGATTTAAACATTCAGGCTTGTATCTACCGGACATTTAAACGGCTGCAACTGTTTATCTCAGTCCAGTTGGTTCACCTACTGTGTCGTCTTCTTCCCGTCTGTTTGACATGTTCCAACAGATAACATGGGGGCAGAAGAATGAGGTTGGGGGAAAGGGTTGGGGGGGGGGTGTAGGTTGTAAGAAGAAGTATGGCCGCCTTGTACCGAACATCTTTTTTTTTTTTTAAACAGGTTACGGTTAGATACAGCGAACAGCGGGAGGAAAAAGAAAACAGCAACAGCCAGGGGTCTGTGTTTGTAACATCGGGTTACTTCTTGTTGTTGTTCATTTGATTCTGCTAGTTGGGAATCTGGCGCGAAATATTACAACACTAAAATGAATGTTTGCATAAAACAAAAAAAAAAAAGGTTGCACAGGACGCATTGTTTTCATTCCTCGTTGCATATATTACAAGCACAGTCGTTATTATGGATATGTAAAATATGGGGATACCTAGGGCCACCCACTTACTCAGAGGCGTAATCAGGGTGGGGGAGGGGGGTCCAATTCGAAAGTCCCCATGGATGGGCCCCAGCTTGAGGGGGCCCCCAAAATTTTCGCTTACTAGTTGATTCTTACGTTTAGCCCCCCAAATTTTTTTTACATTACATACTAAGTACATCATCTCATGTCATGGTGTCGAATGTCCAAAAAGCAGGGGCCCCCAAACAGGCCATTCCCCACAGGGCCCCCAAATCCATAGGTTGGGCACTGCATTTACTTAAGGGCCGCCGTCTAAGTAAAGCTTCCCGTTAAATGCGATGCCTTTTGGGGGGTCACAACATGAACATTTGCCTGGAGATCCCAACTATCTTGAGCACCTTAACACTTCCCCCCAACCACAAGCACTTTCCCCGTCAATAAACAAAATTACCAGTATTCACTTGTATAGGTCAGTGCTAGTTGTATTTGGCATGGGGGGACAATATTGTTTTATTGAAGGTGTTTTGAAAAACAATCAAACAAACAAACAAGAGTGTATGGCGTCTTGGAAGTAAATTTTAGTTGCTGTAAATATATTTACTGAAAAAAAATCAAATGTTGTCCACAGCTCAATAAATAACATGCGTGTGTGTCTGAGGCAAGAAATACGATCAATTGGTTCCATTGACTGTCAATAATAGCGCACCAAAAAAAAAATGTCTCTGTCGCACAAAGTGTCTGTCTTTCGACCAGGTTTGGTACTAACTGCTAGTAGGTGCACTTTCTCAACGATACAGAAAAACAAACGGTTTTGTCTGTTGGATGTTACTGGCTGCAAAAAAAAAAAAGTAATCTACAGTAATCTACACAGTACAGTTCCCATACATAAACACATTGAAGAGGAAAGTTTAAAAAAAAAATTCAAACAAACGTTATGATAAGATCAATTAAAGTACCCCGTTCAATTATTTTACTACATATAAAAAATGAAAAAAACACCAACAACAAATGTTTAAGTCATTCTTTAGTGAAAGGTCTCGGGTAGGGAGTGGGGTAGGTTAGGTCAATTATTTTTCTGACCAGACATTTGCAATTTATCGAATCCCCCCCTCCCCCTCCTCAAAGTCTCAGTTATGCTCCGTTTTATTTACAAAGTATTCGAGTCTTTTTTTTTTTCTTTTTTCCGCTTCTTCTTCATCTTCTATGGTCATTCACTAATTTAGGTCACAGTGGTCAGCAGGCATGTCATCACGTCAGTCTGTCCAACTTCTGTCATTTTCTCACCTCGTCACTCAATTAGAGCGCGAAGTTTTTCAAAAACCCAAGTGGACAATACCAGCACCCCCCCCACCCCCACGGACAGACGCTGACATGTTTGGTCAACATCTGAACTGACCAACAGCAGGTCTTGACCAACTTAAAAGGATTACAGAGTGGAGGGTAAGGGACTCTACATAACAGGGGGGTTTGAATTTTAAAAAGCAGAGGGCACGAGGCGCTAATGATCCCCTATCTGTAACACCTCTCTTTCACTCTGGACTCTCTCCCCCCTGGTCAGTTGATCACACTGCCCACCAGACCACACACAACACAACAACAAAAAAAAAACTGATGGGGCAAATCTGGTGCGAAGCTTACTTCGAGGGAGGGGGGGTGGGGTGTTAAAAATAATGCTACAGAAGGTTTGGGGGTGAGGAGATTTGGGGGGGGGGTCTTTTTAAAGAAAGCCGAAATTTATTTGATGTTTGCTCACACTATGCCCCCTTCTGTTGTCGTGGACTGCTCACGAATTGTAACTAGAGGGGGATTCTCGCTGTTCACAAGAGTGGGCCAATTTAAGGAATTTACTAAATGTTTGCACATTTTCTTTCCGGGGGGACTGTTAAACTCTAGCATGTGTTGAAATAAATCTGGTAGCTGGCCCGTTAAGAATGAATGAGTGAGTGAGTGAGTGAGCGTGTGTGTGTGTGTGTATAGAGGTCTTGTCTCTCAAACTCCCCACAGTTCGAATATTATTATAATTGTTTGTTGTTGTGTAAACATCTTGTTATAACGTGACCCCCCAGACTGCTCTTTAAATAAGACCCGATATTCTTTTAAGCGACAGGCATTGAATGTGGTCACACAGAGAGCATGTGATCGGGGTCGGCGGGAGGGGAAATGCAACCACTTCCTCCTCTCCCCTTTGGAACCTTTTTGTAAAAGATGAAAGTGGGGGGGGACATGAAACCGATGGTCCCATAATATTTCTTTTTTGTCTTTAGTATGTTTCATATTCTCATTAACTTATTCACCCACACTTCTCTGAACCCCGACACAGGTGCATGCATGTGTTATAGGGCCTCACAGATATTTTCACATAGCTTTACAGTAACTAATCTTCTCTCTTCTAGAAATGTCTACGGGCCCTCGTCATAGAATTCCAGAGATGTCTGTGGGCGACAGGCAGAGACTTACAGACACTTTCGGGGGGGGGGGGGGTTGCGGCATTTTAAAAATACACGTTAACATCGAATTCAATATGAATTTGCCAAGTTTGCTTATGCATAAAGTCGGTTCTGTATGCTATGTTTTAAATACAACAGAATCAACAAGTATTTTATATAAGAGAATCATGCTGACTTAAATTTATTTATTTTTAAATGAATTTCTTCTCTCTTTTCTTTGTTTACTGGTCTGATTCGTCAGATGACACATACACACACACACAAGCATACACACACGATCACATATACACCTATAGTGGCATGTACATACACACGCGCGCGCGCAACTCAAAACGAGTATGGTGACCCACACTGGTGGCGAGTGACAAGCAATTAATGCACCTGACAGCCCCTTGTGTTTCACCGTGAAGTCGGACAATGGTCTCCGCTGAATTGGTCTGATAGAAGTGAATGTAGTTGACCACATTGCGGCCATTATTGTATTAATACCTGGGCGGTGAAAGCAACAAATTAATCCGGTGAATGTTATCTGGATGTACAGGTCATTGTCTTCATACTTTTACTTTGATTGAAGTCACAGGTGACATGGACATTTCAGATTTGACCTGGACATATCAGATTCGTGTGACATGGACATATCAGATTCGTCTGATAGGGACATATCAGATTCGTGTGACATGGACATATCAGATTCGTGGGACATGGATATATCAGATTCACGTGACATGGACATATCAGATTCACGTGACATGGACAAATCAGATTCACGTGACATGGACATATCAGATTCACGTGACATGGACAAATCAGATTCTCGTGACATGGACATATCAGATTCACGTGACATGGATATATCAGATTCACGTGACATGGACATATCAGATTAACGTGACATGGATATAACAGATTCACGTGACATGGATATATCAGATTCGTGACTGAAGAGGGATATAGAAATATAGATGGCTTTCCAAGGCCGTATTAATGCATACGATAACAAGGGTCTTTTGCCCTCGATGGCCCACTGGTAAAGCCCCCCCCCAATCCTTTCTAAGTAGCCGGTAATAATTCGCTTCTTCTAGACAAATACCTTAAGGCAGTAGTCCCCAACCCCCGGGGCCGCGGATCGGTACTGGGCCGTGGAGCGAATGTTACTGGGCCGCCAAAGAAACATTACATTATTTCCTTTCTATTTATTTATCTCGTGATTGTGAGACTTTCCCTGGACGAGAAGTAATCAACGCTGAAATGGTGAATTGGAATGGTAGATTGGTATTGTTGATTGCAATATGTGAAGGTTGATTGCAATATGTGAAGGTTGATTGCAATATGTGAAGGTTGATTGTAATATGTGAAGGTTGATTGTGATATGTGATTGGTATTTAGAAAGGACGCCGCGTATCAATTTTAGTAGTTTAATAAAAGTTGAAGAAGTGATATGTTTCACTACCATGGACTTTACTGAATAAATGAGGTTTTTTTCAGTGATACAAATGTAATGAAAACTTAACCTTTAACCTTCTTACTACAGTCTCGTGTATTCTATATTTAGCAGTAGTTTAAACATCATTATTATAAAGATTTTTTTTTTAACAATTCGGAAAAAAAAGCTTAATTAGCAGGCATACACTCTTTCTTTGCCCTTTCCTCTCTCGATCTCTTTCTTCCCCACTCATGCAAGACATGTCACACTTGCCAACTAAAAAAAAAAATTCACAACTCCAATAGAGAAGAAAATAAACTAGGTCAACATAAAATCATTAGAACAAATTTTTTGATGGGAAAAAAAAAAGGAAAAATTAAACATGAAAGGCGAGGGATGATGGTTAAAATGAATAGTTTGTGGGGAGGAGGGTGCAATCGTGTACACAAGCGCCCCACTTCTAATGAGTTATGGCGGCACGCCGGAAATTGTCCGACGGACATTCTGGGGCAAGGGTTCAAGGGGGGGGGGCGGAGAGATGGGGTGGTGGGGGGGGGGTCGTGTGTACATAAAGATCGTGTGTCTTCAGTCGACGACGCGATGGAGGGGGGGGGAGGCATGAGTCAGCCCCCCCCCCACACCAAGCTTCCCTCAAACAATCACATCCTGGATGGCTGGAAGGGGGCCCGCTACTACATCTTGAGGTGTCTCTGCCTCCAATTAAAAACAGGAGCATGGTAAACAGAAAGAAAGACATCCTACTCCTTTACTTGCAGGGATTAATTGATTTGTTTCAATCAATTGTAGCCTCGCCCCCCCCCCCAGGGGACGACGGTGCTGTTATTTCAAATGTCTTTATCCCATCAAAGGCTAGATAGTCAGGGGCGACTAACAAAAAAAAAATAGGTCAAACAAAGACATCACTTTGTTTGGTAGCCGAGGAAATTGGAAGAGTGCAGGGGAAGAACTTCACTTCCGGTTCCAGAGAGTCCCAGTGATGACAAAGAAGTGGTTGCTATGGTGGGGGGGGGGGAATATTTTGGGATGAGGGTGGGGCTAAATTCTTCGAAGTTTAACAGGCTTGATTACTCACTTTACTTTTGATTGATGGTTAAAAAATTCCAGCGGGTGAAAGGAAACAAAAAATGTTGACATTTACAATCCGCGTGATGTGTTATTACAGAGTTGTTGTTTTTTTAATGATTTTTTGAATGTTGACGGCTCTTGTATCGTGAGTCAATCACACACACAGAGATTAATATAATCATTGATCTATCTATCTATCTATCTATCTATCTATCTATCTATCTATCTATCTATCTATCTATCTATCTATCTATCTATCTATCTATCTATCTATCTATCTATCTATCTATCTATCTATATCTATTTATCTATTTATCTATCTATCTATCTATCTATCTATCTATCTATCTATCTATCTATCTATTTAGCTATTAACCATCCGGCCTTTTATGGCGGAAGAACAGTTGGAATACAAACCCTTATTTGTTCATCATTCATATTTGAGCAGATTATGTCAGGGGTCGGACCGTGGGAGTATCAAAACAGAAATATATGTGGGCCCATACATTGTATACTTGTACAGGTGGTAGGAATGTAAATATATGTGGGCCCATACATTGTATACTTGTACAGGTGGTAGGAATGTAAATATATGTGTGGGCCCATACATTGTATACTTGTGCATGTGGTAGGAATGTAAATATATGTGGGGGCCCATACATTGTATACTTGTGCATGTGGTAGAAATGTAAATGTACGTGCGACTGTACAATAGTACACTGGACAGTGGTCATAATCAGAGTAAATTACACGATAAGTTGATACTCAGCACACTTCTCACACAGACAGGTGATGTAGACACAGGTGATACTATAAAGATAGACAGACGGCGTGTTGTGTAAACGAACACGTGCCAACTTATCAGACAGACAAAACAGTCACTGTTGGAGAAGATCCCCTTGATTAAAGAACCAGCTTCACCACCCCTCATCGTCACAACCCCCACCGCATCCCATCCCATCCCCCCCCCCAAAAAATGCAACCAGCAACCCAGTAATGAACCGAGCTTGATGATAGGCCTAAGGTCAGATCTTTGTTTTCGGAGTTAACCATACACCAGATTCTATCAAAGTATCCATACACCAGATTATATCAAAGTATCCATACACCAGATTATATCAAAGTATCCATACACCAGAATCTATCAAAGTATCCATACACCAGATTCTATCAAAGTATCCATACACCAGATTCTATCAAAGTATCCATACACCAGATTCTATCAAAGTATCCATACACCAGATTCTATCAAAGTATCCATACACCAGATTCTATCAAAGTATCCATACACCAGATTCTATCAAAGTATCCATACACCAGATTATATCAAAGTATCCATACACCAGATTCTATCAAAGTATCCATACACCAGATTCTATCAAAGAATCCATACACCAGATTCTAGCAAAGTATCCATACACCAGATTCTATCAAAGTATCCATACACCAGATTATATCAAAGTATCCATACACCAGATTCTATCAAAGTATCCATACACCAGATTCTAGCAAAGTATCCATACACCAGATTATATCAAAGTATCCATACACCAGATTCTTTCAAAGTATCCATACACCAGATTATATCAAAGTATCCATACACCAGATTCTAGCAAAGTATCCATACATCAGATTCTATCGTATCATAAGCCAGATTCTATCAAAGTATCCATACACCAGATTCTATCGTATCATAAGCCAGATTCTATCAAAGTATCCATACGCCAGATTCTATCAAAGTATCCATACACCAGATTCTATCAAAGTATCCATACACCAGATTCTATCAAAGTATCCTTACATCAGATTCTATCGTATCGTAAGCCAGATTCTATCAAAGTATCCATACACCAGATTCTATCGTATCATAAGCCAGATTCTATCAAAGTATCCATACACCAGATTCTATCAAAGTATCCATACACC
The DNA here is from genome assembly GCA_021962125.1 of Bulinus truncatus. NCBI lineage: Eukaryota > Metazoa > Mollusca > Gastropoda > Planorbidae > Bulinus > Bulinus truncatus. The sequence goes on along the minus strand of JAGDYQ010000001.1, from coordinate 18,638,234 downwards.
AGATTCTATCAAAGTATCCATACACCAGATTCTAGCAAAGTATCCATACACCAGATTATATCAAAGTATCCATACACCAGATTCTTTCAAAGTATCCATACACCAGATTATATCAAAGTATCCATACACCAGATTCTAGCAAAGTATCCATACACCAGATTCTATCAAAGTATCCATACATCAGATTCTATCGTATCATAAGCCAGATTCTATCAAAGTATCCATACACCAGATTCTATCGTATCATAAGCCAGATTCTATCAAAGTATCCATACACCAGATTCTATCAAAGTATCCATACACCAGATTCTATCAAAGTATCCATACACCAGATTCTAGCAAAGTATCCATACACCAGATTATATCAAAGTATCCATACACCAGATTCTTTCAAAGTATCCATACACCAGATTATATCAAAGTATCCATACACCAGATTCTAGCAAAGTATCCATACACCAGATTCTATCAAAGTATCCATACATCAGATTCTATCGTATCATAAGCCAGATTCTATCAAAGTATCCATACACCAGATTCTATCGTATCATAAGCCAGATTCTATCAAAGTATCCATACGCCAGATTCTATCAAAGTATCCATACACCAGATTCTATCAAAGTATCCATACACCAGATTCTATCAAAGTATCCATACGCCAGATTCTATCGTATCATAAGCCAGATTCTGTCAAAGTATCCATACACCAGATTCTATCGTATCATAAGCCAGATTCTATCAAAGTATCCATACGCCAGATTCTATCAAAGTATCCATACACCAGATTCTATCAAAGTATCCATACACCAGATTCTATCAAAGCATCCATACACCAGATTCTATCAAAGTATCCATACACCAGATTATATCAAAGTATCCATACACCAGATTCTATCAAAGTATCCATACGCCAGATTCTATCAAAGTATCCATACGCCAGATTCTATCAAAGTATCCATACACCAGATTCTATCGATGTATGCGCCAGGTCAGCAGGTTAAAAAAAAAAGGTCCAAATTAAATTTAATAAACTACAACCCACAAATACTTTTTTTTTATCTCCATCATGTCGAGGGTCATTGTTCAGTGAATGAGTTATCAGTGTGGATTGTGGATACGTGATAAAAAAAAGATATACCACTTGTATACGGTTGTACTTTGTACGACATTTTGTACGCTGTGTCACTTTGTAACGTGTTTATTCAGCCTAATGGGGTGTTATCTGTCTTGTATGTTTGCTATAGAGTGAACTCCCCTTTAATACAACCGAGGTAGTTATGAGTAAAAGTACACAATGAGCCAATGAACCAAATGACACGCTATATTAACAGAATGTTACTTTAGTTACAGTATGATCTACTGTCACCTACACCTCAATGTTACCAAGAAATAATTCCATTTTTATTTACATAATAAAAGAAAATCTCATATGAAAATGAATAGATGAAAGTTACTTCATACGTGTGTGTTCATAAACCGTATGCGTTCATAAAGTGCGCGTGTTCATAAAGCGTGTGTAATGCAGAACAAAACAGAAATCCCATTTACAGCAGTAACAATGAAGACAACAAGCAACTTAAATAAAAAGAATGAGTGCAATGGTCACGTCCTGTACACCTGTTGGTGTGAGAACCCCTTGGATAATTAGAACAAAAAAAGATTTAATTAAAAAAAAACAACAACTTAGAAAAGATATGAGGAAAATTAAAATATCCCCCCCCCCCCGTAGAATAAAATAAAATCGGAAACAAATAAAATACCAAGGAGATAGTCTACAGATAGTCTACTTTAGAGCCATGTGACTATGTAACATAGAACCACGTGACTATATAACATAGAACCACGTGACTATGTGACATAGAACTTGTGACTATGTAACATATAACTTGTGACTGTAACATAGAACTTGTGACTATGTAACATAGAACTACGTGACTATGTGACATAGAACTTGTGACTATGTAACATATAACTTGTGACTGTAACATAGAACTTGTGACTATATAACATAGAACCACGTGACTATGTGACATAGAACTTGTGACTATGTAACATATAACTTGTGACTGTAACATAGAACTTGTGACTATGTAACATAGAACCACGTGACTATGTGACATAGAACTTGTGACTATGTAACATATAACTTGTGACTGTAACATAGAACTTGTGACTATGTAACATAGAACCACGTGACTATGTGACATAGAACTTGTGACTATGTAACATATAACTTGTGACTGTAACATAGAACTTGTGACTATGTAACATAGAACTACGTGACTATGTGACATAGAACTTGTGACTATGTAACATATAACTTGTGACTGTAACATAGAACTTGTGACTATGTAACATAGAACTACGTGACTATGTGACATAGAACTTGTGACTATGTAACATATAACTTGTGACTGTAACATAGAACTTGTGACTATATAACATAGAACCACGTGACTATGTGACATAGAACTTGTGACTATGTAACATAACTTGTGACTATGTAACATAGAACTACGTGACTATGTGACATAGAACTTGTGACTATGTGACAGAACCATGTGACTATGTGACATAGAATATTGTGAATATGTGACATAGAACCACGTGACTATGTGAAAGAACCACGTGACTATGTAACATAGAACCATATAACTGGTGTCCATTTAACAAGAAAATAGCTTGTAATAGCATAACACAATTCTATTATTCCCGATAAATGTTTATTCCAGCTATGCTGCTTAACTTGTTTGTGTTTAAAATGCGATAAAAAAAATAGAGATAGGTTTGCATTTAATAATGTGAATGATTAGTTTAAATACTATTAAAAATATAATTCTTGTTCGAAAAATTAATGAAATTGATACTATCTCAAGCAAAAATATTTACATCCTTTAACAATGAAATGATATCACAAACTGCAGTGTGATTAGTGATTTTTTTTTCAAATTTTAATTACCCAGGGCTTTTAATTAAAATCAGGGGAGAGTATTTATGTTGAGGTCTTAATACTCTTACGCCGGCCCTGTTCAATGTGCCCCGGTCCCATGGATGTCCTTGGGGTAACAAAATTGATTTATTTTATTTTACAAATTATAATAGGACATATTTTTTTTTTTATCTTTGCTGTACAAAACAAGTTAACCACTTTAATCTATGGATACCTTAATGTTTGCATTATGACCAACTACATATATATGTTTCACTGATGTTGTCTGTATTCGCGTAACAAAAACATGTTAATTACAAAAATTTGTTTCGGAGAGTATCACAGAATATTTTGGTATTTTGTGATCTCTCCTTCCTGCTCTGAGAGACATACCATGATCCACGGGGGATGGATCATAGGGGTTCTCTAGTCAGGAAAAAAAACCCATTACTTGCGAGGGTGGTGGTACTGTGGTCAATGAGGACTATCCGAGACCGCAGTATTCACAGCTGGCGGTGGTGACGGATGTGGTCGGCACACAACACCCTTCCACTCCGTCCCACTCAAGCACACCTGCGCAGCTTGCCATTTCCGGCTGAGGGTACAGGCACACTACACCCTCCCCTCTGTCCGAGTGGCAGGAAAAACCCCTTTCCTTGCCATTCTGGCCGACCGGCAGTACACACACCCTGCTGGTCTGGCCGGTTTGGCAAGGATTAAAACCCATCTTTCTGCCATCCCTGCAGATGATAGCGGGCACACTCACCCCGCCGCTCTGTAGGCATGGCAGACGTGCATCAACGCCGCCAACAATGTTGGTGTGGTAGGCACACTACACCCTACCATGCTGGCAATGGCGGCGTAAAAAAAAAAAAAAAAAAAAAAAAAAAAAAAAAAAAAAAAAAAAAAAAAAAAAAATAAAAAAAAAAATAAAAAAAAAAAAAAAAAATTACAAAAATTTTACTGCATACCTAGTGCCCCCACCCCTGATCTAAACAACTACGGGCCCCACATTAGATAGCTGAGAAACCGCCCATGCACTTGGGTATTCTTTTATGTGGTCCGACTTTTCACACATCATACAACTTTTTAGAAATACATCATCAACCTAGATCAGGTTGACCTAATGATATAAGTCTTGTTGGTCTGATGTGTCTTAGCCACCAGTGTCTGTCGGTCACGTTAGCAGCAAAAAGACGGATTCGTTTGCCTTTTGTCCTGGAGTTGAGGCTTTCTCCTCCTGTATCATGCCGGCACGCCTCCCCCATCTTACGTTATACTTGACAAGTGGACAGTGTTATCTCAGGCCTGTTATCTGATAGGCCACTCCGTCTACTTGCTTACAGTTAGGCCACTCCGTCTACTTGCTTACAGTTAGGCCACTCCGTCTACTTGCTTACAGTTAGGCCACTCCGTCTACTTGCTTACAGTTAGGCCACTCCGTCTACTTGCTTACAGTTAGGCCACTCCGTCTACTTGCTTACAGTTAGGCCACTCCGTCTACTTGCTTACAGTTAGGCCACTCCGTCTACTTGCTTACAGTTAGGCCACTCCGTCTACTTGCTTACAGTTAGGCCACTCCGTCTACTTGCTTACAGTTAGGCCACTCCGTCTACTTGCTTACAGTTAGGCCACTCCGTCTACTTGCTTACAGTTAGGCCACTCCGTCTACTTGCTTACAGTTAGGCCACTCCGTCTACTTGCTTACAGTTAGGCCACTCCGTCTACTTGCTTACAGTTTCTTGACTTCTGCAATAACTGTTTTACTAAACGTACGTTGTTTTTTTAAAGGGTATTCAGCAACAAGCGACGTTTTATATAAAAGAAAAACACCAGCTTCAGAATGTCAATAAATGAACGTTTGTCGAACTGTTTGATGGTCAGTTGTACATGCTAGTAATAAGGAAAATATCACACCACTATTGATATCTATAAGTGAAAGTTATCAAACGCACTTTTTTGTTGTTGCTGAGTGTGTACGGGGTAGGTTGGAGGAGGGTTTTGCTAAAATCTCCATCTATCATTGTGTGTTGCCAACTTGAAGTATAAAAGACAATGATGTCAGAGGTCGGCTCCCTGCCGACCGTTGGTGGTCACTGGTCAGCCTAGTAAATTTTGCAGGTTCCCTGAAGAAAAAAAATACAAAAAAGCAATCACATTCTTCTGTGAAAGTCTTTAAAGGTGATTTTTATTATTTTATTTCAACATACGCTCTCATTAATTACCAACATACAAATTGACTTTACGACAGTTGGCGGGAATAGTAATGATACGTTTAGTCTGAGGTTTTCAAACTGAAATGGTTATGCGGGTGGGGGGGGGGGGAGGTACGGAGGGAAATATAATTTTCGTTTAAAACCACCAGGAATTTGAAGAGTGTCGTCAGTTTGCAGCTTGACTCACCACCACCACCACCAAGCCGTATCGCATTAGAAAGGTGAGTACACTCCGGTATGAAAAAAAAAAGTACTTTGATTCGCGAACTTACCAGCGGACATACTTTTCATACCTTTAGTGGTCAGGCGCGTAAAGAGTTGAGAACTGCTGCATTTAGTGGTACTGCGGAAATGAAGCTCACAAATTTAGAGGTCACTGGGAGGTCCAAAAAAAAGTTGCCGCCCATTGTTTTAGTTGATTCGAGACTACGCTTGAGGAAGATGCGTGCATAGACATTGAACTCAAAGGTCAAGGTTTAAACCTTGATAAATGATGACGCTATTGTCAATATAAAAAATAGAATTTTATTAATTGGTTTAGTTTTGTCCTAAAATGTTGTTACCATGGTTGTTACGTTTTGTGTTGATAAGTTAAAACGGAAGTCAGTACACGAGGGAGTCTTGTTTACATTTTTTTTTTATTTTTTAGTTGAATGCAATACAAAACATGTAGACCTGTTCTTATGGACGGCACCCACCCCGCCGGGTGACCATTGAAAACGCCCCCTTCCCCAAACGGTATTCATTACTTTTTAATCTAGTACCAACACGACCCCCTCAACAGGTTCTTTTTGCCTGGGGCCCAAAAACTCCCTGGGACTCTGCATCAAGGCCCCCCCCCCACCCCAAAAAAAAATCACATAAGAACGGATTTATCGCTGCAGCCCCCCCCCCCCCGCTTCCAACAATGAAGCCTTGATAGTTTTTTTTTCCCCCGTCACGTGACATGTCTATTTTTGACTGCTAAGCTATCACAACGGCGTGTTGTAAGTTTGTAAAGTATCTTCCTAACCCTATCAGTAGTTTTCACCGTCAAACTTATCACCACTGTTGTCTTAGATGACATGATAATGCAGACATTCTCAATTAATTGTCCAGGGTTTTTTTTTTTTGTTTTGGCTTTTCAAAGCCAGGCCCAATTTGACAGCACGTCCTGACATCATTAATCTTTACGGTGAAAATTGTTTTCAGAAAATTACCATGCGAAGAGGGGGGATAGGCGAAGAAGTTTGGGGGTGGGGTGGGGAGGGAACTTTCCACCTTATTATTTATTTTACAACGGACACGGCCGCACCAATATCTGGCCGCCTAGCGGATCAAGGGCCGACACAGGAACCACCCCCGCCCCCCCATGATTACAGAGATTTTGTGTAACATTCAGATGCCTAGGCTTCACTTGATCCCTTGCCCGCCACATAGACCTTCAACCCTTCTCTCAAATGCCCCCCCCCATCCCCCCATTTGTCGAAGATTTTTTTTTCTTTCAAATTTGCCGTATGACTGACCAAACTAAAACCTGTTATACAATTAAAGTAGGTCAGATAAGGTTCGCCGTTGGCTATTCTCTTTCTTTTTTTTTTATTCCGCGCGGCTTATTGTATGTCCGTGCCCCCTTTTATTGGATTTGTCTGACCTAAGCGGGGGTAATTTCAATATTGAGTTCCGTCGGTGACCAAATGACCGTTCGCCGGACAAAGCCGTTGAGTACATATTGTGATTTGCGTGCGTCACACTGATACGCTGACCAGCCGACCGTTAAAAAACAAAAAAATAAATGAAAAGAGGTGGTGGGCGGACTACACCGAAATGACGCGGGTTACGTCAAAAGGAAAAAGTTGTTTAAAGGGAGTTAATGAGTTGGCCAAACCGAAGTCTTTGAGAGTAATCGTTCTTTATTGTGTTGCTGGCGCGAACGTCCTGTTTGGGGGTATCAAAAGTTCTGTTCACGTCTGCTACTGAATCCAAAGTGATAACAACGAGCCAGTGAAGAAACGGAAGTGGAGAAATGTGTTTAATTGGAAAACAGTTACTCTTTTAGAAAACTTTGAAAACATCACATGTCAATGTAAAAAAAAAAAAGTCAATTGTAAACGATTCTGAAAAACTTAGGTTGTACGTTTATTGTATCATCGATGTAGGTTTGTATTGTAGGGGAGGATAGGCAAAGTACGACTACAGAAAACAGACGCATGTGGTGAAATCAATGTTTGTACAAGAGAGAGAGAGAGAGAGAGAGAGAGAGAGAGAGAGAGAGAGAGATCTGCTGAGTGGGTGATGTTAAAGGACAACACCCAGAGATGGGTACATTCATTACATGTTTTCAATGCGTGTCTTAAGTACTTAATAATCCCAGCCCGCTAATTGATTGATTCGTTAATTCTCAGTTTTATGTGACTATATCTCATCTCTACCGCTGTCATCTTTGACTCAAGATAGAGAGTGATAGAGACAAGATAGAGAGAGAGAGAGAGAGAGAAAGAGAGAGAGAGAGAGAGGGGGGGATGCCGCCCATGATTGAGGCGAATTAAGCGCCGCCCGGGGTAGTTCCTCCAGTTTTAGTTACGCCACTGGTATGTCATTCTGTCCATATGTCTGTCTGTCCATATGTCTGTCTGTCCATATGTCATTCTGTCCATATGTCTGTCTGTCCATATGTCATTCTGTCCATAATTCCCTTCTGTCTGTCCATATGTCATTCTGTCCATATGTCTGTCTGTCCATATGTCATTCTGTCCATATATCTGTCTGTCCATATGTCATTCTGTCCATATGTCTGTCTGTCCATATGTCATTCTGTCCATATGTCTGTCTGTCCATATGTCATTCTGTCCATATGTCATGTCTGTCCATATGTCTGTCTGTCCATATGTCATTCTGTCCATATGCATGTCTGTCCATATGTCATTCTGTCCATATGCTCGTCTCTCTATATTCCTTCTAGGTTATCTTCTGTCTGTAGACAACTTTAAATTGTTTGAATCAATTACTTATTATTTATTTGCGCTGTGACATTTATGTAAAGTAACGAATATTGAACCGGCAAACGGTAATTTTCATTTTCAGGAGTTCTAGAATTTCTTAGATTTTTAATTGTCCAAGTCACGTGTTTGTCAAGAGCTAATGATGGTCATCAAAATTGAAATGTTTCTCCCAGATCAGCCAATTTCTCTTTCTTAAATTAAAAAAAATTCCAAAAAAAAAAGTTTTTTTTAGATAGCTTAAAAACAAATCAACCAAATAGGGTATGCTTAAAGGCATACAAAAATGTTTTTTTTTATTTATTATATTACTCAATAAATACATTTTTTACTCTTTTTGTTAACCAATGAACAAAAATGTTCAGTTTTGGTCTAGAATTGTGGCTGAGCCTGAAAACTGGGCCAACTTTGAAAAAAAAAAATAATAAGTTGTTTGGGATTTCATATCTCCCCCCCCACACACACACGTTTTATTTTACAAAAAGCATTCAATGAAAGATGTCTTTAATCTCTATTATTATTAAAAATAACGTCAACGATTTCCACAGACAAGGGTCATCATATAAACACCGGTCAATATAGTTTTGTTTTTGCCTTCTACTGAGTGAAAGAAACATCTCATCATAACCTCTGTGTACACCGGGTTTTATAACAAAAACCTGTGTCTTTGTAACAAAGGAGTCTTAGTCTACAGCTTTTTGTAGCGGGCTCTTGTTACATTTACATGTCTTCCTGCAGCAGTACAGATGGCAGTTAATGAGCTGATGTGATGTGTGTGTGTGTGTGTTTGTGAAGAAGGGGGAGTGGGCGGTGCATAGATCAGTTGGTGAGATGGAGGTAGATTGTGTTTACACGACTAGATGTGGGGAATGGGGGGAGGGGGGAAAGAGAGTCTAGTGGAATTTATTTTTTGCCTCGGGAGTTTGGACTTGGGACAAAAGTCAGGCACATGTCAAAATCCGAATGATTGACAGCTGGCACGTGCAGTCATCTGAGTGGCTGAAGTCTGCACGTGAAACCAAACATCCGCTTTTGTTTTGACCTGTAGGGGAGATTTTGTTTCGATTCTCCGCCCCGTTACTATTCTTATCATTTGCATTATGATATTCACGTGGCCGGTAAATCTCAGTTTATTTATTATAGTTCGACTATTTCGTCAGTATCTTTCAGTTTACCTATTGCTGTGAGACTATCTGGCCTGTATCTTTCAGTTTACCTATTGATGTGAGACTATCTGGCCTGCATCTTTTGGTTTACCTATTGCTGTGAGACTATCTGGCCTGTATCTTTCAGTTTACCTATTGATGTGAGACTATCTGGCCTGTATCTTTCAGTTTACCTATTGCTGTGAGACTATTTGTCCTGTATCTCTCAGTTTACCTATTGCTTTGAGACTATCTGGCCTGTATCTTTCAGTGTACCTATTGCTGTGAGACTATTTGGCCTGTATCTTTCAGCTTTCAGTTTACCAATTACCGTGAGACTATTTGGCTGGATAAAACTTTTCTTCTTAAATTTTGTCTGAAAGCTTTTGAAATGAATTGCATTCTGGATTGAGATGAAATCCGGTCAGATATTATCCTGCTGCTGTTGTTGGGGGGACGGTCCGTTGTGCTGCTGTTGGGGGACGGTCCGTCGTGTTGCTGTTGGGGACGGTCCGTTGTGCTGTTGTTGGGGGACGGTCCGTTCTGCTGTTGTTGGGAAGACGGTCCGCGGTGCTGTTGTTGGAGGTACGGTCCGTGGTGCTGTTGGGGGGACGGTCCGTGGTGCTGTTGTTGGGGGGACGGTCCGTGGTGCTGTTGTTGGGGGGACGGTCCGTGGTGCTGTTGTTGGCACGGTCCGTGGTGCTGTTGGGGGGACGGTCCGTGGTGCTGTTGTTGGGGGGACGGTCCGTTGTGCTCTTGTTGGGGGGACGATCCGTGGTGCTGTTGTTGGGGGGACGGTCCGTGGTGCTGTTGTTGGGGGGACGGTCCGTGGTGCTGCTGTTGGGGGGACGGTCCGTGGTGCTGCTGTTGGGGGGACGGTCCGTGGTGCTGCTGTTGGGGGGACGGTCCGTGGTGCTGCTGTTGGGGGGACGGTCCGTGGTGCTGCTGTTGGGGGGACGGTCCGTGGTGCTGCTGTTGGGGGGACGGTCCGTGGTGCTGCTGTTGGGGGGACGGTCCGTGGTGCTGCTGTTGGGGGGACGGTCCGTGGTGCTGCTGTTGGGGGGACGGTCCGTGGTGCTGTTGTTGGGGGACGGTCCGTGGTGCTGTTGGGGGGGGGGACGGTCCGTGGTGCTGTGTATAGCGCCCAATGGATGACCCGGGAGTTATGGGCTAGAAGTTCGTTTGAATGCCCTTGATATTTTTTTCAGGTCCTGGTGAAAGTTTTCGAGTCCACTAAGGTTTAAAACGTGTACCGGACATAAACGGACATAACCGGACATAATCGGACATAACCGGACATAATCGGACATAACCGGACATAATCGGACATACGCGGAGGGAGTAAAGGTGGCCTACTATTGTGATAGCCACTCAATCCCTTAATGCCGTCTAATAACAGATTCCTAATTGTAATAATTCATCTCTCTGCCAAAATAATTGAACTTTTCGACGGAATGTAATAATTCATCTCTTCGACAGAATGTAATAATTCATCTCTTCGACAGAATGTAATAATTTATCTCTTCGACAGAATGCAATACTTCATCTCTTCGACAGAATGTAATAATTCATCTCTTCGACAGAATGTAATAATTCATCTCTTCGACAGAATGCAATAATTCATCTCTTCGATAGAATGTAATAATTCATCTTCACCATTTTATGTACTCCGCTCCGCACCGCTCAAGTCAATGTCCGGCCAATAAACCAAAATTTTCATGTCCGTAACACCAAAACAGTCAGAGACCTAAAAGAGTAAAAAAAAAAATAGAAGAAATAAACAACTCTGACCTCTAGCCGAGCACTGTTCGAGGTAATAAACCGGAGAAACTGTCAGCACTCACCAGAAATCTGATTCAAAGGTTTGTTTTTGGGGGGGCGGGGCGGTTTGAAGAAAGGGGAAGGAGGGAAGGTGTGTGTGTGTGTGGGGGGGGGGGAGGGAATTGGCGAGATTTCGTCGGGAGGGTCATTATTTTTATTTATAGCCGAGTACTTGACCATGGCGATGTCTCTACTGATCATCAGAATGTTTTCAAAGGGTGAGCACTAGTCTTCGGCTCACTGTTTATCTCTAGTCAACACACACATTACTTAAACAGGCCCCCCCCACCCCACCCCCCCACACCTCAAATGAGCACGTGCGGGGATACAAAAAAAAAACAACAACTTGGTGAGGAAACAGATGACGAGCATGTCTGACATGTAAGTCAGGTCTGACCAGAGGTCAAGCGGGCCACTCTGTCACTTTAAATATCATAATTATATCGCAAACGTCTTCGTTAGTACCCCTTTCCATCCCAATCTCCCATGCACGCACTAATTCAAGAAATGAAAGAGAATAAATTGGAATGGAAAGAGATGGGGGGGAGGGGGGGAGGGGGTGTCAAACATCTCATTACAACTGTCTACAACAGGGGGTGAGGAAACGTTTCAAACCGTGGGACACAGATGGGTTCTTGAGTTCGGCAGAAGGGACGGACGAATACCAGATTGGTGGAATGTTTCTGTGAAATATTAAGTTTTATAAATAAAATGTAGGTACCGTTGATGTGAACAAACTCAGTTAAAAACATCATTTACATAATAGCGTTTTGTCTATTTATAGAATGGGGCTGTCATCGCGGTCTTAACAGCAGCATTATGGAATCTCTTTCCAATCAATGTTTACTAAACAGAGGCGGATACAGGCCAGTGGACGCCTCGGGCCCCTTTGAAGAAAAGAAAGACGGCGATCCTTCCAAAATGGGTGCACCGGGGCCCACGTACAACGGGTCCACTGTAGATCCGCCCCTTTGTGCTGGGCATCCACAACAACCAATCAGATAAGAATATAATGCTAAATATTTGGTAATAGCTTCATAGAGGTGCCTGACTTGAAGTTGGGGAAGTAAAACCTAACCAACCAATCCCTTCATATGTCGAGAAACAGATGAATTCTGCACATTCATCTGCCCCGATGGCCCTTCAGGGCTAAGGGAACTTTACTTTTATCTGACACATTTACTATTCGAACATTTATATATTTTTATATCAACACATTTATTGTCGTACTGAAATAAAAAAAACTTGTTTTGTAATATGATTTCATGGTTAATTTTTTGACCATGTTGTTAAATTGAACGACACAGGCGGAGACGCAAACCATTAATGGGCTACTGTGTTTCTTTTAAAAAAGAAAAAAAAAACAAATAACTAGTTACTGAATGCAAGGCCACAGCTGTGTATCAGGGGGGGGGGGCTGACATGCAACCGGGGGGGCCTTGAGCTTTCTCCCCTTGATTTTTTACCAAAATATAGAAATAAAAAAATAGTTCGTTGTCGACGGGGGGGGGCCCTGACAAGTGTTTGGGTTGCCTCCATCTCTCGCTGGGCCCTGACCCAATTGTGTGTGTGTGAGTGTGTAATATGAAACCAGGTGTAACAGATGAAAGAGGCTTTAAGCTTTCAAGGCATACACACCAACTCTTCCTTCCCCTCACCGAGTTATCCTGTCGTCAAACTGTAAATCTTTAACATAAATGTTAAACTGTAAATGTTAAACTGTAAATGTTAAACTGTAAATGTTAAACTGTAAATGTTGAACTGTAAATGTTGAGCTGTAAATGTTGAACTGTAAATGTTAAACTGTAAATGTTAAGCTGTAAACGTTGAACACTAAATGTTACACGCTTGTACACTCATGCACACATACCATCCAGATGATATGCCCATTATTATAAAAAAAACACATAAAAAATATTCAATACGCAATATTGCTATTAAAGCAAGTGATCTCAATTTATTATTTCTGGACCCTGATGTTGTATTGTTGTAAAGAATAACAAACTCTGGCATGGAAATGTCCACTGACCGGGGCTATAACTTGACCGCTGACCGACGGGGCTCAGAATGTTTGGTTTGGAAATCTGCGCCGGTCAGCAAAACTCCAGCCGACCGCTGCTTATTACATGAACGGAACGGTCAAACACGCGGTCAGGCTTATCTTTCAAAGGTAGAATTGCATTAGTATTCCCCCGTGGCGAACGTTACACAAGACTGGACAGCGGGCTGTTTACGTTCCGCGGAATACGACGGGCATTTGTTGGCATTTGTCTCACTTTGATTCGCGAGAGTATGCCCCCCTTCCCTCTCTCTCTCTCTCTCTCCCCCTCTCTACACACACACCCTTTTCCCTTAAGTGTAGAGGTTCCCAGCAGGGAGTAAATGGACTCTTGCCAGTCTCATGGGGGACTGGTCTTCCGATTGGGCAAGAGATTAAAGGGTTAATTGATAAATAAAAACAGGGCTGGTCCAATATTTTGCATTACAAGCTGACATTTTTTTATGTTTTACTAATCGTTTGATATTTTACAACGGGTTTACATTTCAACCGATATGACTTATTAGTTTTTTGTGCAAATGTTTAGTTTAATTGACGACATCGATGCACATATTTTTGTTCATTATGTAGTTGTATTTATATTTTAAAAAAATAAAACGTTCATTGTTACATAAATCACTTGATTGATTTTATGTTTATATTAAATGGCCAGGTTATTTATCTGGTACCATCATCTGTTGCCATTTTAAACGACATTCTTTGTTTTTGTTCAAATGTTAAGGAAAATTTTTTTTTACAATTGCAACAGATGGAAACATAGAACTGAACTATTCGAATAAACCGATGAAAGAAAAAAAATGTACATAATCTGTTATAAAATAAACGCGTCTATTTTCTATTGACTAAGCCTATTTACTATACTTATAAGGTGTTTGTGCATTCAATATGTTTTATATTATTTATATTATTTTCATACATTTGTATATATTAATTGTATAACATATTTCCTTTCTTTTTGAGTCACACAATATTTCATTGTAACTGTATGGTAATAACTCTGTCTATCAAAGACCCACAACTGTAGAACTAATGTATTGAAATTATTATCTCTATTTATAAAATAGTTGCGACTCAAAAAGACACCCCCCCCCCCAAATTTTTGTTTTTGTAACCATGGTAACAAAATAAATAGTATAATGAGGCAAAATCTTATTTTTCTTTTTTTATATAAATGCATAATTGAAAAATGTGATGTCTTCACTGACTGACTGACTCACTCACTCACTCACTAACTCACTCACTGACTGAACCCTAATTCTCCAACTTCCCACCTAGATCGAAGGCTGGGATTGAGCAGGCGCGTTCATTAAAGCCTATTTGTGAAAACTAATCAGGTTTCACTTCAAAAGTACACCCGTAACGATGGTAATGGTCATCTAAAAACTAAATGTTTAATTATCTATACATGTATTAAATCTAAGCCTAAGTATCAGGGGAGATTAAAAAAAACATTTAAAAAATTCATTTATATATATATATATATATATATATATATATATATATATATATATATATATTTATGTGAGATGTAAGGTTACTTTATATTGATTTTACTAGGTAAAACACAAGCTACATAGATAATTAAACAATGAAGTGTGTCAGACGACGTGGCATAATTTTATAGTATATAAATCTTTACGGCAATACTTCAGCCAAGCAAAGCGTGCGAGTATTTCTACAGTATGACGATAAAATTCATATCATGATATTAGCTTGAGATAAGTATATTTGATAGCTTACAAACAATAAACAAATGTAATTAATCCCCCGTACTAAAAATTATTTACTAATAGTAAATGTTAAAAAATACTGATACTGATATTCCCATGCCGGGAATCGAAACCGGGCCGCCTGGGTGAAAGCCAGAAATCCTAACCACTAGACCACATGGGAGTCATGTATTAAGGAAAACATATAACCAACTATTGAAACTGTTAATATTATCAACAAACATGTACAGAGAGTGACACGTTTAGCACGTAAATATTTACTAGTACTACAGCAGACTAAATAACGCATAGAATGTTCAAAGTGAGAAGGTAAACACATCAATCACTGCATTACCACTCAACATAGATCAATACATGAAGTATCATATTTATTGGCTCATCACACTCTATATATTTCTATACATATTTCAACTTTATAATGATATTTTAAATTATTATTTTGATTGGCGTATTTAATAAAGTTGTAAAATTGGCCGTTGTTGGGGATTTCACTGGTTGTGCACTGGGTGCATAGGGTGTGCACCGGCCGTTTGATTTCACCGACTATGAAACTATTTTATTACTTCAAATTATTTCATAACCAATATAACGTGACTATTGAAAAGTCGAGATCAGCAAGACTAACGTGAATTGAACCTGGCAATGTGACTGGTGTTTTGTTGACTGTGTCCAGTAATTGACTCAGATGACTAATCAGTTCTGCACTGACGAGTTGGTTCAATAAGTAGTTGACTGGATTTACTCACTGAGTCAGTGTGACCGAGTCATTGAAAGTAGACTAATACAAAAAATGGAACATAGAATATTAAGGCGAAGGAATGATTGAGAGATGCAGACGTTTTAGTATATATATATATATATATATATATATATATATATATATATATATATATATATATATATATACTCACGGCATTTGTAAAGAACTAGTTGTACCTGTAATACATAAGTCCGTGAGTACCAATTGTATTTCTGTCACGCCCCACTATCGTTATTTTAATAATTATAACGCCCCCATCCCCGGGTCCCCCAGCCCCAGTGTAGCAATGTACAGTCTAATATTTTATAACCCAGGGGCTGCAACTCTTTGGGAGTCTTTGGGAACCGTTTTGAGATTTTTTTCTTATATATTTAATTAATTCATAGTAAATTAATAGTAAATTAATAGTTAATAACCAATAAATCTATTTAACAAGATTTACTACAGGTTAAACTACTGGCTTGGAACTGGACAGATTAGGAATGAAAACAAAGTTTAGGTATGGGTTACATTCGGATCTGATGGTAGGACTGAATATAGAATCTATAGAATATATAATCTATAGAATATATAATCTAAAGAATATATAATCTATAGAATATAGAATATTTAGAATATAGAATATATAGAATATATAGAATATATAGAATATATAGAATATATAGAATATAGAATATATAGAATATATAAAATATAGAATATATAGAATATATAGAATATATAGAATATATAGAATATATTGAATATCTAGAATATATAGAATATATAGAATATATAGAAATATATAGAATATATAGAATATATAGAATATAGAATATATAGAATATATAGAATATATAGAATATATAGAATATATAGAATGTATAGAATGTATAGAATATAGAATGCATAGAATATAGAATGTATAGAATATAGAATATAGAATGTATAGAATATAGAATATATAGAACATATAAAATATATATAGAATATATAGAATATATGTCATACGGCCAGTTCTCACTGCGATTGAAATAGTTTACGATCAGCACTTGACCGCTGACGGTATGCTCATCGTTTGACCAGTGTCAGTGACATGTCAGGACACCGCTGAGAGCCGGTCCGCGGGGCCTGACCCTGGATGACGCGGCACTGACTAATGGGAGACGCGGTGAGTAGAGTCAATGACTCCCTGGAGGGGGGCTTAATCGCCTGGACTCTTTTTAAAACTTACATCGGACTCCAATTTGCAGCAATTACCTGGTCGTATGGATGGGCTGCATGCTGCGTGGGGCGGGTAATGAAGCTGTCCATCCGCCACCTGTCCCTCCCTCTCTTTATCTCTCTCTCTCTCTCTCTCTCTCTCTCTCTCTCCCTCTTCGTAAACTCTCACAGTGATTATCGAACCCAAGTCTCGTGTAAACTGGGGAGATGTAGATCGCTTCCTTCTTTCTATCACCCATACAGCATAACTATCTTTTTATCTTCCTATAGTACATCTTTTTCTCATTCCTCTCTCTCTCACACACACACACAAACCTCCTCACCGTCTTTGTATATCCCTCTCTCTCTCTCTCTCTCTCTCTATATATATATATATATATATATATATATATAATATATATATATATATATCATTTCCATCTGACTGATTCTGTTTATCCTCCTCCGAAAAATAGAGAGAGAAAGAGAGAGAGAGAGAGAGAGAGAGAGAGGGGGGGGGGGAGTCATTGGAAATAACAAATGCGCACCAAATATTCTTTAGTTCAGGAAGTTCTCTTTATGATTTCCATTTATAGTTTACAACTAAGAATTTCTCTTTCAGACGACTAACCAACAGCACAGCTAGAAATGCACGGAATAGGCTAGAAAAAATGAGTTCAAATTTTTGGGTACAAATTTAAAAATAAGAAAAAAATATTAATAAGATCTATGTGATATAGATATTCATTTATTGTATGCATAATTTCAGTCACCTACATAAGTCCTTTAGTTGACTTTTATGTTTATTCGTGACATATCTTTAGCTTTTAACGACTTAGTTCTTCATGATGACATAACCCCAGTGCCTTTGTGTTAAGATCGAGATAAAAGTTTGTTGCCAAAATATACAGCATGCAAATTCGAACTTTTAGCCTGGTCGACTGTGTGTGTTGTGTAAGAATCAAAACAACTGGTGCCCCGACTCAAGGGTCAAAGTTCATGACATCTGACACTTCCTGCCTAGTAAGTACATCCAGCAACGAGAGACGTATTGTTTCAACTGATCACTCAACTCTTATACCGTCAGATGACCTCGTCAACCCCCTCTCCCCCCCTCACCCACACACACCCTTCCTACTCTCCACACCCCCCATCACATGAGCCAGTTCCAGCCGGATGGCACAATAACTGGAGCGTTTATCTTAAAAACACACTGCATTAGTGCAGGTGACAGTGACACTGAGGCTGATAAGTAGAGAGCTCAGATCTATTGACACCCACTCTATAGCGCATCACTATGTAAATAGTCCTCGGTTTTGTGTTAAAAAAAACTCTCGCGCCGTTGTTGTTATTCGCTTTTGTTTCCAATGACGCTTTCCATTCATAAAAATACACAGACCTATTTATAACTCTTTGTTTGCTTTTTTTGAGACATGAAATATGAATAATAATATAAAAAAAGCTTTCAATTTGCTTTATAAATATAAAAAAGCGATAATATATTATTTAATTCATGAGTTCATGGGTTTTTAGGAGCTTTGTATAAATAATAAATATTTCTATTCAATGAAAGGACTGATGAGTGTAAATATCATTAATGGCAGCGATGAAAACATTGTTTCAAAACGAGGACTGCGAAATCTGTATGTCTAATCTGTGCTCCCTGAAAGAAATAATGAGACACAAGATGTACAGACCAGACATGGGCAAACTACGGGCCGTTAAACTGTTTAAATTTATTTTTGCTGCCATATATGAAAACCCTTTGAGGCCGGAGGGGCTAAAAGTTTCCCATTTTCCTTGATATAGACATCTGATGAGTGAGGGTGTCATTCCAACTGAAGCGACCCATGTTACGGGTTTGTATCTCTCATCAATCAATCTAATTACGGGTCTCAATTTGCGAACAAATATAAGTTTGGGGTTATGTTTGTTTGTATCCACTACTCTACCAACTCATTGAAAAAACACACTCATGTGTATAAAGGTTAATGACTAAAGCTTTGACACTTGATAAAGTGTAATCCCATGTGGTCTAGTGGTTAGGATTTCTGGCTTTCACCTAGGCGGCCCGGGTTCGATTCCCGGCATGGGAAGTTTTTTTTCCCCTGACATTTGTTAAAAGTATATTTGATTTTTTTTTTTAAATGCACATGCTTGATTTAAACTATACAACACAATAATCAGATAATCAAAACGTTAATAAGTTTTGATGTATATCTGACTCACAACCACCATACAATACTTAGTTCCAATAACTTAATTCCAATAACTTCTCGCAATCACCGTTAGTTCAGTACTAGTACAACAGTCGCACAGAAGTTGCAACATTTGACCCATATTCAACATGGTGAGTACTTATAATCTACTAACCTATTTATTGATTTGTAATATTTAAACATGTAGCCCCGGCATAAGTAGCCTATTTTTGATTTTTTTAAAACTGATAATATTTGTTGATGTGCGTAATGCTGTTCTATCAACTCCCGCCAGAGTGAAATGTGTAATCGTTTAATTCTCTATGGATGGAGATTTAAAAATAAAATTAAGGACTATTTAGGACCATCTCGTCATGTTCCTGTTACATAACCACTGTACGCTAAAAATGACACCGCAGATACCACCAACATGCTGCAGCAAGAGATTCTAATGAGCTGCTCTCAGGCCACATAATCGAGTCAGACCCAGAATTCAGCCTTCCTCACAGGCTAAGATGATTTGTACGGGGCCGTTGCTAGATCGCTAGATATTTGTTGGGGGAAGGGGGGCAAGGAGTTAGTACTTTCGGGGCTCATAAAGTATCAGCTTTATTGGAATTTATACTTAAATGATGAGACACTTTTACATTGGGAGGGGTGGTGGGGGAGGGGTGGTGGGGTGCAGCCGAAGTGGTCTCCTAGTGTACTGATATGTAAGAATGGCTCTCCCAATACTCTCCAAATTATCTGCATTATAAACAGTCAAGTAAAAGGCGTAGTGAAGGTGGACCAGAGGCGTACGTAGGGTGGAGGTGGGAGAGAGGGTGTCCGAATTCGAAAGTCCACCCCGGGCCCCAGGTAGAAGGGGCCCCCAAAAATTTCTTTACATTAAATATTTATTACATTATCTCATGTCATGATGTCAAATTTCAAAATGCAGGGGCCCCCAAAGAGGCCAAGCATGCCCATCCCCCCGGGGCCCCCAAATCCCTAGGTTCGGCACTGAGGTTGATTGATGAAGGCCTGTGGTTATGTGAATTAGTTACACCCTACTCCCACCCCTATTGTGGACAAATTGACACACCGAAAGTTGTAAACTCTAATTCTTCATGTCATGTCAAATGAAAATTAAAAAAAAAAAAGATATTTTGCATGTAATTACTATCATTACTATCTATACTATCAGTATTTGGGATATTTCTTTTGATGTCACCAGTCTCCATAGATCAATCGTACTCTAGACTTTGTGGCAGTGACTGTCAAACAAACAATGGTTTACAGTATTATACAGAGGGAGTAGAGATGGTAAACTCAACAGCTGTTACTTAATGCCATCCACACAACTTACACAGCGCTGAAAGAATGTAAAAAAAAAAATTTTCAAACGTTTTATACAAATTGTTTACTTTATTGAAATGTACCACGTGACATAAAATGTGTCTTGCCGGGTGGTCTAAAGCCACGGTTCTCAACCGGTGGTACGCGAACCCCCAGGGGGCACGGGGGGAAAGGTTATCCAGGGGTACGCATCGACATGTACTTGCCCGAGTATCGCATCAGAACGTAAACCAATTTCTATTATGAAAACAGGTATATTTATTCTCAAATTTACTTGTGATGGGTACATGCATGGGCGTATTCATGGGGGGTTACATTTGAAAAAATGTCATATAAGAGGGGGGCATTTCATCCCCCCCCCCAACTTACATTTTAAAAAAATGTCATAAAGTTGTTATTTGCCCCCCCCCCTGGAAAAATTCCTAGCGACGCCCATGGGTACATGCGGACATACTTTCGCTACCCGTGGTGGGGCACAGTCTCGAATAAATGTGGGTCTAAAGTAGACTGACATGGCTAAATTTGATTCGTTGTAATGATTTATTATTCTATTCGTTGATTCTTGTTGGCTCTGTGAATAGGGTGAGAATATGTCTTGAGGTAGTTTATTTTTAAGTGGAAATATGTCTTCCATTGCGCAACTGGCGTTGCTGGCCCCCGGGTCGGACTAAGAAGATGCCGCCCACCACACTGTGTATGGCTTTAAAGTTTTGGCAGTTTCCGACCCTGTCTGGCGATAAAGTAAGTGCTGCACTGGGAATAATCCCCTACCCCCCCCCCCTTCCACCCTTGTTATGTTATTCTCTGTGGTGACTATATGACTATTGGAGACTGTGGGGTGGGGGCGTAGAATAGGACGCTTTCGATTTAAAAAAAATAACTCTACCACTAGTGGACACTGGTATGCAGTGGAGCCGAGAGCCAACACGGGCCCCAGGACAGAACACCATTGCGGGCCCCTTAATAAACAAAATGTCGTGAAAAAAATTGACATTTTCGGGACGGCCGGGCCCCTTAACAGATGCGGGCCCCCTGGCAATGACCCCCCCTGCCCCCCCCCCTCTCGGTGGCCCTGCTGGTATGACCAGGAAGCAAACATTACATAATTGCGAGATCATCATATGACCATTTTTTTTTAACTTGATATTGTTTTTGAACAGCTGTGCCTTCTGTAACATACGCAAACTGTGCGTATCAAATTCATTGCATAAATACTTCACACACACACACAGGCGCACATATACACACACACACTCCCTTTCTCTCTCACACTCACACATAAACACAAATACACACACACATATACATACATATTTCTTTATGTACCCGATTCATATGAAACGTTGTATGTATTGGTCGAGACCTGATCAAGTAACATTATCGCTGGCAATTAAACTGATGACATGTTCCTGGGTTCGAACTGAGACAACCGTGTCAAACCCACTGAAGCTATGAACCCGTTTTATTTTTTATTGTTTTGAATCCCTCATCTAAGATAAGAGCAAACATTTAACCAGAACTCTAGCTTACCTATGTGACACCTGCAGTTCACAAACGCCGTAAATAATAATACTTTCCATCAGAGAAATGCATCGATGGTGTTTGCTTGAAGTCAGTGTGGTGTGGGGAATAGGTTGACTACCCACCAGCCACCCCTTCCCCCCCCACCCCCTACCTGAAGTGATATGAAAAAGAAAAAACACGTTAAATGTCGATTATGTTCGAATGCCTAAGATAAAAATCTATATATGAAAGTCTTAATCAAAACCTACTGTACTACTAAGACCAACTCATCCGTATCGGTTTATCTCAATCTCAATAGACCAAGGTAATCATTCAGGTTTTTGTTATATCAGACAAATATAAGACTAGCAGACAGACTTTTCAAATAATTTTCTGGCTGATGTGTTTTTATTTCTCTGTGTAATCGTACACATAATCCCCTTAGTCCTTTAGGGCTATCGGGGCAGATGAAGTGTGTGTGAAGTCCCTGTAAGGATGAGATGAAATCTCTTAGATCCTATAAACCACTAATGGGACGGTTTGTATGGTGCCCTTCTTTCATCCCCACCATAGCCGATAGTGCAGTGGTCATGGAGGCACCACGGGAGACATATCTGGAACTTATCAGGTCAACAGTCGAGCGCTTTACCGCACGACCATCCGTCCCCGCAGATGAAGTGTAGAATTCACCTGTTTCTGCAACCAGCCGCCTTTACTTCCCCAACTTAAGTCAGGTACCGGTATCCATATAAGGATGAGTGGACATGATGGACTTTCACCAGAACCTGGAAAAATTACATTGGTTCTCATCGAGATTCAAACCCGGGACTCTCAGAGCGTTCTATACCGCTTGGTCATCCGTTCCTCTTATCTTACAACAGGTAGAGATTAAAAATAAGTAAGAACAAAATATGAAAAGTGTGAATTACTGTCCACATGGTCATCTGGGGGTCGCAATGCGTGCAAAAATGGACGACCATGATGCTTAAAGGGGCCCACCATGAGTACACTATTATTGATTAACAGGAATTCTCTATCAAAATAATAAACACATATATGGTACTTACTAATTGTATAACAAACATCATTTCATGTCTTATAGATTCTTGGCTATACCGGGTCAAATATTAATGAAAACTGTCTGAAGTGCAATGTTTGGAATTTTTTAGGGCATTCTGTGTGCAAGTTACACTTGAGCGAAATACATCATTCAACTCAAGATAAAACAATGAGTAAATACTGAAAATTTCCGCCTGATACCTCTTTTAGTTTTTGAAATATTCACGTTCAAATATCGCGAAAATGTAAATGTCACGCGAACTCGCGACTACCCTTAAAACTTTAAAAAATCATATCTCGGAAAGTTTTTGACCAATTGGTCTGAAATTTTCAGGAATCGCTCAACTTTGAATGTATCACAAGCTATGAAAATTTCAGGAAGATTTGAGAGGGTCGGGTGAACACCACTGGTTAGGTTGACATGGAATGACCCATATGTGAGACTTCAATACTGAAACACAGGAAGATGGGACAGTGGGATGAAAAGATTGACAGAGACATAGTGTGCATCTATAAGTATAAAAACTAAAAAAGAAAAGATAGGATATTGAAAACAGTGCAACCCGCATTGATACAACCCGCATTGATACAACCCGCAGTGACACAACCCTCAGTGACACAACCCGCAGTGACACAACCCTCAGTGACACAACCCTCAGTGACACAACCCGCAGTGACACAACCCTCAGTGACACAACCCTCAGTGACACAACCCGCAGTGATACAACCCTCAGTGACACAACCCGCAGTGATACAACCCTCAGTGATACAACCCTGAAATAAATTGACATTCAAAGACAAAGCCAAGTGACAGTCACAATTAAGGTACTGGACGACATGAAACTGAACTAGCCGAGGAAAGATCGAGTTTAAAAGGCCAATCAATCTACCCATTATTACTGTAAGATCTATTGTTTGTAGATCTATTGTGTTTAGATCTATTGCTCTTAGATCAGCTGTGTTTAGATCTATTGTGTTTCTATCTATTGTGTTTAGAAAATCATCTGGCGTCTACTGCCTGTGTTATCCAGAACTGGTTACATTTTTTTGTAACCCGATCTCCAGGTCTCCCTGCCCCCTCCCCCCATCCCCATTCCTTCCATCCCCTCACCGTTAACTTTTAACAACCCCCCCAACCCACCCCATCCTAGCCTCCCACTTACCTGATGCTATTCAGCTCCAGTTATCCCTGCAACAGAATTACCTAGTCCAGGTGACGCTGACACAGGCTCGGGACGGGGAGGGGGTGGTGGTGTGGGGGGGGGGAACTAGGAAAGGGGTTTTGTTACGGCGTGATGGGCGGAGGGGGTGGGAGATCTAAGCCGACATATTTCTTACCGTTTTCCTCTTTTATTAGAAGGAACAGGGAACGTGGGTTACGGGACGGCATGGATGAAACGAGGTGGGGCTAGGGAGGTTAGTGGGGGGGGGGGGAGTATAAAGGTAAATGTATGTCATAAATTGGCCAACATACCTCACTCCCTCCCCTTCTCAGTTCCTATGTGAACACGTGTTCGATTGTATCCATTGTTTGAGTTGTTTTTTTTTTTGTAGTGTTTGTGTTTTTACCATCCCTAAGAAACACACGAAAACTGCATCATCGACCCTTTCCCTAAAGTACTTGTTCTAAATCAAAACAAAGTCTTGAAGCAGTTTACTACTTACAAACACTGTTTACTACTTACAAACACTGTTTTGTCTACTTACAAACACTGTTTACTAGTTACAAACACTATTTACTACTTACAAACATTGTTTACTACTTACAAACACTGTTTTGTTTACTTACAAACACTGTTTACTACTTACACTGTTTACTACTTACAAACACTGTTTACTACTTACAAACACTGTTTACTACTTACACTGTTTACTACTTACAAACACTATTTACTACTTACAAACACTGTTTACTACTTACAAACACCGTTTACTATTTACTACCTACAAACACTGTTTACTACTTACAAACACTGTTTACTACTTACAAACACTGTTTACTACTTACAAACACTGTTTTGTTTACTTACAAACACTGTTTACTACTTACAAACACTGATTACTACCTACAAACACTGTTTACTTACATTTCATGCAGTGTTTCCCATCTACAAGGGTATTCAGCCCATGATGACAAAAGTACAATTTTATTTTTATTTTCAAGTCATATAAACAAACACACCCATCAGCCTTTGGTCAGTCTCATTGTGGCACACGATTCCAAAAGTTAGCCCACCCTTCAACCAACCGAATATCATTTCTAAGGGTAAGAAAATGATAGTGGAATCTGCTTCGGCTCCTTTGTGTGGTGGTGGAGGGGAGGCTTCCTATCTCCACTCACACATCCACACTCACACATCCACACTCACACATCCACACTCGCGTGACACCTCGTCATACTCACGGACAAAACGTCAGGCTCGGGGTACTTTGACACATTTCTAGGGCACGTGCCTTATACCAGGGATCATCTCGGCCACGGAACGTGCTTTACCCCTTAAACTGAGACTTAACAACTCGGGGGTGGGGGGGGGGGGAGAGAGGAGGAGAACCTGGAGCATCATCGTCTTCTCACCAGCAGTTGTTATGCGTTTATTCGGCCTGGGGTGGGGATTGGGGGGGGGGGGCTCTGATTGGCTGTGACGCGTGCGGTTGTGGTAGAATGGAATTGTTTTATTTTTTTTTTATTTTTTGGTGAAACCAAAGTAAATGTGAAAAGTTCTTAGATCTAATATCCTACTATGGGGATGAGAAAATCTGGTAAACATTCACGGCTAAAGTGAAAACACAGGGTAACAATGACCGTAAAAACAATATGCAAGTTTTTTATTTACTAGTGGTACACAGTGGTCTAATGTTTGGGAAACATTGTCCCTGTAGATGGTGCGTTCACAGTGGTACACAGTGGTCTAAAGTTTGGGAAACATTGTCCCAGTAGATGGTGCGTTCACAGTGGTACACAGTGGTCTAATGTTTGGGAAACATTGTCCTTGTAGATGGTGCGTTCACAGTGGTACACAGTGGTCTAAAGTTTGGGAAACATTGTCCCAGTAGATGGTGCGTTCACAGTTCATATGTAATTGAACAGAACAATAGCTGTGGAACGTATTGCCGCAAGGTAGTGAGAGTTTATGTTCATGTTTTTATAACCATACATATGTATATTATATAAATGAAACTTTCACTTGAGCATCATCATACAATTGTCGTTACACTGAAATCAAAGAAAAATTTACTTTATAGTAACTTTGACTTACATCGACCAACTAAATTCCATTCTTTACGGAAATATACGAATATCAGAGACAAACTTTAAAAATATCAATATACGATATGTAACAAAGATATGCCCACTGATATACATTTATACTTCACCAATCATACCCGCGGCGTAGCATGAGCCGCCATATTGTGATTTTTTTTTTAAAATTAATCAATCAATTTAATTACATTTCAGCATTCATTTTTGATTGGTCATTAAACAATGCAATATTATTTTAGTATTTTATGCTTTATTTATAACAAAATTTACTTCAGGTAATACAGAAGCAAGGAGAAAATTAGCATGTCTCGATGGCTGCCAAGCAGTGTGATGAAGTGACGGGGGGGGGGCGGAACTTCTCCGCACTGCGCATGTCTCGATGCAAGCCTCCTGTTGATGTGGGAGTTGGGGAGATGAAGGGGGGAATTCAATAAAAGGGAAAGTACTTGTTAAAGTATTTTAATTAATAGGTTTGATTATAAGCGGTCTAGTGGCAAGGACATCTGGCTTTTCATCCGGGTAACCCGGGTTCGAACCCCGGCATTGGTAATCATGTTTGTGTTTTTAAGTTGTGTATGAAAAGTATCAATTAAAACTGATATTGTCGTCTTTTTATTTGTTGCTGGTTTATTTTTCTAATCGATTAAATAAATAGAATGCGTCTAATTACATTTACATATCATCCCACCAAATAATGTCAACTTATTTACCAAATGCTGGAGATAAATGACAAATTCATTAGACAATGTATTATGATGATAAACCTTTTTACAGAAAGAAGAGAATTCGAGAATATTTGAAGAATATGTCATCCAATGTCTCCAAATAAAACAGAGATAGATTAAGTTCTTTTAATATACTGTCATTTCATATTTACACCTTAACGCTGGGTTATCTTCATATTTACACCTTAACACTGGGTTATCTTCATATTTACACCTCAACACTGGGTTACCTTCATATTTACACCTCAACACTGGGTTACCTTCATATTTACACCTTAACACTGGGTTATCTTCATATTTACACCTGAACACTGGGTTATCTTCATATTTACACCTTAACACTGGGTTATCTTCATATTTACACCTCAACACTGGGTTATCTTCATATTTACACCTTAACACTGGGTTATCTTCATATTTACACCTTAACACTGGGTTATCTTCATATTTACACCTTAACACTGGGTTATCTTCATATTTACACCTTAACACTGGGTTATCTTCATATTTACACCTTAACGCTGGGTTATCTTCATATTTACTCCTTAACACTGGGTTATCTTCATATTTACACCTTAACACTGGGTTATCTTCATATTTACACCTTAACACTGGGTTATCTTCATATTTACACCTTAACACTGGGTTATCTTCATATTTACACCTTAACACTGGGTTATCTTCATATTTACACCTTAACGCTGGGTTATCTTCATATTTACACCTTAACACTGGATTATCTTCATATTTACACCTTAACACTGGGTTATCTTCATATTTACACCTTAACACTGGGTTATCTTCATATTTACAGCTTAACGCTGGGTTATCTTCATGTTTACTCCTTAACACTGGGTTATCTTCACACTTATTGTGTAAAACTGGGTTACTGTTATACTTACCAAACTTTTTTGACTTGTTTATTTTCTATCTTTAAATCTCACCCCTCTCCCCCACCAAAAGCCAATTTTGCTTCATTTCTTTCTTAATCTTAACCAGCTCTGTCTACCCTCCCACCCCCTGCACCGCCCATCAGTATATTTGACTATTTCCTTATCCCCTCTCCCTTCCTCCCCTATCTCTCCCAAATGCACGAAATAATGTTTGTACTAAACTCTTGTAACGACCCTTTCACTAGTGACCACAGTGGACCAAACAAATATTGGACATTTGCTCGTTGATGTCCAAACTCGATGTCCTATGTTTGATCCTTGTCGTCAACATTTGGATTCCTACACTAAGCAATAAAAAAAATTAAAAAGAAAAAAGTATCAGTGTCTTTGCAATAAAAGTCGGGTCAATAGCAACCGATCACTGACCATTATATTTACTTAGATCTATTTACATTCAACTAGTTTATACATTACTCTAATCTTTATATCATTTTATTTGATTTCTTATTGTTTTGTTTTTATATTAGACATTAATATTTAATCTTCGTAAATCTGTTTTGGTATGTATTTAACGGTGTGTAGAACATATTACTCTGATTAATACGGAAATAGTTTTTTTTTCCTTTTTACTCCAATGTTTTATATAGATGTTTCCACTTCATTATTTTTTTTGGTCAAATTTGTAGTTGGAACTTCTAGTCAGGAATACAATTAGCATCTAAAAAGTTAGAACATGAGCGCTGCCAACCTATGTGATTTATCTGTCGCACTGTTCTATTTTATTCTTCTTGAGAATAACAAAAAAATACATAAAAACATATTTAGAATATATTTGAAGCATGTCCCTAATTTCAAGTTGTCAGATGATGGATAGACTTATTCTGAGGAAAATACGCTGACAGTTTGTTTCGTCGCCTTGGACAAAGTAAGACTCTGGGGATGCACTCTCTTTTCAGGGGACCCCCAAGTCTATGGAGAGAAAGACGTTGTGTTCATAACTTATGTTTCTTTGTATTTTATTTTACTTAAATAAATCCGGGCACTTTTTATACGACCCAGGGGTTAGGGCTGGGGTATCTCCGTAAACTAAAAGTAAACAATGATGCGGTATGCAGTCAGTAGGTGCAGTCAGTAGGTGCAGTCAGTAGGTTATTGGATTGCATGAGTAGATCGTAGGCTCATGCGACCTACATTTTCTGCGGGGCTCAGGTATTTAATTTCTCTGGTACCTATTTTCTCTCGGATTTTAACTTCGGTAGTCATGTGATATTCCAGAAGTGTCCGCGTGTAGCTCGTCGAAGGATTTAGCGCCGTTCCCCAAATGAGCCATTTATTTGTATTATTTAATTACTTTCGTTCACTAAATCTTGATGAGTTAATTATTGTGAAGTATTTGTTTACTTAATTAGAAAAAAAAAACACCCGCATCACGGCTCTCATCGGCCTGACCTCCTGCATGATCACCCATGTTATAGATTGGCATTGTGTGTGTGTATATATATATATGTATATATACAGGGGTTTTTTTTGCCATGTAGCGCGCCGGATCTGCGATCCGGCACCTCTGAAATGCAACCCGGCACCTCAAAATAACGATCCGGCAACTAGAAGTTGCGATCCGGCACCTAATTTGTTAGTACCGGGTCTTATAAAACAGTTAAAACTATATGTTGGACAAACATCAATTCAAAACATCCAGTTATTCTAGCAACAAGAGAACCAATGATTATCACGCGAACAGTGCGTGATACAGTTCATTCAAGGCTCTCTTGTGTCATTAGACTTAAATAGGTCAATGTGTGATTGCAGAAGAAAGCGAGCGAAGATGATGAGCTTTCCAACGATACCAGACTCGATTCCGTACTACCGGTACATTTTTTAGAATCGCCGGTTTGAAATGGTGTTTTTTTTCCCATCTCGAGAAAAAAACACGTACCCCTACCCCCTTCAGAATTTTTTTTGAATATAAAACATAATATAAAGGTATATTTATGACTTTACCAAACGGTTCCTGAGATATTTTTCTACAAGAAACTATCATAATTGAAAAATCGACATTTTGAGACATTTTGACCAGTGGAGTACCTTAATAATCTGTATTTTCGCTCACGGGCTATTGCATTGTCAACACGTTGGATTGTTTACACTCACCGAAATTAGAGCAGCATCATGAAAAGAAATCGCTCATTAAAATCATCTACAATTCATACTTTCTTCAAACGAAGGCGTGCTGAGTAAGTGTTTCCTACATTTTCTGTGAAATAATTTTAAGTGGACATAAATAATTACGGTACTACTTTTCACTGGAAAGACCGGATATTTTAGGGTTTAGGGTTTAAGGGTTAGTTTTCAGGGTTTGGGTTAGCGTTAGGTCGATCCGGTGTTTTTATGCTGGATCCAATGTTATTTTGTGATCCGGTCTCTCCGGTGAAAAGTATAACCCAATTAATTATAGGCCTACTTTCCACCTAACCCATAATGACCAAGGAAGACCACAGACTAAATAATTAAAATCTTAATTAAATAATAATTAAATCTTAATTCTTTGGCTATCTATATGTTAAAAAATAATGGTGTTGTTTTGATGTATTTAGGGAAGAGAGTGAGGCTTCGACATCTATCGAGTCCACAACACCCGCTGCAACTTCGACAGCTACCCAATCTACTACACCTGCTGCAACTTCGACAGCTACCCAATCTACTACACCTGCTGCAACTTCGACACCCATCTCACGCATTAAGCCGGATGCAGCCATCAGCGCAATTATCCCCGTCGATGCAAACCAAACGCCAACTGTCCACTCACCGAGCAAAAACACAGGTGATCCAGCAACTTCAACTGATAGTAAGTAATAAATAAATTGTTGCTCCATTTTAAATGACATTAATTAAATATTTTTTTATTTATACGCATTTTTCTTAACTTAAAAACTTAGAAACTGAAAAAATAAGTATAAATAAATATTAGTTTTGTATAAGAATATGTTAAACAGCTAATAAATAATTATTATTTGTTTTCTCAATTATTAACTATTTATTATATATATATAATAATTAATAAATAATTGTAATAATAATTATAATAAATAATACTTAAATACTGTTCATATAGATTAAGCGTATTAATAATTAAATTATTATAATAAGGTGTAAATTGTAATATTATTATAAACATCGGTGTATAGCTTAATACTAGCGAAGAGACTATTATTTGATTTTTTAGGAAAGAAGTACCCGTCTTGCTGGAATAATGAACAGTGGAACAAATTTAGCACTGACTACACCTGGCTATTTGCTGTAGATGGTAAACTGGGATGTAGCATTTGTCGAGGTGTTGGTGCACTGGGTCCTAATCGTTCTATTCCTGGAATGAGGACTCAGTTATCTGCAGAGTGGATGGAGGCTAAAATCCAGCCATATGGACAAACTAAAGAGAAGAGAGCAGCTTCGTTGCGTAAAAAAATATATGATCATCGCGACTCCGCCAGTCACAAATCGGCATACTTAGTGAAGAATTCCTCGTCCACTGAGCAACTAAAGGCGGCTGTGCTGGAGAGTCAAAGAGAACAGATAAGTACAACTTCTGCTGTGTTCCGAACCGTTTATTTTTTAGCAAAGAACAATCGTCCGTTTCTGGATAATTCAGATCTAATAGATCTCCAAGTAGCAAATGGGGTAAAAGTTGGTAGAATGCTACATAGTAACAATTCAGCTACCAACATCACAGATCATATAGCTGATCAAATGAAAAGAAAATTGGTGTCAGCAGTACTACAAGCTGGCCAACCATTTTCTATTCTCATTGATGAGAGTACGAGTTTGAGTCAAAAGTCATGCCTGATAGTGTACATTAGATGTACAGTCCAACCAGGAATTGAACCCACAACTGTTTTTTTAGACTTATTCGAATTGAATTGCTTAGATGCTGAAGGGATCTGTGATAGCCTATTGGCATGTTTATTGGGGCATGGGTTTACTGATGAAGTGCTGCAGGGGAGATGGCTTGGTCTAGCTACAGATGGCGCTTCTGTGATGTTGGGTAGGAAGGCTGGAGTGTATGCAAGACTGAAAGCCAAATATCCAAATATTATCAGTTGGCATTGCTTCAATCACAGATTGGAGCTTTCAGTTAATGACTGTGTTAAGGCCTGTACAGAACTTAATCATTTTAAAATTTTTATGCAAAAACTGTACACAATATATAGTGCTTCGCCAAAAAATAGGCGTGCATTGGAAGAATGCGCCATGGAGGTAGGGGTTCAGTTGTTGAAAATAGGGAGGGTACTGGATGTTCGCTGGGTTGCATCTAGTTTCCGTGCAGTGAAAGCTGTATGGAATTCTTATGCAGCTCTGTATAATCACTTTTCAAAAGCCTCAGTTGCTCAAAATTTGGACAGTAATGAGAGAGCACAATATAAGGGAATGGCAAATAAATTATCTTCATCTAGTTTTTTATTAAACCTTGGCCTTTTGTATGATTCCTTGCAGGAATTAAGTGATTTGTCTGAGAGTCTACAAGCTGACGGGATGAACATTAACAAGGCCAACCGTTTGATTTTGAGACAAATTGAAGTTTTTATAAGCAGAAAAGTAAATGATGGAGCACACTACAAATCAGCTTGTGAATCTGCAGAGTTGGGCACTCATAATAATGTTCCAATTTCTCAAATTGTTTCAAAATCAGATAAGGAAATAAATAAATGTCAGTATTACCAGTCGTTGGTAGATTCACTAACTTGCAGACTGCTACCTGAGGGGGAAAGGTTTGTGACACATTGCACTAATGTGCTCGACTATAATACCTGGCCTAATGACATCCTTCCAGAATACGGGAAAGCAGAACTTAAGGATATCTGCAAGACATTTTTGGTACCTTATTCTGGCCAACTGAAACAACAATATAGAGATTATAAGGACTCCCAGGGACAGCATAAACCTGGCCCTCTGCTGGCTCAGGTGATGGGTGCTGTGCACTCGTTGCCCATAAGCACTGCTGAGTGTGAGAGGGGGTTTAGTAAAATGAATTTGATATGTACCCCTCTGAGAACAGCATTGAGTGTCAGTCATATGGCATCTCTTATGTTCATTTCAATTGTAGGTCCCCCACTGCCTAGTTGGAATCCTATAGAATATGTAAAATCCTGGATAGCAAATGGCAGGCATGCATCTACTGATGCTGGTAAAGTAAGAAACAAAGACAGTACACTAATATCTGCAGGCCAGGCTGCAATTTGGAAATGTTTCTAAATTTATATATGCCATTAAATGTAAATATATTTTGTAGATGTTTACCGTGTATGTAATAACTTAATAAGTGACCAAATATTTATATTCTAATCGCAAATTAATGCCATAATTTTTATAAATTGTCAACAAAGTTTATATAGAATAACAATTTTAAATTGCTAGTCTTGTGTACTGCATGAATATACTTTACAAAAAGTTTAAATTAGTAGCTTTTCATTAGGACTTGTGTTGTGTATTTGCCTACTAGTCTGTTTTATTTTCTATTATTCCATCAAATAATTTTTTGGTATATCATATTGTTGCTAAGATTTGTAAGTGGTAAATAAAAAATACTTAACCTGTTATAATTAATAAAATTTATCTATTCTGGTATATTTTGTTGTTGCTAATGTAAGTTGCTCAATTGCATAATTGCAACCAAACAAGTAGAATTGTAGACTAACTTAAATTAGGCTTATTTTAAAAATAACAATTATGTTGCATATCTACGCATCAAAAATGCGTACAAGCGAAATTCGCAGAAGCGCGCGGAGTGGAATAACCGCTACCAAATAGTTTTCTTCATTTGGTAAAAAGTTAAAAACTTCAGAGCAAAATTTAGAGACCCACCACCTCTTATTGAGCAAAAAAACCCCTGTATATATATATATATATATATATATATATATATATATATACATATATATATATGTATACAGTGCATTCTGCTTAATTGGGACACCACTTAATTGGGACAGCCGCTTATTTGGGACAAATCTCAAAGAAACCAAACCAAGAAGCAAATAGTAAATCTGTATGTTTAATTGGGACAAAAAGCCTCGGTCCCGATGTGTCCTACTATATATATATATATATATATATATATATATATATATATATATATATATATATATATATATATATATATAAGCGGCTGTCCCAATTAAGCAGAATGCACTATATATATATATATATATATATATATATATATATATATATATATATATTATGTATTATTGGCAGCGTCACCATTACACTATTACCGTCAGTTGTTAGTCACAAACTAGTCAATAAAAATAAATACAATTCTACCGAAATTAAATATGTCTTTTTATTTGAAATTTATTGTTGTTTTTTTTTCAAACTTTTCCGATAATATAATGGGTCTAGTTTTTCAAAACTTTAGTATTACAAAAGCGTAAAAACTTTGTAAAATACAATTAACAACAAATAAAATAAGTTGTAAGCTTTGCCGTAAAGTTCAATAATAATCCTCCACGGTTCGGTAAAGACAACATAAAAACACCTGAAGTTTGTTTAACTTGGTTTCATCGTGAGTGTACTTTTAAATAGAGAAAAAAGTATATTTTTTATTGGCGGCCTCCATTTGAAATGTAACCAGGTGACAGAAAAGAAAACTGTATGTGGGTGGGTGTGTGTGAGGGGGTGGAAACGTGGTTGATCATAGCGTTGACTCGAGGACGGGAAACGGTTTAGATTTGGGGGGGGGGTGTTGAGAGAGAGAGAGAGAAAGAGAGAGAGAGAGAGAGAGAGAGAGAGAGAGAGAGAGAGAGAAACATATAAATTATTGCAAATTTAAAATAAATAAAAGCTTTTCAAAATTAAAGTCCATTTCGGAATGTTTTCTTATGCATTATAAACTTCACTGAACATCAGGGGAAGGGGTGTGTATAAGGGTGGGGGTGGGGGGAGAGATGGCGTCAGTTCATTAAGGGAGAACACAGACACAGACACAGACACAGAAATGTTAAAGATGTTGACGAACCATCGATTGACCAACTACTGAAATGGTCGTTAGAAGATACTGACAGCACCTACTGACAGCACCTACTGACTGCACCTACTGACTGCACCTACTGACTGCACCTACTGACTGCACCTACTGACTGACTGCACCTACTGACTGCACCTACTGACTGCACCTACTGACTGCACCTACTGACTGCATGCCGCATCTCATTGTTTACTTTTAGTTTAAGGAGATACCTCAGCCCTAACCCATGGGTCGTACAAAAAGTGCCCGAATTTATTTCAGTAGAATAAAAAAATACAAAAAAAAAAACTTAAGTTATGAACACAACGCCTTCCTCCCCATAGGCTTGGGGGGTCCCCTGAAAAGTTTTCGGGTAGAACCTTCCCCACATTTCCCTTGCCATGCTTCTGCCAAACATCCACATCCTTGTGGAGATATTGTCACATAAACTGATCATTTTGTAGATGGTTTGGGACAATATGCTATTAATGTCTGTTTTCGATGGTTGCGTCAAAAATGTCAGAATGAGAGGACACAACAAATAGTTTTAGCTCATGGTCAAGACTGTTGTTGTGGGACGGATGGTCGAGTGGTGTAGATACTCGAATGTCGACGTGAGAGTCATGTGTTCGAATCTCGGTGAGAACCTTGGAATTTTTCCCACGTGCATAGTCGTTTCACAAGTCCACCCAGCTTTAAATAGGTACCTGACTTTAAGTTGGGGAAGTAAAAGCGGCTGGGCGTGGTGCTAACCACACAATCTCTTCAGATGCCGAGGTTATAGAAACAGGTGAATTATACAATTGATCTGCTACGATGGCTCTTGAGGGGCTAAGGGTAACTTTACTTTACTTTACTTTACTTTACTTTACTTTACTTTACTTTACTTTACTTTACTTTACTTTACTTTACTTTACTTTACTTTACTTTACAAGACTGTTGGAATGCGACATAGATATGGTCAGATGTTTTTTCAAACCACAGTGGTCAGTTGCTAATCCTGTGTCAGCTTTAGATAAAATTACCTGGCAACATGTCAATTGATACTGTGATGTACATGTAAGGATGGCATGGAATCTTGAACTATTTTTTTATGGTGCCCTTCTTTTATTACCACCTTAGCAGATTGTGCAATAGTGATGGAGGCACCACGGGAAATAAGGGGGGGGGGGGTAAGGCGACTTTCACCATGACCTGAAATATGCTTTGGTCCCCACTGGAGATCGAACCAGAGACGATCACGTCGACAGTCAATCACTTAACCGCACAACCATCCGTCCCCCTACGATCTGTGATATCAACAGACATTTCGCTTATATATATATATATATATATATATATATATATATATATATATATGAGCATCAGCGATATGTAACTACATTCGAACAGAATTGTTATTTCAAGTTAGTGAGTGAAAATATTTGATTTGTCATGCACCAATATATAAACGAAAACTCATCTTCGGAACAGTGAGTCATTTTTTTTATAACAAATTACCTTGATTAAATTGGTTACCATTATGTAACAAATTGAAGTACAGTCGATTCCGCTTAATTGGGACACATCGGGACCGAGGCTTTTTGTCCCAATTAAGCGGCTGTCCCAATTAAACATACACATTTACTATTGGCTTCTTGGTCGATTTCTTTGAGATTTGTCCCAAATAAGCGGCTGTCCCAACTAAGCCGTGTCCCAATTAAGCGGAATCCACTGTACATGTAATTATATTTTTTTTAGAGATTACTTGAACAAAATATTTTTTGGAGCTGACAGCTTTAGTCCCCCATTGAGCTTTTGTCCGTGGGTCTACTACTCCACATGTCATCTGTATTTTCTGTCTTCTACTCAACATGTCATCTTTATTGTATGTCATAAACTCTAAATGTCATCTGTTTTGCCTGTCACTCTAAATGTCATCTGCGGTGTCTGTGTTAAACTCTAAATGTCATCTGCAGTGTCTGTCTTTAACTCCAAATGTCATCAAGTATTGCCTGTGCGCTACGCTACCTGCTCATCAACACTATCCGCGCTACTGGTCTACACAACATCTTCTAGTGAACACATCATTAGACGGAGGATGACATGTGACATCCCGAGGGCTGAAACTTTAAAAACTGGTACACGTGTTCAGACAAGAATAACTTTTTGTTTTTTGTTGTAATTTTTTTTTTTTTATTTTAACCAAAGTTATCAGATTGAAGAAACATGCACTCATCTTGCCGTTACACCCAGGGGGCAAGTTTTATTGACTGTTCTTCTTCCTATACATTTGTTGTAGCCACCGCGGTAGCTGGATCACCGCTGCACACGACGGAATCCCAATCAACAAAGATCTGATGATATATTAAAACATAGAAAAAAAATTGTTGCTTATTTCTTGCAACAATCAGGGATACATGTACACATTAACCCATACACTGAAGGATAGTATCTATATTTATATATAGCGAGAGAGAGATAGATAGATAGATAGATAGATAGATAGATAGATAGATAGATAGATAGATAGATAGATAGATAGATAGATAGATAGATAGATAGATAGATAGATAGATAGATAGATAGATAGATAGATAGATAGATAGATAGATAGATAGATAGATAGATAGATAGATAGATAGATAGAGACAGAGAGAGAGAGTAATATAGACCAGTGCTTCTCAAAGTGGTGACACATAAAATATAATTAACCTAATGTATAGTATGTAAATAGTATTAATATATGTTTAAAATAAAATCTAGTTTATCTTATTTTATATGTTGCATCCTTTCACTCTTTCATTGTTAACATTAGAAAAAGCATGTATTGATTGACTAATAAAAGTTTGCATATACTGACATAGAAGTTTAAAATTATAAATTGAAGCAATCTAAACAAACAGAAAAAATAGGGGGGGGGGGGCCACGACATATTGATTGGCGTTCCAAGGGGGCCGTGACTTCAAAAAGCTTGAGAAGCACTGATATTGACGAATTGCTATCGACACAGTTCATGTACATACAACTAGCATACAACAAAATACCAACTACCGCTACCACATTTCCAGATCATAAATAATATTACGTCATAGCATTGTAGACGTCTCCAGTAATCTCTGTGTTGTGTTATGGGATAGAATATATAAAATGTGGGAGACATGTCGGCCTATATCGAGTACAGTACATGCATGTACACACGCGTCGGCCTATATCGAGTACAGTACATGCATGTACACTAGGGTTAGCACTTTTGTCATTTTTTTTCAGAATCTTATTTTACATGGCATTTTTTAATGAACAATTGTGAACAAAATATGAAAATAATATTAATTTATTTTTCACTCAAAAAAACCTTCCCCACCAACGCCATCTTGTGTTTACATATAAGAAGCGTTTTTCAATAAAATTACTTCTTTGATGGATTGCACAATAACAAATATTTAATTACATTAATTACATCCAGGAACTTTATAGGGTATTTTTTACCTCCATGTCTGAAACAAAATAAATAAAAAAAAGTTTATTTTAAATTTAAAGTGCACTGTTTTAATGTATTATGCGTCTACTGCAACTTTACCAAAAATGGTCATATCTTATGAATCTTTGGTAATTGTCACGAAAGGTCTGCTTGGAATTTGGAAAGTCTGCTTGGTTGATTTGGGAATATAGTATTCTTCTATTTCAATTTTATTCAACTGTAATCGACTGCTTGTAATTAATTTTGTAGGAAAGCAAATTTGTCAACAAATAAAGCTTGTAAAGTATTAAAAATATTAAGCGAACACTCTACCAATATTGAAGCTCCTTCGCAGTCAGGAGTGTATAAGGCAACCTATAAAGAAGCAGGATTGTTGAATTTGCAGTTTAAAAACAGCTTACACAATTTTGAATGGTGCATACATTTTGACAGAAAAAGAATAGAAGGAGAAAAACAAGTTGTTTTACTGAAAAACGTTGAAAAAGAAATTCGATTAGCCATATTGTCTCTGACAAATGGAAAAGCAGAGACAATATTACATCGAATAGGGCTGTTCTAGCTGAATACGTACTCTATTCATGTATTCAAGTAATTATTTGCGATACAAGGTGTGGTACGCAAGCTGCAAAATTACTGTCAACAGAACAGTGGACAAATCCCTCACTACATAGGCTGCCAGCTTCATGTTTTAGGCCTAGTACTCAAGCATGCTATGGATTTTGTTTTCGGCAGGGAAACGTCTAATCCAAACATTTCATATCCATTTGTTGCTGAAATTAGCGCAAATTACGAGTCACTTAAAGAGTCAATTGATTCTCAAGATAGTAGTTCAGAAATCATGTGAGAAAACAAAGGATGGAGAGACGACATGAAGTTCTTACAAGTATTTCACTATTACGAATGAAATAAAACCTTTCCAGTTATTCACTTCCAGAGACTG
This sequence comes from Bulinus truncatus, assembly GCA_021962125.1. Classification (NCBI taxonomy): domain Eukaryota; kingdom Metazoa; phylum Mollusca; class Gastropoda; family Planorbidae; genus Bulinus; species Bulinus truncatus. The sequence goes on along the minus strand of JAGDYQ010000001.1, from coordinate 18,599,036 downwards.
ACGGCTTTAAGTAATGCTCGTTGGAATTCAAGTGCAATACTAGCACTTCTGGCATTCCGGAAAATAGAAACGAGAAATTTTAACTTATGTGTACTTTCATTGCGAGGATATGCAAGGTCTGAAGTATGGTTTTCAGATCAAAGGGACTGGAAAATATGCTTTGCATATATACACTTAAGCAGGAAGATGCTTCTTGAGGCACTGGGTCCGTGAAGATTAAGCAATACCTGGTATAGGTCGAAGTAACTGCTATGCAGAAAGAGCTATACAGATAATGCAAGATATTGTTCCACGTTGTGAGACTTCAAAGACACTATTAACTGTTTTATTCTTACTAATGATGAAGCTTAAAACTTAATTTATGTTTCCTATGCTGTCCTTTATTATCATTTCATATTTTGGACATCTCTATACTCATGCTTACATTCATTGCACTTGTTGTTCTTATGTAACTTTCCATTACAGTGTTGTGTTATATATATTAATATATAATATTCGTTTTATGGTTTGGTGGGGAAGGTTTTTCAAATATTTTCAGAAAAGGTTATTTGTGTCATAATACACTCATTAAAAGTCACCTTTTCTTGCCATGTAAATATGAGGTTACAAAAAAGTCATAACCCTAATGTACACACACGTCGGCCTATAGCGAGTACAGTACATGCATGTACACACATGTCGGCCTATATCGAGTACAGTACATCATACACAGATTCTATATCCTCACTTAAAGGGATTCTTTGTGATATTTTTTTCATCGCTAACTTAATGCAAGGAAACGGCAAGTTGCGTACTAGGGTGGAGGAGGGGGGGTCCAAATGCAATAGTCCCCCAAGCTTGAGGGGGCCCCGAAATATTTTTTACATTAAATATTAAGTACATCATCAATGTCATGGTGTCAAATGTCAGAATGCAGGGGCCCCCAAAGAGGCCGAGCCCCCAAATCCCTAGGTTCGGCACTGGAAACGGCCAGAAATCTAAATAACTCTGCATATTTTAGAAACTGGCATATACTGACCAGGTGTAATGTAGAAAGACAGTTGAAATTTCATTAAAGGTAGGTCCTCAAGACAGTCGCCAGGGAAGTTGAGGGGATCGTGGTACGTGAGCCTTTCAAGTATACGGAGCTGGCTGACCACTGGGTGGACCAGTCGTGTAGCTTTGCTTGCCCTAGGGATGTATGGAGGTTTCCTAATGCTGAGGATCACAGCGAGTTTAATCTCACGGGCTCTAAGATATTGAGTCTCAGCTCGCAGATAAACTGAGAGTCTAAAGAGAGAGAGAGAGAGAGAGGGGGGGGGAGAGAGACAACGGTGTACCCAAACTCCTGTGTATGTTGTCTAGGTTAGTTTGAGAATCATTGCTTTGTATGCCGGTCTTTACATCACAGAGATGTGACCTTAATGAACGTAACCAGGTCTGACTTTTAGCGTTTTTTGGTCTTTTAATGACTTTCTCTCTGCCGAGTTCTAGACCTGGGAGGTCTGGCAACACAGGTGTAAGTAGACCTCAGACTAACAGACCACCAGCAGAACCAAAGCCTCATTCTTCCCCTCCATCCCAGTCCCCGCTTGATCCACATCTCACTGCAGCTGCCAAGAATGTCTTGCAGGTGTGTTCAATAACGGCAAATTTTAATGACGTCATTTTTCCGCTATGTGGCTTTCCTTCCGGTTTATTTATTTGTCGTTATGTATGGGTTTAGTCGTGTTGTTGTGTAATGGGTCTCCTCGTGTGTTGTGTATGGGTTTAACCGTGTTTTGTCTATCGGTTTACTCGCGAATTGTGTATGGGTCTACTTCGTGCTGTGAATGGGTTTACTTGGTGCTGTGAATGGGTTTACTTGGTGCTGTGAATGGGTTTACTTCGTGCTGTGAAAGGGTTTACTTGTCTTTTGTGTTTTCCAATTTCGCGACCCATCTTTGAGGGGAAAAGGAAAAAAAAAATTTAGAACTACAATTCATGGCAAATATTATTTATGAATCAAATATGGAAAATATTTTGGCGACCCACTTTAAACCAGCTTGAGACCCAGTGGTGGGTCGCGAGTCACACCGTGAGAATAACTCCTCTATTCAAGACATTCAGTTGTAGAAGTACGTATATAGAGATGGTATGAAGCATTAAACAAATGAGATGATGGTGGGGGAGAGGGCGTGTCGAGGGGGTAGGTGACAGAGAGATACTTGGGTAATGATAATACACAGAGAGAGAGAGAGAGAGGGAGAGAGAGTGAGAGACAGAGAGAGACAGAGAGAGAGAGACAGAGAGAGAGAGAGAGAGAGAGAGAGAGAACCAGGGATATGTAACATACATGAGAAGATTGTCCTGAAATATCCACTTGTCCTCATTGGAGACTTTCAGGTTAAGAATCGAGCGCTTTTACAACACGACCAGGGGTGGGGTCGTTTGAGGGACCGCGGGGGGGGGATAAGTGGAAGGGAGGGGGTGCGGCGGGACTGAAGGGGCTCTTACAGGGAGAGGGAATTATTATTTTTGTACGATGATCTCTTAAAACATTTGTATAGGGGAATCACACTATCCAGCCCTAACCTGTTTGCCTCTGGATGAAAGTATTTGCAAGTTAGAGGTAGCGAGTTCACTTTTTAACTCAAACCGAAGAATGGGCTGATGGAATTCAGTAAGTATGGTCCCAAATTTAAAAAAAAAAAAATTTGAAATGTGTTCATTTCAAACAAAAATAAAAACAGACTTAACAGTATCAGTTTAAAAAAAAAAGATAAGGACAGCGGAGAGGAGCGCTGGGCAGATTGCCCAGTAAAAAGTAACTTTCATTAGATTGCCAAGTAAAGTTAGTTCTGACTGAAATATTAAGTCACCGGTGGTGTAAGACTTCGGTGGATTCAGTCAACAGCTACACGTCATCTGATGACAGGGACGGGACCCAATGTTTGCCTAACGCCTACCTGCTAAGCCTATTCTTCGTAGAAGCTGTCTATCTACTCCCCGCCCCTCCCCCCCCAATCCAATCCATTTCCCTATTCTCTCAACCTCTCCCCCACCCCCTCCCACCCTCCTCACAGATCTCAGATAACCCATTGGTACGGTAGTGTGGAGTCACCTAGCAATGCCATGCAAGTTCAACAGACGTCAAACAACAGTCGGTAGAAGGTCGGTGGGTAGGGGGGGGGGTGAGGGGGAAGAGAAAGGGGAGGGCACGTTTATTATGTAAGATACGGTAATGCGCACTAGTAGCGACGTGTCACGCGCAGAAGACTTGTCTATTTTTTTTCCCGTCCCGGACGAGAGAAGAACGAGAGAAGAATTGAGAAGAAAATCAAATGCCCACTCCCTCCCCCCCCCCTTTCCCCAGCGCATAGTAAGGTTTCCCCCCTCTTTGTCATGAGATTGTGAAAAGGCATGTAATAGCCAGCGGCCAACGCCTGCATGTCTAAATGGACGTTAGCTAATGATTGACCACGCTCATTGACCGCTACTAGGGTTTCGCTACTGAGTACCATAAACCGATTTGCTGACTGGCCGGGATTTTCGTAGAAGGGGAGGGGGGGGGGTAGGAGGTGAGGAATGAAACCTTTTTATTTTTAAACAAAGGACCGTTAAATTTGCTGACTTAGCAGTGGTCATCGGGGGGCGCCGGTAGTATTATGTCTGGCTATTTCAGTTGCTGACACTGACCTGTTGACATGACCAGCTATCCGTGTCTTAAATGTACACACACAGACAATGTAAAAGCGGTTCAATGTAAGACGTGTTTCGCTACTTCTGTTGTTATTCCTGTTCCCGCCAAGTTTCAATATAACCGTGTTTAATTTACACGCGTTTTATCTAAAGCGCTGTATATGTTAAAGTGTAATAATATAAGTATATATATGAGGGTTATATATATATATATAAAACCATTGACAGGATTTATTTTTAGACTTCTCACACAATCTCCCCCCCTCCCCTCCCCCACCCCCCGGGCCCCATGCCCACAAGGTGTAACTGAACCTGCTGACATGCTGAAAATGAAAGCATGTTCCAATCATTATGTCAATGGAGATATAAATCGTGCGATGAACAATGTGATAGATTTATGAACTTTTAAAAAACATAATAAAAAAAAAATGAAATAATCACGATCTAAACAGTTCAGTTTGATGGAAGCAATTTATTTCTCTTTTTTTTTTAAATTTTGTGTGTTGTTTTCGTTAATGTTTGACTCGTTTCGTTTCGATGATAAATAATGTCAGAAATTTTCAGATATAAATTTAAATAAAGTGGAGAGAGAAATATTTCTGACAGCTCGGGCAGAAGGTAACAGGGAGCCGTCAGTTAAACCATTAAGGGCTTCATTATTAGATATTAATGTCATGAACGATACCTTTTGTTAAAGTACTAGCTGTACCCTGCAAAACCTTTGTATAGAGTTATATTCCCTTAGGTTTGATCAGTAGGCTAGGTTATTTTATGGTTTCGGACGGATCCAATTTTTTTTTCATGATATTTATTACAATTGTTTACGTTTGACGATTTTAAACTGGAATACTGTTGTATTAATTCTTTACTTTCAATTTAACGCGGAACCCACACCGCTATTATTTATATAGGTTATTTTTTTCTTATGTGTCTTATTCTAATATTGATATTGTGTGTGCGAGAACTATTGTTTCCTTTCGATTTTTTTTAAAGCCACCTGTCACAATTAACAGTTGGCAGTCATAACACATTTAGTAGAGCAGCATGCACTTATTTTTTTTTTTTTACTATTATTGACTTCAATAATTACTGTTATAAACTAGATCTGTAGATAATGTGGATTAACGGATTTAATTAACCCAACCGTGAAGTCTTGAGCGGTTTAAACGAACTCATCTTTATCCTGTTGGACTGACGTCATTAACAATAGACTGCTAGCACCGTGATTGTTAGATATTACTAGAATAAATCATTATTACACCCATATACCCCCTTACCCCATGTCAGACGGGCGCACACACTCACAGACACCTCAAGCCATGTTCAAGATCCCTCGTAATTCTCGCGTTATCTGATATAAACCCTGTGACACAGATGACCTGAATACACCTGTCAATCAAACGCTCGGCGGGAGGTCAGTGCCTGGCTACGCACCGCTAACATTACAAGTCTGTATTGCCTGGTGTCTGGAAAAAAAAAGTTGAAGTACTGTTGGTCTCCCACAGAGTGTCCAGTCCTTCAACACAACACAACAGCAACAGCCGGGATAGATCAGATATACAGGCTGACACACACACACACACACACACACACACACAAACAAACATACACATTGTACAAATAATGTCGGTGCAACAGATTGCGCTCTTTGTAGTTGTAATATCAGCCCACCTCCGCAGCCCACCTCCGCACACAGCCAACTTACATACACCACAGACAAACGCGCTCAATCAAAGAGCTCAAACGGCGTAAACCCAGCTTAACACCTTTATCTCACAACTGTCAATTGTTTGATCAATATTTTCTAACCCCTTAATTCTGATTTCTTTTATATGAAGTTCCTCGAATGATGAGTCAACCACTTCAGCTACTGTATCTGAACTGTAACAAGAGGTGACCTTGGCATTACTGTTGAATACTCAAAGGCCTCAGGCGATTGTCAAATGCAGGTCTCAGGACCGTAACTATAGACTATATTACTCTATAATATAAATAATAGCGATTTGGGTTCTGCGTTAAATCGAAAGTAAAGAATTAATACAACAGTATTCCAGTTTAAAACACAATCAAGGAAAAATCGGATCTGCCCGTCATCGGGATCCAAGTGAGGTTGGTGGAGTGGATCCACTGACTCGCATCAAACTCAATTCCACAACACACTACTGGGTTGCCAGTTAAATAGTGAGGACTATTTGTATATCCCAGTCAGAGAGAATTGTGTAACGGACAGAGGGGGCCCTTGTAAAGCTATTAAGATGGGGGTGGGGTGGGGTAGGGGGTATAGTTGGTTCGATAGAATCTCATCTTTTTCAGTAGTACTGTGTAACGGATGTCCTTCTGGGGAGGCGGAAATCACGGGATCGCTTCCCACCGTTATAGGATGAGGGTACTTAAAGGAACATTTTTAGAACCGTTCAGTAGCTTGTGTACAGCTTGAAAATAATTTTAGTGAACGTAATGTTATACAAATAAAAAAATAAAATGCCACAACCATTAACATATTAAGGGTAGCGAAGGTTGTGCAATTGATGCATATTGTACAGGTTGAACAATTAGTGCAGGTCGCAGGTCTTATAAACGCACAGGGCGCCAAAGTCAGGAGGGGCGCCGAAGTCAGGAGAGACGCCGATATTGCCTTAATTTGCCCTTAATAGATATGTTTGTACTTTTCATATCTCGAGGAGGGCATAAACAAAAAACCAGCAAAATTTAAGTAGCCCAGGGCGTCATAGTAGTTAGCTCTGGTTCTGGCCACTGTCCACTTTCAACAGAACCAAAGTATCGCCACTGTCCACTTTCAACAGAACCGCGGTATCGTCACTGTCCACTTTCAACATAACCGTTTTATCGTCACTGTCCATTTTCAACAGAATCGCGGTATCGTCACTGTCCATTTTAAACAGAACCGCGGTATCGTTGGTATTAAAGTAATCATACCGATTAAACATTTGTCTTTGATATAAAAAAAATTCTGTAATTAATTCGATGTATGGCGGTATCAAAAACTGAGATATTTTTGTTTTTTTAAAAGAGAATACGACATGATCTTAAAATTAGTCACGTGACAATACGTTTTAAGGGAATAATTAAATCTAAGGAGAGGGCATATTACAGATGAGAAGGGGGAATATAACAGAATAGGAGGGGTATATTACATGTGAGAAAAAGGGCATGTTACGGGGGGCATATTACAGATGAAGAAAAGGTATATAGAGAGGTAATGTATTATTAGAGTGGAGAGGATTTCGGAAAGTAATAGGGGTGTGGGGCGGCCAGTGGGGGGGGGGGGGACGGGGAGAAAAGAGACATTTGTTCGGGTACCCAGGGGAGATAAGAGAGGACAACCATGCATACCCCGGCTGAGATAAGGGGGAGACAACGAAATGGTAGTCCGGCGAACATCTGGTGATCCCCCTTGCCAGTAATCTTACAAACAAACGGAACAAAAAATAAGAAAGAAGAAATGGGGGGGTGGGGGAGTTGGAGGGGGGGGGGGTTGGACGACAAAGCCCCTTGTTCTGGGCACAAAGGAAATGTTGCATGTTTGAAACTGATGGAGGAAATGTACGAGGAGTGGGGAGAAGGATCTCGCGGAAAGGGAGAGAACAAAACAAAAAAAAGTGTTCATAACCTGGTACGGGATTCATCGTGATAGACAGTAAATACATTATCACTGTCGTGTTTAATAAATGTATAAGTAACAGGGGGCTGAATAAACCAGACACCCCATCATCCCTCCCCCCTCCCCCCCATACCCCACCCCCCGCGCCTACACCACATCGAGACCTGTGATGTCTGCTAGATCAAAGGATTTGGTGAAGGAATTAAAATTAAAATAAACAACAGTGGCATGATTACGACGAAGACTAACAACAACACGTGGCCATAGTTTTTTGTTGAATAAATACACACAGTCTGATTGGAGCAATGTACAGAGTGAGTCATCGCTTATTAACCAACTACATGCATAGTGTGGTCATAATTATCAAACCACTAACTGTGCACATCAAGTACTTCCGTGTGAATTAATTTCTTTTGTGTCGTAAAATATACTTTGTTGATGTTTTGTTTTAATAGCTGACACACGACAGAATTTTTTCTTTTGTTTCGTTTTTGTTTATTTCAATATTTTAAAATGATTCCCATTGGATGAAATATAGTTTGTTCATTTATTTTACAATAACGGTCCTATATCGAAGCTAAACAGAAAAAAAAATAAATTTACAATTAAGTGCGACCGTATTAATGTAGGGGCCCCACTAATTTACTTGCCTAGAGAGTCGAGACCCCACCGGTATATGGGCCCCAGAAGTATAAAGGCTGAATGTACGTAGGGGGCCCATTTAAATCGTTTATTTACATTTCTTTTTTTCTGGGCACCGGTCGTAGAGTGACCAGCCTACTGTAGATGGGGTGGGGGTGGACGGTGGGGTGGGGGGTATAGTTTTAATAAGACAACTCAATATTTTATAGAACAAGCCCAATACGTCACAGTGGGTGGGGGGATATGGTGGTTGGTGGGAGAGTGGGGGGGGGGTACGGGGATAAGTGAAATGTTTGGTAGAAGATGGGTACAGGTGGAATAACAGGACAAACAACGTAGAGATAAATAGATAGATAGATAGATAGATAGATAGATAGATAGATAGATAGATAGATAGATAGATAGATAGATAGATAGATAGATAGATAGATATAATTATTGGCTGCTGAAGAGACAAAGAGAGAGAGAGAGAGAGAGAGAGAGAGAGAGAGAGAGAGAGAGAGAGAGAGAGAAGAGAGAGAGGTTTAAAGAGCTACGAATGAAATAAGAAGTGACGAAAGAACACTAAAAACCATTTCTATATATAAAAATATTCCTCGGATGAATGAAATATTCTTTCATAGGCGTGTCACATTCTGTCTGTTTATGGACTGAGATTCAATGTCAGTTTTTTTATCTGTCTTGTCTGTTTGTCTGTCTGTTTGTTTGTTTGTTGTTGAAGACAATCTCATTTCAGTAGGTACTACATAGAAGAGAAGCGATACACTAGACCCGATCTGCGTCAACTGGCAATGGGGGGGGGGGGGTGAGCGGGCGGAGGAATGAAACGTGTATGAATTGTATCGAAATTTTAATTGCTCGCACACACACACACACACACACACACAACAAAACACACACATACACACAGGAGAACATGTGCACTTTGTTTGCCCATGTCATGGTACACATGCACTTTACGCCATCTCCAAAACACTTTCCTTCAGACTCCTTCCTGTCCCCTCTCCTCCCATGCCCCAAGGTATCCCCAGAATGTATACATTATGTGTGACGTGTCCTACATTGAAAACAGATTCAGCCCCTGTGGGACAAGCCAACAAAATATTTTTGTTTGTGTACTTTTAAATTTTAAGAAAGAAACAAAAATGACAAAAATAAAAACATGATTTTGAATGTTTACATTGAACAAAATGGAAAGTTTTGTCAACATTTTACTCGTTATTTCAGGGCCGTATTGGAAGGGTCTTCAAGAGATGTTTGGGGTCCGGGGCTAAGATATCTAAAACTGTTAGGGGGCCCGAGGCAGAAACGCCTAGAGATGTTTGTTGGCCCGAGGCAGAGACAAATACCTGTCGTTAGCTTTGAGATTCAGATTTAGGGGCCTTTTTTGGGTCCCTAGGTGGGCTACTATCCACAAGAATGGCTCTGCATTACCTCTCCTCTATCATTCATCATCATTCACTCCCTCTCTGCCTCTCTCTCTCTCTTCCTTTTCCGGTAACCTTTCTAATCCATACATTGAGTGTGTACCCAAAAAAAAAAGTTGTTATCTCCCCTTAAAGTATTTCTTGCGAGTAACTTCTTTGGCGCCCTCCTGTCAGTCTGAAAAGTGCAAACAAAAATTACGCATCGCTCTTTTTGGCGTACTTTCCTAGTTCGACGTTCGGTGCGGCCGGACTACCTGCTGTACACTTCCTGGGCTAATGGGCCCCACCTGCGACCACTATAGTAATGAAACTTACACTCTGAAATTAGATTGCGGCCCATACACACGCATATAGCCCCCCAAGGGAGTGCCCAATGCGATAAGAAAACACTGCGCGTCATCGTGTGATTAAATTTAAATATAACAGAATATATATCTGAATGTATTATTTCCATCTGTTTTAATAAACAATAAAAAAACTGATTTCAATAAGTCTCTTTCGGGTATTCAGCTGTCAATTACAAAAAAGCCGCTCCGAGAAACAACTGTCATCATGGAACAGGATCCTGTCAGTGATTCATCTGTTGCTCTTTTAAAGAGATTAAATCCATGTTTGTTTACCTTCTGATGTGTCCATTGTTCTCTGAGACATACACCAGTCTTAAAGTTGACGTGTACTCTTAAAAAAAAAAGCCAAGATCTGGGAGTCTATTATTTCATTCAGCAGGTGTTAGTTATATCACCGCTAGTCAACCAGCACCCACACCCCGCCCCAATCCCTTCACCGGGTCCCTTCCCTCACAGCCCCGTGTTTCTTCGCGCTTTAGATAAACTGTTGCAGTTCTTTGGACCAGAATGACTTGCCTGGCGGGGTGACGTCACCCCCCCCCCTTCCTCTCCTCCCCGCCACCCCAGGAACTTTGAAATGTGTACACTGAAACTACCATAACGCGGCCGCAAGAGATTCGTACAGATTACAAATTATTACTTCTTGTCTCGCTTTATTGGTTGATTTCTTTATTTCAGAACAAAATTTGAGCTCAAGACTTTGTGGTTGAGATGTTAAGACTTCAGCGCTTGCTTGAGAAAGTCTAGAGTAGGGGAGAGAAGTTATACCATAATTATGACTTTAAACTAGGATGGTTATCCTAATGTATATGTATATAGATATGTATGTATGTATGTACATTAGGGTTAGTACTTTTTACATTTTTTTTTCAGAATCTTATTTTACATGGCATTTGTGAACAAAATATGAAAATAATATTCATTTATTTTTAACTCAAAAAAACCTTCCCCACCAACGCCATCTTGTGTTTACAAATAAGAAGCGTTTTTCAATAAAATTACTTCTTTATGGATTGCGCATTAACAAATATTTGATTACATTAATTACATCCAGGAACTTTATAGGGTATTTTTTACCTCCATGTCTGAAACAAAATAAATCAAAAAAGTTTATTTTAAATTTTAACTGCACTGTTTGAATGTATTATGCGTCTACTTCAACTGTACCAAAAATAATCAAATCTTATGATACCTTTGTTTGGTAATTGTCACGAGTGGTCTGCTTGGAATTTGGAAAGTCTGCTTGGTTGATTTGAGAATATTGTATTCTTTTATTTCAATTTCATTCAACTGTAATCGTTTGTTTGTAATTAATTTTGTAGGAAAGCAAATTTGTCAGCAAATAAAGCTTGTAAAGTTTTAAAAATAATAAGCGAACACTCTCCCAATATTGAAGCTCCTTCGCAGTCATGAGTGTATAAGGCAACCTATAAAGAAGCAGATTTGTTGAAGTTGCAGTTTATAAAAACAGCTTACAAAATTTTGAAAGGTGCATACATTTTGACAGAAAAAGAATAGAAGGAGAAAAACAAGTTGTTTTACTGAAAAACGTTGAAAAAGAAATTAAATTAGCCATATTGTCTCTGACAAATGGAAAAGCTGAATACGAACTCTATTCATGTATTCGAGTAATTATTTGCGATACAAGGAATACAAATTCTGGCAGCAAAAATGGTGTGGTACACAAGCTGCAAAATTACTGTCAACAAATACCTCAGTACATAGGCTGCCAGCTTCATGTTTTAGGCCTAGTACTCAAGTATGCTATGGATTCTGTTTTCGGCAGGGAAATGTCTAATCCAAACATTTCTTATCCATTTGTTGCTGAAATTAGCGCAAATTACGAGTCACTTAAAGAGTCACTTGATTCTCAAGATAGTAGTTCAGAAATCATGTGAGAAAACAAATGATGGAAAGACGACATCATTTGACGCAAGTATTTTACTATTACGAATGAAATAAAACCTTTCCAGTAATTCACTTCCAGAGACTGACCGCTTTAAGTAATGCTTGTTGGAATTCAAGTGCAATACTAGCACTTCTGGCATTCCGGAAAATAGAAACGAGAAATTTGAACTTGTGTGTACTTTCATAGCGAGGACATGCTTGGTCTGAAGTATGGTTTTCAGATCAAAGGGACTGGAAAATAGGAAAAGAGATTTTAGTACCTGCTTTGCATAGATACACTGAAGCAGAAAGATGCTTCTTGAGGCACTGGGTCTGTGAAGATTAAGCAATACCTGGTATAGAACGAAGTAACTGCTATGCAGAAAGAGCTATACAAATAATGTAAGATATTGTTCCACGTTGTGAGACTTCAAAGACAATATTAACTGTTTTATTCTCACTTAATTTATGTTTCCTATGCTGTCCTTTATTATCATTTCATATTTTGGACATCTCTATACTCATGCTTACATGCATTGCACTTGTTGTTCTTATGTAACTTTCCATTACAGTGTTGTGTTATATATATTAATATATAATATTCGTTTTATGGTTTGGTGGGGAAGGTTTTTCAAATATTTTCAGAAAAGGTTATTTGTGTCTTAATACTCTCATTAAAAGTCACCTTTTCTTGCCATGTAAATATGAGGTTACAAAAAAGTCATAACCCTAATGTACATGTATATGTATGTATGTCTATGTATATGTATATATGTGTACAAAGGCAAATACCGTCACATTCAACTCAGTAAAACATAATTGAGTATTAAATTAAACAACCTCTCACCCTTTGTACTGGATCCAGAATCAGTTCGCATGGATAGGCAGACTATGCGAACCCTTTTTCGGGGGCCCCTTTAACCCACGAACTGTCATAAGAATCTTTCTGTGGTGTGCGGGTATTTTTCAGTGTTTTGGGTACCGTTAGAAAAATCAATAATTGGCAAATAAGTATTATTCCTAGGCCCAGTTTTCAGAGGTCATGAGAAAAAATGCAACTAAAGTGTATCTTTCAAGGTGCCTCAACCTCCCTATTTTTAAGAACTACCTTTATAATTCTGATATAATATTATAGCCCTTTTGTTTACCTTTCAGAATATGTATGATTTGTATGGGTGTGACTTTTGAATAACTGTAGAAACCTTTTTGTTTTGGTTTAAGTGCTTAAAAATGTGCGAAACGTACTGAACATAACAGAAACAAAAAAAAAAACGAAGATAAAAACGACAAAAAAATCTAAAGAAATGTAAAATCAATTTATTTAATAAATAACAATATCCTGATGTTGCCGTTGGATGACAGAGCATTGAGAGTAGCTCCATTAAACTTAGGGTCAGATTACATTTCAGTTAGCCAGCGGGACACATCGTCTATATTCATTATGCTGAAACAGATTATGATTTATTCTCTCAATTATATTTACGTTTCCGAAGCTGGAAACTAATTACATGTACAAAGGATGAAGTGATTGGCACAACGGCCTTGGGCAACAACAATACGTTGGTGACAGGAAATCTATAAATAGCTTCTTATTTGGGCCAGATTTCAGGTACGGGTGAAATATAGTTTTAATAAACTTGCCGGCATTTTTGGTCTACATTGGGGTACGACCTGCACTAATTTTCTCAAGGTTCTGTGGCGGGTAACTCGGTGACGGGGCCGGCATTGGGCATGTTGACATTGTGAATGGTGCAGGTTCGAATCCGGGTGATGCTTGTTTTCTCTATGTTTCGTGGCACCTCCATGGCCACTGTGACATCTAGCACGGGTGGGCAAACTTTGAGCATCGCGGCCCCTTTAGGCTCATACATTTGACAAAAGGGCTGAAGGCTGGACTATGGGCAGAAAAAAACGTCAAAGAAGGGCAGAGACTAAAGCAAATCGATGATGTTTATTTATGTGAAAGTAATATAAATTGAAAGTAATATAAATTGAAAGTAATATAAATTGAAAGTAATATAAATTGAAAGTAATATAAATTGAAAGTAATATAAGTTGAAAGTAATATAAATTGAGAGTATTATAAATTGAAAGTAATATAAATTGAAAGTAATATAAGTTGAAAGTAATATAAATTGAAAGTAATATACATTGAAAGTAATGTACATTGAAAGTAATATACATTGAAAGTAATATACATCGAAAGTAATATACATTGAAAGTAATATAAATTGAATGTAATGTAAATTGAATGTAATATAAATTGAATGTAATATAAATTGAATGTAATATAAATTGAATGTAATATAAATTGAATGTAATATACATCGAAAGTAATATAAATGGAAGTAATATAAATTGAATGTAATATACATTGAAAGTAATATAAATTGAAAGTAATATACATTGAAAGTAATATAAATTGAAAGTAATATAAATTGAATGTAATATACATTGAAAGTAATATAAATTGATAGTAATATAAATTGAAAGTAATATAAATTGAAAGTAATATAAATTGAAAGTAATATAAATTGAAAGTTATATAAATTGAAAGTTATATAAATTGAAAGTAATATAAATTGAATGCGATGGTCAAATCAGACAGCCTTACGGACCGTGGCCATGCCTGGGATATGATATGAAGAAAGTGACCCACAAAGCCATCACATCAGTGTAAACTGGCCCCATGTAGACTCTTTAGGTTTACATCTCACCATAATAGGAACACCAACGGATACATGAAGATAATACATCTTGTCAGAATGAATGGGCTGATACCACACGTTTCGAATCAGTTCTAGATATGTGTCTACTAACTTCACATTCCTATAAGATCAAGGATTCCCAGACGGAATGAACAGAAAACGGAACTATCAGACTGTACGATAAGTTTGATTTATTTCAAACGAGCAAGCTAAGATGTCGGAAATGAGCTACAAATGAACTGTTTCCGGAAACACTGAAACGTTTTCATATGTCCGATTCCAATGTATTGTCCCGTCGCAACTGCTGCACTACATCATAGCACTACACCATGTCGCTGCACCATAACACTACATCATAACACTAAATCATAACACTACATCATGACGCTACATCATTACATTACATCATGACGCTACATCATAACATTACATCATGATGCAACATCATACTACTACAACATAACGTTACATCCTAACGCTACATCATGACGCTACATCAATGACCACATCTTGCTATCCCAGATTCACTGCGATGTCAATAATGAAATGACTCGTTGAAATGGTGCAGTTCTCCGTCATCTGTCCCCCCATCATTCCTCCTCCAAAACCCCGAATGACGCTGCTGCACGATTCATACACACCGTGACTCTTTTACCCAATGCACCCACGGGCAGAGATGGAGGATGCAAGGAGGGCTCTTGAGAAAAACAATCTCAGCAGAGTTATGAGTGAAGTCGACCCTCGTCAGTTACAATACAAAGAGAAAAACCCTGGTTCACCGACCGTACAGTTTGTTATGATGACAATATCTTTATTTCTTTTATTACGTCAGTGCTTTCCGGTGTAAATAGTTCAATGACCGAAAATACGGACACACAGATAAGAGCAGCAGTACACCAGATGGAGGATAATATGTAAATGTCGGCAAGATCATACAGCACACAGACATACACAGACATAGACATACAGACAGATGATGATGACGAGTGGGGGTTGTGTCGTCCTCCCTATCAAACAGTCTTCTCTCTCTCTCTTTCTCTCCCCTCTTTTTTATTCATCTCTTCTTCACTTTTTACCAACAGCCCCGAGGGGGTTAATTACTTTTGTAAGTCCTTGAAGATCAACAGGTCCGGCTGAATGCCCCTGACCAATCAGTTATGGAGATCAAGACGTCGTCAACTGTGACGGCTGCACGAACCCCCCCTTCCCACCCCCTACCCCCACCCCCACCACCACCAACCCGCAAGATATGATCTACTACTACTACTACTACTGTAACGTCTCGCTGTCTACTACGTTTTTTTTTTTTAATCTCTTTCGTTACGTCTTCACCGAGGTGAACGTGTGTAACTTTGCGACATTTCGTTCTCCATACAAAAATGTCGCTGTCCGAAAAAAATTTTTTTTCTTTCTTTACTACCGCCTCCTAGCGGTGCACCCTTCCCCACCTCTCCCAATTCTCTCCCCTGTCCGTCATGCACCACGCCCCCACTCTACTCCATCTCCTCGCCCCCATCAAACCCCCCCAGCCCCACCCCTTTTTCCCATCCCATCCTACGCCCTCAGGCCATTAAACCGATGGCTGATATCGATTGACATCGTTTTGGTCATGTGATTAATCATGATCAGTTCTGCCATCAGTTCACGCAACACTTGCCTGGGATGTGTACAGTACACACACACACACAAACACACACACACATATATATATACACACACATACACATTCAGCTTGTAAATTGGCGACCTCGAGTGTTGTCATTTTAATGTTTGGATATTATTATACACCTTCAGCAACAAGTTTTACAATTTCCATGCCCATAAAAGGGCACGCTGTCCTAATTGTGTAGCATGCACAAAAAAGAAAATAACAATTAAACAAAGCAAGTATCAATGACCTAAACAACAAAGATATGTACCTAAATCGCTCATGTCCGTCTGAAAGTTTAAATGATTATAAAAAAAAATACTATTACTGATTTATTAATTAACAAAATGAATGAAAATAATTGGATATGATTAAAGAATATGTGACATTATATATATATCCCTGTGACATGTTCTTAGTCGTGTTGACAAAGTATCTGTACGTTTACAACATTTTTTTTTTCGTAAAAGTGGGCCATTATTTAGGTTAGTGTTTTGAATAACTTCCCCATGCACCTGTGGCAGTGGCAATAGTCCATTTTGTGTTAGCATTGAGATAAAAAGTTGACGGTAAAGTTGGCATGTAATCTAACCCTGTTAATAAAATGTAAACACGAGTATTACATAACAAGCTCGTCAAGAGCATAACGATCTTTTGGTACTGACATATTAATAAAAAGAGAACGCCGTAAAAATCAACCAACATTGACAGCTGCGAAGATAAATAAACAAACACTGTTTGTATACATGAACACAAACAGAACCCATTTTACAGTCACGCAATTCAATTATCTTAACAGAAAGTGTGGATGTGTGAATGGATGGACGGATGGATGGGTGGGTGGATGACGAAATGAAAAATTAAACTTCTCGTAACGGAGATTGAAACTTCCCCCCCCCCCTCCTCATTTAACAAGAGATATTTCTTTTTTTTTTCTATCTCCTTCTCTTTTCTTTCTCCATCTTTTTTTCTGCATTCCATCATTCAATGACAAATTTAAAAAAAAAAAAGATTTTTTTTTTTTTGCAGGAAGTGTCAAATCGTTAACAGCATCAACCGGGTCACGGTCAAGGACACCAGTTCCTCAAGAACTTTTTTCTTCTGCGCGTAGATTTGTGTGTGTGTGTGTGTGTGTCCGGTAAATATCAATGAGCGGCTATATTTAAGGAAGCTGTGCCGAAAATATTTTCAAATTGTGTCACAATGAAGTTTATTTACACGAGTGTACTCCATTTTTTTTTGTTTATTATTAAACCTGTAAATCTAGTATTGTTTCAGGCGGGGCCGCGGGGATAGTCTGAACCGCTGTGTGGGGCCCCGGGCCAACCATCTTATTGGCGCTTACGACGGTAATTACAAAAAAAAAATTATAATAAAACTGAGCAAAATAAAATGTGAGTGTTAAATTAGAAAGTGACATCATTTTCGAAAACTTGAACGATCTTTGAGGGGAGTTGTTGGGGTAACTGTTTAAAAAAAGACCCCCCCCCATGCCCCGCTTAGAATATTCGACCCTGGGCATTGCACACTCCTCATAATAAAGCCGCCTGTATCTAAAGGGCCCCGAGCATGTCCCCCCCCCTCTGTCTTGTGTGCCCATGAGTTGAAAAGCCCCTTTTTTTACAGACATATTTCCCCATCATTGAACAACTTTTAAATATTTTACAAAAAAACTGAACTTTTATGTATACAGTACATGTATTTCAATATTTAACAAATTTCTTTACTTAAGACAGTGCTCTACTTTACTTAAGACATAATGTTCTGCTATACTCCAGACATAATGTTCTGCTTTCCTCAAGACATAATGATCTGTTTTACTCAATACATAATGTGTACGATAAAGTTAACCATTAACAACCCAAACCCACTGAGAAACTTTTATTTTCCCAATGATCAATTAAGGCAAACACACACAAACACACACACACACACACACACTCACAGACTCACACACACTCACTCGCAGACTCACACTCACAAAGGACACAGAGAAGAGTTTATGATTGATTGCAGCACATCCGTTCTTTGCCACAGACTGACCTGTCGGTACACCATTTATCTGGATCTCATGACATAAAGACTGACTTTTTAATTAACCCCACTACAGACCCAGACTTCAAACCAAACCTTCCCTATCAGTCAATGGTCTTCAATTGGCTTGAGTCGGCCTCGCAGCAGCAGTACAGGTAAAGAGTTTTTGTGAATGGCGTTGTACCAACAGGAGATTAGCTACAAGGTCGATCAGTTTTATTTTGACGGATAGAATAGACTGTGGATTATGACATAATCACAGAGACTGGGGGAGGGTGGGGGTTAAGTCACATGACGCACAGTCGTTCTTTCATTTTTTTTTGGGGGGGCCCAAAGCAAAGGGCCAATACGGGGCCACATATAAAACAATTTTTAAGGCCGCCGATAGCTGATAATGGAAAAAAAAACTTTTTAAAATGTTGGGATCCTGACTCACACAATTCAAAGCCCCAGACACCCCCCTACCCTCCCCATCAAGTGTACATACTGTAGCTGGGGGATGAAAATGTCTCTAAAGGGGGGGGGTCTCTTAGCATTGAAGGGGATTTAGGTATCCACCTAGTTTGCCAATCAATAGGGACGACTCTGTGACATGTGACGTCTTCGTTGAGTGGAATAACTAGAGTGGCACAGATTTCAGTGGCACACCATTTAGTGGAACACCATTCACTGGCACACCATTCAGTGACACACCATTCAGTGGAACACCATTCAGTGACACACCATTCAGTGACACACCCTTCAGTGGAACACCATTCAGTGACACACCATTCAGTGACACACCCTTCAGTGGAACACCATTCAGTGGAACACCATTCAGTGGCACACCATTCAGTGGCGTACCATGCAGTGGCACACCATTCAGTGGCGCACCATTCAGTGGCACACCATTCAGTGGCACACCATTCAGTGGCACACCATTCAGTGGCGTACCATGCAGCGGCACACCATTCAGTGACACACCATTCAGTGGAACACCATTCAGTGACACACTATCAGTGGCACACCATTCAGTGACACACCATTCAGTGGAACACCATTCAGTGGAACACCATTCAGTGACACACTATCAGTGGCACACCATTCAGTGACACACCATTCAGTGGAACACCATTCAGTGACACACCATTCAGTGGCACACCATTCAGTGGAACACCATTCAGTGGCACACCATTCAGTGGCACACCATTCAGTGACACACCATTCAGTGGAACACCATTCAGTGACACACCATTCAGTGGCGTACCATGCAGTGGCACACCATTCAGTGGCACACCATTCAGTGGCACACCATTCAGTGGCACACCATTCAGTGACACACCATTCAGTGGCGTACCATGCAGTGGCACACCATTTAGTGGCACACCATTCAGTGACACACCATTTAGTGGAACACCATTCAGTGACACACCATTCAGTGACACACCCTTCAGTGGAACACCATTCAGTGGCACACACTTCAGTGGCGTACCATGCAGTGGGACACCATTCAGTGGAGCACCATTCAGTGACACACCCTTCAGTGGCACACCTTTCAGTGGAACACCATTCAGTGGCACACACCTCACCTGAGCATCATTAAGTGGCACACCCTTCAGTGGCGTACCATTCAGTGGCACACACTTTGTTGTTGTTGCTGATATATCAGTATGAAGTCACAGTAAGTGCACAAATCATACAACGATATCAACGCCATACTAATAGAACATCAACAAAAAATTATTACATTATTAACACCATAGTGTAATACAGCCTTTATAAGAATTTTGGAATTATCACCGAGAGATGAGTTCCCCAGAGGGTATGGCCATCCTTGCCTAAACACTGCTTAACTAGTTAACTTCTTTTAACTTTGTTGTAAGTCTGATTCAATCTTACATAACCACTGAGTCAAGAGAACCTATATTTACTACAAATTGTATATATATATCCATATTCAGATATTCTGTACATTATGACACGTCTTATAATACATTAATTACAACATAAATTACAACATATATTACAACATATATTACAACATGCATATTTTACTTATAGTATCCTAGATATTAAGTTTGTACAATTTTCATTTGGTTATAATTCTGATTTCATACAATTCAACATTCATTTTAATATTAACGAAATTGACATAACTGTTACTAATTCATTTTTTTTTTTTTTTTGAATTGCAAAAATGTTTTCAATGAATGGTAAACTACATGAATTATTGTTAATGTATGGATTCTATAAATATATACAGCTTTATTCGATAAACAGTAATTTGATGAATTACATGAATACCATGTGATCTTAATATGATCTTTTTTACGACAGTGGAATCTTTTCAGTACTATAATTTGTTGATAAAATTCACGCATGCGCGTTCTCGATAGGGCCTAAATTGGACAGAAAATACATCATCGAAATGAAACGATACATTGTCAATTGAGAAACACAATGATACAATATCTTTATCCTCAATAAATTAAAAAAAAAATTAGCCCTGTTGTGCACTGCCATGGTTTAAAAGGAATCACCATATTAAGTTTGGTGCTTTATATTCAACGATGTGGAGTTTTAAGCTGCACACATGAGCATATATAATTATATATATTCATGTTTATATACTAAGATATAGTTACTTTATGTATATATTTACTGAAGTTTTATTTAAGCATTTAATATTTGAACAATTACGACCTGTACACCTAGATGTATTTTGGTCTTTCGTTTTTTTTTCTCATAAATGAAATTAAAATTATTTTACTGAACAATGTTTAAAATAGACGTATAGTTTATACTGAACAATGTTTAAAATAGACGTATAGTTTATAGTTTATACTGAACAATGTTTAAAATAGACGTATAGTTTATACTGAACAATGTTTAAAATAGACGTATAGTTTATACTGAACAATGTTTAAAATAGACGTATAGTTTATACTGAGCAATGCTTAAAATAGACGTATAGTTTATACTGAACAATGTTTAAAATAGACGTATAGTTTATACTGAACAATGTTTAAAATAGACGTATAGTTTATACTGAACAATGTTTAAAATAGACGTATAGTTTATACTGAACAATGCTTAAAATAGACGTATAGTTTATACTGAACAATGTTTAAAATAGACGTATAGTTTATACTGAACAATGTTTAAAATAGACATATAGTTTATACTGAACAATGCTTAAAATAGACGTATAGTTTATAGTTAACAGCTCAAAAACAAAAAAAAACAAGCAATCAACAACATTGATAGATGTTCAAGTTCTAAGTGAATCATTTTATTGACCGACCGAGCGTACAAAATCTGGCTATTGAAATATGGTTTTATTTTATTAGATGGGTTAATATTGAGGACACTTTAAACAAATATTGCCGCTAACAATTTTTTTTACATTAATATAATAATTCATAAAAACACTTTTTTTTAAAAAGCCAGTAAACTGAAGCCATTATCCGGCGAGTCTCAAAAGTTTAAAGGCTAATGGAACCATTAAAAGTTACACGGTCGTAGCATTTAGTCTCACCGGTACTCACACCATTGAGCGTTTAGAGAACGTCCCCCGCCCCCCCCCTCCATTCCAACCGCTGTCACTCACCCCCCTCCCCCACCCACCACCACATTCACACTTCGTCACTGCGATTGCATGGCAGATGGTCTTTATTCCCGGGATTAATGTAACAACCCCACTCACCGCTGGGGCTGGTGGCGCAAGGCGGGCAGTTGGGGACAAAACTGGTGGTCAATTGACGCCTCGGGTTCAGTGTTCAAATCGCAACAGATAATGTTTTCAAAATGACAGCTAATTTCCGAAATGGGCGTAAAAAGACAGTTGTTAGGCTCTTTTGAAATGACCGAAATGACCAGGTTACTGCTAGAAATAAAAACGATCAAGTTTGTTGATAGTAGTCACAATGACCAGGTCTTTTTTATAGTACTCAAAATGACCAGATCTTTTTATAGTGCTCAAAATGACCAGTTTGCATAAAGTATTCGTAATGAAAAGGTTTGTTGATAGTACTAAAAAATACCAGGTCTTTTTATAGTACTCAAAATGACAAGTTTGCATAAAGTATTCGTAATGCAAAGGTTTGTTGATAGTACTCAAAATGACTAGGTCTTTCTATAGTACTCAAAATGACCAAAAAAACTTATGAAACTTATTGACTACTGATGTCATAGAGGGGAAATTAAACTGCTAAGATGGTGGGATGTTAGTTGAGGAGAAACTACTGGTGTAGATTAGTAAACACATCTTTCACTCTTTCAATATCTATACATTTAAAACAATATTAATATTGTATTTAAAAAGATCCACTCTAAGTCATCAAATATACGCCATCAACTCATTTACAAGTATGTAGGCCTTTTCTTTAAGAGGTCAATTCTATAAGAGGTCAATTCTATATCTATAAGAGGTCAATTCTATAAGAGGCCAATTCTGTAAGAGGTTAATTCTATGAGAGGTCAATTCTATAAGAGGCCAATTCTATAAGAGGTCAATTCTATAAGAGTAATCCACATATGGTATTTTATATATAATATTATATGGTTTAAGAATGGGGGGAGGGGGGTTGCTAAAAAGGTACTGTGCCCCGGGGTGCGAGTTAAGCTTGTTACGTCATTGACAATTAGTCTTGTCATTCTTAGTACCATAAAAAAAACACATCCTCTTCACAGTTTTATTTCTCCTCTCTTCTATCGTAAGTCGATAATTTTTCACAAGTTTTTAAGTTTCCAATTTAAATACCAATCTAACAGTAAATAGCGCCGGGTCTTGAAGTAACGATCAGAATTCCCCAGGATTTGTACAAACTGTTTTCAACTCCAATATAGGGGGGGGGGGGAGACGTTTGCTTCACTATTTCAAAGCCCGGGTGAAATTGCCTTTAGTTCACACCCCCCCCCCCCCTTACCGTCCATTTCCATCCCGCAGGGTTTGATCTGACCTGGTTTTTTTAAAAAGTGGAGTCTGTTTGATCAGCTTTGATGGGGGGGGGGCGGGGGGCGCATTGGTTGTAACGGAATGCATGCAAATTAAGGGTGAGTTTATTTTATTGGAAGGCATGTTGCCCTGTTATAAATAAAAATCAATGAACGACACATTAGATGGGTTAACGAAGGCCTGGGCCACTGCTGATGGCGGGTGGGGGGTACTGTATGAATGACGTGGCAGACTGAGTATCGGTTGACCTATTGCTACCCGAACCCCCCGCCCCACCACCACCACCACCACCCCACCCCTACAGGGCTAGATCTACATATAGAGGTATACATTTACACATGTCAGTGTTTAAGTAAAGGCTTAGATTATCAAAATTAAAACACACATTTTTATGTTGGCTCTTTAAGAACAACCTATTACACAACTGTTTATATGGAGGAGTGGTTGTGGTGGTGGTGATAGCTGACTGTTGTATACCGCACAATGTATGTGATTATTGTAGTTAATATACATAACTAAACATGCCAGGATATCTTTTACAGTAAAGTAAGGGAATGGGGAGTGGGGGGGGTCTATATTATATGATTTGTGGGAGGCTAGTTGAAATATTGTGTTGTTGGAAGTTTTAATGGCGAATGGGTTGAATGTTTGATGATTAGTGCGTTACATAATCTGTTGACGGTCTTTTACGACCAGTTCATTGTTTGCAGGAGGCGGGAAGAGACCTTGGTTTAGTAAATGTAACTTTAGTTTTCACCACAGACTAGATATCACACAATATCTAATCTGTTGTTGTTTTTTACTGTGTGTGTCACTCAAAAAAATAGTTATTACGAAAACAAACCTCCATGACTGAATGATTCGATAATTTTCTTTCTGTAATTTACATATTGGTGCGCATTTAATATTTTGATATTCCTCTCATTAGAAGAACCAATGATACATATGAATAGAATGGTCATATTATTAAGATGTTCAGTGCTCTGATTGGTCTTCCCATAGATGGGTCTTCCAATGAGATGAAAGAATTAGGATGACTGGTGTATCGTCATCATGATTATTGTTGAGATCTGCTACAGTTAAAATAAGTAGTTTACTAGAGTAGAGAGATGAGATTTTAAGAGAGATCAGTTTTGGATGAAGTCTTAGTCTTTATTTAGATTTTGTAATCAATTATGTTTAACATCAATCATGTAAAACAATAAACATTACATCATTTTCTATTAATTGATTGTTTTGACTATTAACTCGTGTGTTGTAATTGAGAATATATTATTACGTCACAAAGGCCACCAGTGAAAGTCTGACCACTACATGTGATAGAATGTATCTGACCACTGCATGTAATAGAATGTATCTGACCACTATATGTAATAGAATATATCTGACCACTGCATGTAATAGAATGTATCTGACCACTGCATGCAATAGAATGTATCTGTTCACTACATGTAATAGAATGTATCTGACCACTGAATGTAATAGAATGTACCTGACTACTACAAGTAATAGAATGTATCTGACCACTACATGCATTAGAATGTATCTGACCACTACATGTAATAGAATGTATCTTGCACTACATGTAATAGAATGTATCTGTCCACTACATGTAAGAGAATGTATCTGACCACTACATATAATAGAATGTATCTGACCACTGCATGCAGCGTAAGATCACCATCTTCAAGTTCACCTCGGGACACTATATATCTGGCATTAGTGGAGACATCGAATGGAACCAGCTAATGACCAGGCAGAGTTGGAGTTTAATGAAGGGGTTTGTGTCTTGTTAGGGCAGGATGAAAACTAGGTGGAAGACTGTCAGAAACATGAACCAATAACTAGGTCGAACGCTGCCAGAGAGCGAGAAGCCGAGTGAGAAAAATTAGGTTATTAGGTCAATGAAGAGAGTATGAGGGGGGAGGGCGTGTAACACTTGGTCCCGGGCGCCGATCGATTCTGACCATGCCATTTATTGACAATGAAGCCCTCTGGGTCTGGGGATAGGTAGACACTAACAGACGGTCGGTATGTATTCAAGGTCATGGTCACTTGCATCGATTTTGTACTGCTGGGCTCGTATGGCGATAGATGTGTTTGGTGTATGCATGATGTGTTTGTTTGGTGTATGCATGATGTGTTTGTTTGGTGAATGCATGATGTGTTTGTTAGGTGTATGCATGATGTGTTTGTTACGTGTATACATGATGTGTTTGTTTGGTGTATGCATGATGTGTTTGTTAGGTGTATACATGATGTGTTTGTTACGTGTATGCATGATGTGTTTGTTAAGTGTATGCATGATGAGTTTGTTAAGTGTATGTATGATGTGTTTGTTTGGTGTATGCATGATGTGTTTGTTAGGTGTATGCATGATGTGTTTGTTAAGTGCATACATGATGTGTTTGTTTGGTGTATGCATGATGTGTTTGTTAAGTGTATGTATGATGTGTTTGTTACGTGTATACATGATGTGTTTGTTTGGTGTATGCATGATGTGTTTGTTAAGTGTATGTATGATGTGTTTGTTAGGTGTATGCATGATGTGTTTGTTACGTGTATACATGATGTGTTTGTTTGGTGTATGCATGATGTGTTTGTTAAGTGTATGTATGATGTGTTTGTTAAGTGTATGCATGATGTGTTTGTTTAGTGTATGCACGATGTGTTTGTTAAGTGTATGCATGATGTGTTTGTTAAGTGTATGCATGATGTGTTTGTTAAGTGTATGTATGATGTGTTTGTTAAGTGTATGCATGATGTGTTTGTTAAGTGTATGCATGATGTGTTTGTTAAGTGTATGTATGGTGTGTTTGTTAAGTGTATGTATGATGTGTTTGTTTAGTGTATGCATGATGTGTTTGTTTAGTGTATGTATGATGTGTTTGTTAAGTGTATGCATGATATGTTTGTTAAATGTATGCATGATGTGTTTGTTAAGTGTATGTATGATGTGTTTGTTAAGTGTATGTATGATGTGTTTGTTAAGTGTATACATGATGTGTTTGTTAAGTGTATGTATGGTATGATATGCTTGGTGTATGCATGATTTATGTATGTATTTATAATGTACTTATTTGGTCTAGTTATGTTGTAGTTTATTTAGTTGCAGGGTCTTACTTTTACCGGACGGAGTTTTTTATGGTGTCAGATTGTCCTGATATTTTGTGGTATTAAAGTGGTGACAGTGTGAGCAATACAGGTGAGCTCTTTGTGCCGTATGAAGGATGCCCCCCCCCATAAGAAAATAATACTAAAGTAGCACCACATTTGTCCGCCACATCATGTTGCGTATTTCCTCATAATGAAGTGACGTAATATTGTTGAAGTCCAAGTAGGTAATCAATACCACTCGCTACCTTTGATTGATTTTAACGTCACTATTCTCACTGGCCATGGGTCTGATACAGTTCGATCTCCTCGTGCTGCCATTCGGAGAAAAAAATATGACACGTTTTGACAGGCCGTGGAACAAAGTATTCAAAGTTTATGTTTCCAACTCTCTCACACAAAGAGCAAAGATTGGATTCTTACAAATAGTTTTAAAAACAAACAACGAAAGACACATCCACTTATTTTGATTCATGATTTCAACAGAGCTGGTGCTAATTACTTTGTAACGTAGAATGAGATACACAATGACCAAGACTTGCAGGTCTTTTTTCTTTTAAACTATAAGACCTACATGTTTAAATGTTTTGTTGTCTTATTATATTAGGATAACACATATTATGGAATTTTGTAAAAATAGAAGCAACTCTGATATGAACGTGCGACTACACTGTATTCCAGTTTTATAGGTGCACCAGTTTTATAGGTGCACCAGTTTTATAGGTGCACCAGTTTTATAGGTGTGCCAGTTTTATAGGTGCACCAGTTTTATAGGTGTGCCAGTTTTATAGGTGCACCAGTTTGTGAGAAAAGTGTAGAGCGTACGTCTCTTACTTTTAATGGTCATTTATTCTTATCTTACAATATCATTGATACCATCAGAATGTCTGTAGGTGTGAGCTTTATCATATGTTTATCAATGTCTTTGTGACCAGTCTGATGTAGAAGTTACAACTCGAAAGCGCGTGAGGGTGTGTGGGGTGGGGGGGGGGAAGGGTTCGTAAACTCACATTGATTCACAGTTCCAGACACTCCGGGGGAAAAAAAATACAACGATAAGAAGAATCTCTCTTCACTGGACAGAGGTCAGTGTACTTATTATCATGCCGATGGTCTCGGAGGTATTGATCTTATGACCAGAGTACACACAGTCACCACGGACTGTGGATCTTGAACCTCAATTCTCTTCCCGTTATTTAATTTGTTTGTCAGTTTCCCCCCGGGGGGGGGGGGGAGGGGGTGGTAGTGGTGGTGGTGGTGGCGGGCTCAACCTCCTCCGTACCTCTCCCTGCCTGATCACAAGAGGGTCAGCCCAGCGCCCCCCCCCCAAGTAACGGATACACATGTTGTCGCTGGATGACCTCAGCAGATTAAACCCATCAAATTCGAACGCAACGGACCTCCAAGTTATTGCCGCTGGTGACGACATGAAAAAAACAACAACAACAAAGCTGTTAACTGCTGTCGCTTTACTCAACGTCAAAAGTTTCCAGTTAAAAATGGACATGTCGCTTCAAGTTTAGTGTCCAACACCAATACCAGGGTTTCCCAAAGTATGGTACGCGTACCCTCAAGGGATACGCGAATATTTTGGCTGGGGTACGCGCTGCAACGGGCTGAGAACATTTGGTAAACATTCACGGCTAAAGTGAAAACACAGGGAAATAATGACCGTAAAAACAATTTGCAAGTTTTGTGTTTTTTTACAATTATTTACGACAATAAAAAAAAATAGGGGGGGGGGTACACAAATGTCGAAAACTTGGGAAACATTATCCTAGAGGTTGACGAATTTTATGTATGTGTATGTATGTTGCCCTGTCTACATTGCCCTGTCTACATTGCCTTGTCTACATTGCCTTGTGTACATTGCCCTGTGTACATTGCCCTGTCTGCATTGCCTTGTGTACATTGCCCTGTCTGCATTGCCCTGTGTACATTGCCCTGTCTGCATTGCCCTGTGTACATTGCCCTGTGTACACTGCCCTGTGTACATTGCCTTGTGTACATTGCCCTGTGTACATTGCCCTGTCTACATTGCCCTGTCTACATTGCCCTGTCTGCATTGCCTTGTCTACATTGCCTTGTGTACATTGCCCTGTGTACATTGCCCTGTCTGCATTGCCCTGTGTACATTGCCCTGTCTGCATTACCCTGTCTACATTGCCCTGTCTGCATTGCCCTGTGTACATTGCCCTGTGTACATTGCCCTGTGTACATTGCCCTCTGTACATTGCCCTGATTTCAATCCCATCTGGAGTTTAATATAAAATACTTGCAACGAATTGTGGGCTATGTCTTGAATTAATTGTGTGGAGGAGGCTGGGAAGGGGTCTCAGATGGGGGGGGGAAGCTTCTAAAGTGGTGGGGGGGCTGTGTGGAATGTGACATGACACAACGTCATAAAAATTGTCCCGTTGAACTGGTTTGACAACTCGTTCTTGACCGGAAGATGACCGAAATGATGACCGGTGACGAAATTCCTAAAGTCAGATGTCACCCAGACATATAGCTGTAATCATCTTTTTTTGTGGTCATAGAAGAAGTAACTGCCCCGTGGTCATCTGATAATGTTCAGCCGATGGACACGCGAGTCATGATTGGTCATAGCTGGCTGACCATGCAGAGAGTCATTGTGATGGTTCAAATGGATACCAACTATTTTAACGGTCGCGAAGATCACCCTCCGTCTGCCTCTCCCCCACCTCGGCCCTTCTCATTGTGAACTACTAACCACAATTGCCCGTTGGACATGCATTAGTCAAAGGTAGGTGTGTGTGTGTGTGTGTGTGTTACAAAGGTGTGGCCATGAATCTGCCGATGCGATCAGGTTTGATTGAGATTTCTTTATCCCCTGTTCAGAGAAAGAACAAAGACTGGATCGTTCCTTCATCATTTTCTTTTTCTTTTTTTTTTCAGTTTCAGTTTTTAACAAAAAAAAAAGTTATCCTCACCGTCGTGCCTGAATACCCAGTGCACAATTCGAAAATAAAGGAAATAAGCACGTGTTTCAACTGCCTCTGATGCGTACATTGCTGAAGCTGGCATAATGCTGTTGTGTACAGCCTTTAACTCGTGGCTGCTTTGAGGGCCGTCTTATGATCGCCGTGGGCCCTGGGCACATTTTCATCTAAAGGACCAATGGGGCCCCGCGCTTAAAAAAAGTAATTACGATGTGATAGTACATGAAATTTCGTTGGCCTCTTAAGGTTTGTGGCGCCCTACTGTCCCTATAGGGTAAGACGATCCGGGTTGTCCAAAGATCTGTTCATGAGCGCGTTTGTGTGTGTATGCGTGTGTGTGTGTCTGCATTAATTGTATTATTCCGATGTCACTTTCTGTATGTAATAAATGTAACTCACAGATTAGAGTTCAGATTCTGACATACAAGAGTATTAATACATCACGTATCTCCATCAAACATCATAAACCATGTCATCTTCCCCCTGTTACATCTGATCATCTGTACATTAGCTTCACTTCATTAATATTTCAGCTCAACACCCTTCAATCACCCCCCTGCCTCCCACCCCTATCAACAACAACATAACTACCCCTCTCCCTCCCACCACCACCACCACCGAAATCTACCAGTAACTCCCCTTCCACCCTATCTCCCTCACCACCACCAGCACGTGCCTTCCAGTGGTGACCTATGACACATACACATTGGCCTACTTTTTGCCCCCCCCTCGCAAGCTTAACGTTCAAACAAAATAAAATAAACTGTCAGGTATTACCAGACACGTTGCGCCCAGTGTTGCCTCTACGCTGTACGCATGTGCGCCACATGCACTACGCCGAGTAAGCGCACAAACCTTTTTTTCTTTTTCAAACATCGCCCAAATGTTTTATTTACTAGTTTTAAATACCGTCATGTTGCGCACCAGAGGAGACAACCCTTTCCAGAGTTGCGCACCAAAGGTTACAACGCCTTCCAAAGTTGTGCACCAAAGATTACAACGCCTTCCAGAGTTGCGCACCAAAGGTTACAACCCCTTCCAGAGTTACGCACCAAAGGTGACAACCCCTTCCAAACTTGTGCACCAAAGATTACAACGCCTTCCAGAGCTGCGCACCAAAAGTTACAACCCCTTCCAGAGTTGCGCACCAAAGTTTACAACCCCTTCAAAAGTTACGCACCAAAGGTGACAACCCCTTCCAAAGTTGTGCACCAAAGGTTACAACGCCTTCCAGAGTTGCGCACCAAAGTTTACAACCCCTTCAAAAGTTGTGCACCAAAGGTTACAACCCCTTCCAAAGTTGCGCACCAAAGGTTACAACGCCTTCCAGAGTTGCGCACCATAGGTTACAACCCCTTCCAGAGTTGCGCAACAAATGTTACAACCCTTTCCAGATGTTCTTTGCCTCACAAAGTCTTCGAAAAAAAATTACAGAGAAACACTGATTGCAACTTTTGACGATTGCGACCGACAACTATTTTTGTCTATGTTCATCATCTCCATGGTCGTTCAATTTGTCACCAATATTTGTTGTCACCAATGATTCGTGTCGTGTCCACGCGTCGTACCGCTAGGTAACACAATAATAGGACAATCCCTTTCCCCCCACCCCTCCTCCCCCTCCCCTCGTGGTCTGATGCTAATCAGAGATATGAAGTTTAATGGGTGGACTATCAGTGCCATTTATCAATACCGGGGCACATCAAAGTCTTTTACCTGTGTGATCTATCCCAATCTCTCCTCCTCTACGACGCCGTTCTCTATCAATCATTCAATCATTATTCGACTGCGCTGACTATAAAGACAAACGTTACTGAAAAAAAAATAGGAACAAAGGTGAGAAACATTAAAGGGAGAGTTACTTGTGGTGTGGGGGGGGGGAAGGGGGGGAGAGGGGATGAATGTGATTTTTTTTATCCCCTTGAAAGGATTATCCTTCTTAGAAATATTAGAGGCGATGCTCCCCCCACATACACACACTTTTTTTTCTCTCCTTTGCACGCACCCCTTCTCTTCCCCATCCTGCTCTGGGCAACATTAATCGATAATTCGATTACGCCCCAGCTGACGGCCGTGAGGATCAATTAGCCCTCCAGGGTCGACATACGACCCCCACCCCCACCCCTCTCCCCTCACAGCTCCTGAACGTGTGTACAAGTTTCCTTTGTTTTGTGTTCCCCCCCCCCCCCCCCCGGTCTCGCTCTTTTCTCCCTGGCTCCAGGTACTGATAAATAGTAGGACTGGTTAATGAAAGCTGGGTGTGATGGGGAGAGTAGAGAGGGGTGGGGGGAACACTTCCTAGGGGAGGGAGGGGGATGGAGGTACGCTGCAAGCAGTAGTGGAGTGTGCATGGGGTGGGGGGGCAGGTGATTGCTGGTAGAAAGGTATAAGGGATGCTAGTTCTTTGTTTAAAAATGTCTGCAAGGCATCACGGTCCGGGCTTTCAAAGCCCTGACTTACAAACAGGGGGGGGGGGGGACACGAGCCGGGCCATATGGTGAAAGGGAGCGATGCAACGTTTTGGGTTGACAAGCATCATAGACTCGACCAACAACCCAAACCCATTTTAGACCTCCCCACCCCCTCCACCACTCAACATAATCCGATCAAAGTATCAGTCCGGAGATTATTTTTGTTCTCCTTACCCCCCCCCCCCATCACTACCATCAGTCAGCTTACGACTCCTTGTTTCAGTACTTGTACCAACTGTCAAAGGGTAAAAGTGTTAAAAGTTGGAAGGGGGGGGGAATAGAGAGAGATATGGTTGGTGAGGGGTATTGCTGCGGTGCTGTGCTGGACAAAGAGCCTCGGGGAGGGGGGTGTGGGGTGTGTGGAGCGGGAGTCAGATATCATAGGTACGTGGGAATTAAACGGGCCGACAGTAACTGGTCGGGTACAACTGATAAGTACTTCACAATGTAGTGAAGGGGTGTGTGTGAGTGAGGGTAGGCGTGGGTGGTGGCTGTATCACATATAGTAGATAGAAATACCACAAGAGGAGACGTGGAGGTGGAGGGAGGGGAGGGGGGGTAGACTTGTGTTTTCAGTAGGAGAGTGAGACAAACAATATAATTGTGTGAGCAGTGACGTACTCACTCTGTGTGTCACAGGCGCGGCACGAGGGTTTAACTACTGGCCCCCCAATTCTGACACGACGTGTGGTATCATGTCCCTCCACCCCCCCACCCCCAACAACACACACACAGACACAAACACACAGACACAGACACATTGTCTACGATTCAGCAATATGATGCTTGTTCGTTCATTTACCTTTTCTTTCATGTAAAAGACCCCCCCCCCCAACCAATCTGTACATTTTCGGAGCTATAAAACACTCAAGAACATTTTTTCACCAATCATCTTATTCATGTCCCGACATGAAGAGCAGTTTATTGTTTCGTTTTATAGTAATGAATGGGTAACCAGATGTAGACCTATTCTATTCATAAATATCTACTCTACATAAATGTCTAATATATATATATATATATGTGTGTGTATATATATATATATATAAGTGTCTAACCTATATAAATGTCTAATATATATAAATGTCCATTGTAAATGAATGACAACTGTTGTATATGTGTGGGACGAGGTTGAAAGGGATCGACTGACTGATTGACATGCTGATTGACTTGCTGATTAACTTGCTGAGTGACTAGCTGAGTGACTTGCTGAGTGACTTGCTGAGTGACTTGCTGATTGACATGCTGATTGACTTGCTGATTAACTTGCTGAGTGACTAGCTGAGTGACTTGCTGAGTGACTTGCTGAGTGACTTGCTGATTGACTTGCTGATTGACTTGCTGATTGACTTGCTGAGTGACTTGCTGAGTGACTTGCTGAGTGACTTGCTGATTGACTTGCTGATTGACTTTCTGAGTGACTTGCTGAGTGACTTGCTGAGTGACTTGCTGATTGACTTGCTGATTGACTTGCTGATTGACTTGCTGAGTGACTTGCTGATTGACTTGCTGATTAACTTGCTGATTGACTTGCTAAGTGACTTGCTGATTGACTTGCTGATTGACTTGCTGATTGACTTGCTGAGTGACTTGCTGAGTGACTAGCTGAGTGACTTGCTGAGTGACATGCTGAGTGACTTGCTGATTGACTTGCTGATTGACTTGCTGATTGACTTGCTGAGTGACTAGCTGAGTGACTTGCTGATTGACTTGCTGAGTGACTTGCTGAGTGACTTGCTGATTGACTTGCTGATTGACTTGCTGATTGACTTGCTGAGTGACTTGCTGAGTGACTTGCTGATTGACTTGCTGAGTGAGTTGCTGATTGACTTGCTGAGTGACTTGCTGATTGACTTGCTGAGTGACTTGCTGATTCACTTGCTGATTGACTTGCTGAGTGACTTGCTGATTGACTTGCTGATTGACTTGCTGATTGACTTGCTGTTTGACTTGCTGATTGACTTGCTGAGTGACTTGCTGATTGACTTGCTGATTGACTTGCTGATTGACTTGCTGAGTGACTTGCTGAGTGACTTGCTGATTGACTTGCTGATTGACTTGCTGAGTGACTTGCTGAGTGACTTGCTGATTGACTTGCTGAGTGACTTGCTGAGTGACTTGCTGATTGACTTGCTGATTGACTTGCTGATTGACTTGCTGAGTGACTTGCTGAGTGACTTGCTGATTGACTTGCTGAGTGAGTTGCTGATTGACTTGCTGAGTGACTTGTGATTGACTTGCTGATTGATTTGCTGATTGGCTTGCTGAGTGACTTGCTGAGTGACTAGCTGATTGACTTGCTGATTGACTTGCTGAGTGACTTGCTGATTGACTTGCTGATTGACTTGCTGATTGACTTGCTGATTGACTTGCTGAGTGACTTGCTGATTGACTGACTGATTGAATGACTGACTTACTGATTGGATGATTGACTGAATGATTGACTGACTGACTTGCTGATTGACTTGCTGAGTGACTGGATGATTGACAGGCTGATTGGTCGGTTGACTGACCAATCACTGATAACATGGTAATAATTTGGCTACACAGAGATTTTAAATTCATGAAAATACGAACATTAGCCTGAGTCTATCCACACGTTATAAACTGACGTCATGAAATCAAAGGCAAATAATTCACAACGAGTTTCCTAAATACAAAAACAACACTACCCGAGAGACCGATGGGACACGTTGTAACAACCGCAGTGTATCAATGTGGACTTAACTTATTAAAATAATCAAATGATCGGTTTATTGGATTAAAAAAAATGTTGCTAATTTTATGATTGAATTAAAAAAAAAAATTGGCTTGTAGTCATCTTCCAAAACAAGATTAACGGAGATTGTTCGATGGAGTTCAATAGTCATACAAATCATTCTCTCAAGCCTTTCCGGTGTCGTCGATAAGTTTAATACAAGGGTTCTCATAGTGCCCACCGTGAACTGATTTTATGTAGGTTTGCTAAAATATTTACAACTGTGTGTACTGTATGGTGCGTAGGTTTGCCAAAATATTTACAACTGTGTGTACTGTATGGTGCGTAGGTTTGCCAAAATGTGTACAACTGTGTGTACTGTATGGTGCGTAGGTTTGCCAAAATATTTACAACTGTGTGTACTGCATGGTGCGTAGGTTTGCCAAATTATTTACAACTGTGAGTACTGTATGGTGCGTAGGTTTGCCAAAATGTGTACAACTGTGTGTACCAACTTAGCTCACCACTCGCCCCCACCCTCTACCAACTTAGCTCACCACTCGCCCCCACCCCCTACCAACTTAGCTCACCACTCGCCACCACCCCCTACCAACTTAGCTCACCGCTCGCCCCCACCCTCTACCAACTTAGCTCACCACTCGCCCCCACCCCCTACCAACTTAGCTCACCACTCGCCCCCACCCCCTACCAACTTAGCTCACCACTCGCCCCCACCCCCTACCAACTTAGCTCACCGCTCGCCCCCACCCTCTACCAACTTAGCTCACCACTCGCCCCCACCCCCTACCAACTTAGCTCACCGCTCGCCCCCACCCTCTACCAACTTAGCTCACCACTCGCCCCCACCTCCCTACCAACTTAGCTCACCACTCGCCACCACCCCCCACCTCCCTACCAACTTAGCTCACCGCTCGCCCCCACCCTCTACCAACTTAGCTCACCACTCGCCCCCACCTCCCTACCAACTTAGCTCACCACTCGCCACCACCCCCACCTCCCTACCAACTTAGCTCACCACTCGCCACCACCCCCCACCTCCCTACCAACTTAGCTCACCACTCGCCACCACCCCCACCTCCCTACCAACTTAGCTCACCACTCGCCCCCACCCCCTACCAACTTAGCTCACCACTCGCCACCACCCCCCACCTCCCTACCAACTTAGCTCACCACTCGCCCCCACCTCCCTACCAACTTAGCTCACCACTCGCCACCACCCCCCACCTCCCTACCAACTTAGCTCACTGCTCGCCCCCACCCTCTACCAACTTAGCTCACCACTCGCCCCCACCTCCCTACCAACTTAGCTCACCACTCGCCACCACCCCCCACCTCCCTACCAACTTAGCTCACCGCTCTGCCCCCACCCTCTACCAACTTAGCTCACCACTCGCCCCCACCTCCCTACCAACTTAGCTCACCACTCGCCACCACCCCCCACCTCCCTACCAACTTAGCTCACCACTCGCCCCCACCTCCCTACCAACTTAGCTCACCACTCGCCCCCACCCCCTACCAACTTAGCTCACCGCTCGCCCCCACCCCCCACCTCCCTACCAACTTAGCTCACCACTCGCCACCACCCCCCACCTCCCTACCAACTTAGCTCACCACTCGCCCCCACCCCCACCTCCCTACCAACTTAGCTCACCACTCGCCACCACCCCCCACCTCCCTACCAACTTAGCTCACCACTCGCCACCACCCCCCACCTCCCTACCAACTTAGCTCACCACTCGCCCCCACCCCCCACCCTCTACCAACTTAGCTCACCACTCGCCCCCACCCCCTACCAACTTAGCTCACCACTCGCCCCCACCCCCTACCAACTTAGCTCACCACTCGCCCCCACCCTCTACCAACTTAGCTCACCACTCGCCCCCACCTCCCTACCAACTTAGCTCACCGCTCGCCCCCACCCTCTACCAACTTAGCTCACCACTCGTTCCCACCCTCTACCAACTTAGCTCACCACTCGCCCCCACCTCCCTACCAACTTAGCTCACCACTCGCCACCACCCCCCACCTCCCTACCAACTTAGCTCACCACTCGCCACCACCCCCACCTCCCTACCAACTTAGCTCACCACTCGCCACCACCCCCACCCTCTACCAACTTAGCTCACCACTCGCCCCCACCCCCTACCAACTTAGCTCACCACTCGCCACCACCCCCACCTCCCTACCAACTTAGCTCACCACTCGCCCCCACCTCCCTACCAACTTAGCTCACCGCTCGCCCCCACCCTCTACCAACTTAGCTCACCACTCGCCCCCACCTCCCTACCAACTTAGCTCACCACTCGCCACCACCCCCCACCTCCCTACCAACTTAGCTCACCGCTCGCCCCCACCCTCTACCAACTTAGCTCACCACTCGCCCCCACCTCCCTACCAACTTAGCTCACCACTCGCCACCACCCCCACCTCCCTACCAACTTAGCTCACCACTCGCCACCACCCCCCACCTCCCTACCAACTTAGCTCACCACTCGCCACCACCCCCACCTCCTACCAACTTAGCTCACCACTCGCCCCCACCTCCCTACCAACTTAGCTCACCACTCGCCCCCACCCCCTACCAACTTAGCTCACCGCTCGCCCCCACCCCTCTACCAACTTAGCTCACCACTCGCCCCCACCCCCTACCAACTTAGCTCACCACTCGCCCCCACCCCTACCAACTTAGCTCACCACTCGCCCCCACCCTCTACCAACTTAGCTCACCACTCGCCCCCACCTCCCTACCAACTTAGCTCACCGCTCGCCCCCACCCTCTACCAACTTAGCTCACCACTCGTTCCCACCCTCTACCAACTTAGCTCACCACTCGCCACCTCCCTACCAACTTAGCTCACCACTCGCCACCACCCCCCACCTCCCTACCAACTTAGCTCACCACTCGCCACCACCCCCCACCTCTCCTACCAACTTAGCTCACCACTCGCCACCACCCCCTACCAACTTAGCTCACCACTAACCACCACCCCTCCTACCAACTTAGCTCACCACTCGCCACCACCCCCACCTCCCTACCAACTTAGCTCACCACTCGCCACCACCCCCACCTCCCTACCAACTTAGCTCACCACTCGCCACCACCCCCACCCCTCTACCAACTTAGCTCACCACTCGCCCCCACCCCCTACCAACTTAGCTCACCACTCGCCACCACCCCCACCTCCCTACCAACTTAGCTCACCACTCGCCCCCACCTCCCCTACCAACTTAGCTCACCGCTCGCCCCCACCCTCTACCAACTTAGCTCACCACTCGCCCCCACCTCCCTACCAACTTAGCTCACCACTCGCCACCACCCCCACCTCCCTACCAACTTAGCTCACCACTCGCCACCACCCCCCTACCAACTTAGCTCACCACCCCCACCTCCCTACCAACTTAGCTCACCACTCGCCACCACCCCCCACCTCCCCTACCAACTTAGCTCACCACTCGCCACCACCCCCACCTCCCTACCAACTTAGCTCACCACTCGCCACCACCCCCACCCTCTACCAACTTAGCTCACCACTCGCCCCCACCCCCTACCAACTTAGCTCACCACTCGCCACCACCCCCCACCTCCCTACCAACTTAGCTCACCACTCGCCCCCACCTCCCTACCAACTTAGCTCACCGCTCGCCCCCACCCTCTACCAACTTAGCTCACCACTCGCCCCCACCTCCCTACCAACTTAGCTCACCACTCGCCACCACCCCCACCTCCCTACCAACTTAGCTCACCGCTCGCCCCCACCCTCTACCAACTTAGCTCACCACTCGCCCCCACCTCCCTACCAACTTAGCTCACCACTCGCCACCACCCCCACCTCCCTACCAACTTAGCTCACCACTCGCCACCACCCCCACCTCCCTACCAACTTAGCTCACCACTCGCCACCACCCCCACCTCCCCTACCAACTTAGCTCACCACTCGCCCCCACCCCCTACCAACTTAGCTCACCACTCGCCACCACCCCCCACCTCCCTACCAACTTAGCTCACCACTCGCCCCCACCTCCCTACCAACTTAGCTCACCACTCGCCACCACCCCCCACCTCCCTACCAACTTAGCTCACCACTCGCCACCACCCCCCACCTCCCTACCAACTTAGCTCACCACTCGCCACCACCCCCACCTCCCTACCAACTTAGCTCACCACTCGCCACCACCCCCCACCTCCCTACCAACTTAGCTCACCA
This sequence comes from Bulinus truncatus, assembly GCA_021962125.1. NCBI lineage: Eukaryota > Metazoa > Mollusca > Gastropoda > Planorbidae > Bulinus > Bulinus truncatus. Next base: position 18,560,653 of record JAGDYQ010000001.1, on the reverse strand, counting down.
CTCGCCACCACCCCCCACCTCCCCTACCAACTTAGCTCACCACTCGCCACCACCCCCACCTCCCTACCAACTTAGCTCACCACTCGCCACCACCCCCACCTCCCTACCAACTTAGCTCACCACTCGCCCCCACCTCCCTACCAACTTAGCTCACCACTCGCCACCACCCCCACCTCCCTACCAACTTAGCTCACCACTCGCCACCACCCCCACCTCCCTACCAACTTAGCTCACCACTCGCCACCACCCCCCACCTCCCTACCAACTTAGCTCACCACTCGCCACCACCCCCCACCTCCCTACCAACTTAGCTCACCACTCGCCCCCACCCCCTACCAACTTAGCTCACCACTCGCCACCACCCCCACCTCCCTACCAACTTAGCTCACCACTCGCCCCCACCTCCCTACCAACTTAGCTCACCACTCGCCACCACCCCCCACCTCCCTACCAACTTAGCTCACCACTCGCCACCACCCCCCACCTCCCTACCAACTTAGCTCACCACTCGCCACCACCCCCCACCCCCTACCAACTTAGCTCACCACTCGCCCCAACCCCTACCAACTTAGCTCATTACTCGCCCCAACCTCTACCAACTTAGCTCACAACTCGCCACCACCCCTCCTACCAACTTAGCTCACCACTCGCCAAATGTTCAGGATGTACTGTTGTGTTTTTTTTTAAACTATTATTATGTAGATTTCGAATTAAGTTGAAAGATACTCTGTCGGAAAACAACAACAACAACTACTACTCTATGACTGAAAGGGACGGGGGGGGGGCGAGTTGTGTACAACGCTCGACTGTCGTTTAACTCCATTATTAACTGTGTTTACAGAAACAGATACATTCTACATTTCCTTTGCCTCCGTGGTCTTTTAGAGCTAAGGGAACTTTTATATTTTGTCTGAAGTTAACTAAAAATTGCTTATCAGCATTACATAGTGTTAAAAATCTTATTCAGTTGGTAGATTTTCGGCCACATTTGCAATTAAAGAAAAAAATATATCGTATTGGACTCCTAACTATCAAACTATCTTCCTTTTTGGAAATCACAAAATGTTATAATACTATTTGACGATGTCGTAAATAAACACACATAAAACAATATTGATACTTACTTTAGACCAGTGCCGCCGAGAGGGGGGGGAGGGACAGGGGGCGCAAATGCCCAGGGGCCCGGCGAGTTTTATGGGCCCGAATTGAGCTGGCCAATCAACTTTTGAAAATATTATTATCAGCACGGGGGCCCATGACAGCCCTGCCCAGCAATGTTCCCTCTAAGCAGAGCGCGTGAGCAATCGCTCACACGAATTCAGAGCGTCGCTCATACTACCCGTACGATCGCTCACTCCGAAGGACGAAATCGCTTAAATAGCTCACAAATTCTAGCCTCAAACAAAATGTCGCTCAGAGACAAAATTTTTCGCTCACTTCGCTTAGAGGGAACATTGCTGCCCAGGGGCCCGAAATTTCTGTCGGTGGGTCTGCTTTACAGACATACTTTGAATGGGCCAACCAGGTTTTGTTTTTTTTTTGTGTTGTTTATTTACTATTGTGTCTCAAAAACTGTTTTTTAATGGTGAGTCCCGAGTCTCGTCAGTTTGGGAATCTCGTCCCCCCCCCCCCCCCGAGATTTAGCACAATCACAAAATAAAATTGAATGACGTTTCGTATTTCTATGCGACTTAAAAAAAAACTGTGATTGTCTGTGAAGTGTGAGCACTTTCAAAAACTGAGAAGTTTGCACTGTTGTAGCGATGAGCAATCCAGTTGTGATGGTCATATCAAGCTGCCAACTTCAGTCACGACAATCCTGTTATGTTCTATAAATAGCTGACAAACGACAATAACGTACAACAAAAGAAGTCTAAAATGTCGTGCGATGAAGTCCCTGTAAGGCTGATATGTCGTATAACGAGTCAGGTAATGACTATACAAGTAAAACAATGTCGTACAATGAAGTCCCTGTGGTTGGTAAGATGTCGTCTAGCGAGTCAGGTAATAACAATACAAGTCTAAAATGTCTTATAAGGAAGTCCGTGTGAGCTTGCTATGACGTATAACGAGTCAGGTAACTACAATACAAGTCTAAAATGTCGTACAATGAAGTCCATGTGAGGCTATGTCGTATAACGAGTCATGAAAAGTCAAGTTTAATAAAACGTATAACACTTCTTTGAATGAGACAAAATTTTCAGTAACATTCGTTTTAGTGTTGAGACGTTTCATCAGAATCGTTAAAAAGAATTATCAAAACTTTCTGTCGTATTTGACCCGGGATCAGAATAGGAGAATGTCTACTCTGTGTCTAATTTCTCTTCCGACGCTAATTTAGCCTAATTTATCAATGTTTCATACATTTTATTACTTTTATGTATAGCGGAATTGGAATTTGGAAGTAGAATAGGCATCGATTGTTTAGAGACATATCGATATCGTTTTGGAATCATTAAAAAGTTTGACTTCGTCCCATCACTGATTATTATCAACTTTCTTTAATCATGATCTATAATCATGATCTAATCATAAGTTATTATTATTTAAACAGATCTGAAAGACCTTCACGAATTCACATCAAAACCCAGACTTTTTATCTCATGGTACATACATACATGAAAGAGGTTTCTAGCATTGCTGAGATTCGAACCGCAAACCTTAATCCACCCGATCGGCTTCAAAACCTGAGATTCTACTTTTCATTTCTACAGCCCATGTCCTACTCCTCTCTACAGCCCCTGTAAGGCTTTTGCCCTGCGTACCTCTCTCTACAGCCCATGTAAGGCTTTTGCCCTGCGTACTCCTCTCTACAGCCCCTGTAAGGCTTTTGCCCTGCGTACTCCTCTCTACAGCCCCTGTAAGGCTTTTGCCCTGCGTACTTCTCTCCACAGCCCCTGTAAGGCTTTTGCCCTGCGTACTTCTCTCCACAGCCCCTGTAAGGCTTTTGCCCTGCGTACTTCTCTCTACAGCCCATGTAAGGCTTTTGCCCTGCGTACTTCTCTCCACAGCCCATGTAAGGCTTTTGCCCTGCGTACTTCTCTCTACAGCCCATGTAAGGCTTTTGCCCTGCGTACTTCTCTCTACAGCCCATGTAAGGCACTTTTGCCCTGTCGTACTACTCCTCTTCACTGTTCCCGATCCATGAGGCTTTTGCCCTTACTTCCTCTCACTCCTATGTAAGGCTTTTTTTGTGTCCTTGCTCTCATCCTATGTAAGGTGTATTGCCTGGTACTTCTCTCTACAACCTATGGGCTTTTGCTCCCCCTTACATTTATGAAAGGCAATGTCATAAAGTTGTTACTTCTTTCACCCTCCCCGATCCATATTTTTGCCCCCCACCCCTTGAAAAATTCCTAGCTTTTTCTTCCTTGCACTCATCCATAAATATGTTTCTTGGTCAACCTTTAGGAAACACCTTTAGAATTGAAGACAGGTTTTTCCTACTTTCTCTTTCATAGTTGTACCGGCACTAACCCATATATTTTTCTCAAAGGCGTATCTCTTGTTTCGGAGCCTCTGTTTCTCTCTAAAAAAATGGCCATTTCTTCCCCCCCCCCCAAATGTAAGTAGGTCATGTACTGTTGGTCAGCGTTACAGGACTGTGACACATTATCTCAACTTGGTTATGTTACCGTTGGCTCATGTCTGGTGTCAGGCTATTGGTGTGCGGTGTTGCAGGGGAGGCGGAGGAGGGGGAGTGAGGGGTGGTCGCAACTGGACACGGTGGGGGGGGGGTCATTGAATCCTTTATCTCTTCTGGACAGGAGCGTGACGTCTTGACCGGTGTCTCCATTGTCTCAGGTGCTGGACATTGACGTGACCAGAGGTGACTACTGACCCAGTGATGACAAGAGGGACGTGTCGCATCATACTGAGTGGGCACGTAATATTACATCCTCAGTGTCCACTCTTGGTCAGCTAGGTCTGCAGTAATCCATTCCGTACATTTAGATATACATGTATAAAAAACTCATAATGGTTATACTTGATGGCTTTTTTTGAAAATCAAAACATATTCCACATGTAAAAAAAAATCTACCTGTTGTATGAGAGATATTGCGATCTGTTTTATAAGAACGTCAATATTGGACAAAGTTATGATAAATTGTCATGCTAAATAAATAGACAAACGATTTAAAATGTTATTATTAAATTATCTCACTAATCACATATTTTGTATACAGGTCCTAGGCATGAGTGTTGCCGGTCTAACTCTTAGAGAAAAATTTATATAGCTTTAAAATGGTCTTGTTTTTTATTGAATATAGTTTGCATAATCATTCATAATAAAATGACTACAAGTTTAAATATATATATAATGTCAGTTATATATACATTGTATATGTCGTTAGTTCAATACTTTATACAAATATATAGATCTTTGTTCGTTTGTGCTTTGTATATATCATAAACACATCAATACATTTTTCCCTATGACCGGCAACACTCACGCCTCGTGCCTTATTGTATGGATGAGACGTTAAGCTGAGTCTTAAATACCCGGATGGTCGTGCGATACAGTGCTAGACTGTCGACCTGAGGGGCCCGGGTTTGATCTCCGGTGAGAACTACGGAAGTTTTTCAAGTCACGGTGAAAGTTTCCCCCATCTCTTCTGTAGTGCCTACATGGCCATTGCACTATGGTGCGGATGAAAGTATTTATAGGATATAAGAGATGCACATCTAAACCTGACAGATACTTCACAGACCACCTTGGCAGTTCTGTAGTGTAATTATAGTCGAAGCAATTGGTCAAGTTTATCAACAAAAAAAAAACCTGGTTCTCAAACTGAATCGCCAAAAGAATCACAAATGGATTCATCGAGAACTAATGTGAACATTAATTTAAGCCTTTCTTTCTTTTATCATATATCTTTATCTACAGGTAGGTCGCGAAAAGGTTTCTAAGTGTGTTACGAAACACCAAAGTTTAAGAACCACTAAGCACATATAATTATGTTCGCTAGGTTTCAAACCCTACGTATCAGTTTCAATATGGTCAGTAAACAAGTATTACATTCGTTGATGAACTCGTTTTACCTAAACCTAACATTGAATACCTTTAGTTTATATCAGTTTCTTGGTAATTCAATCAATGAAAAAGTAATGCCCTATGTTTTAAAATAAATAACAACTCGTTTAACCCAGCGGTTCTCAATCAGCGATACGCGTACACAATGACATATAATTTTCGTTTTAAACAACTCAAGAGTTTTGAAGAAGGTCGCCAGTTCGCTGTGTGACTCTTCACCAAACCACGTGCCTAAATATCGCATTAGAAAGGCAAAGCATTCTATTATGAAAATACTTTACATTTATTCGCGAACTTATGTGTGAGGGGTACATGCGGACATACTTTCGCATCTTTAGGGTGTACACTCGCGGAAAATGTTGAAAACCGATGGTTTAACCCATAATTCTGGAAATTATTCTAATAAACCCATCCTCCCCCATCCCCATCTCATTCATCATCATCATCAGCAGTAGCTATTTTATTGTCATAGATTTGCCGTGGTGTTACTTCTGTGACATAATGCACTCTTTGTCACTGGCCCGTTATTTCTGTGACATAATGCGCGTCGTCAAAAAAAAAAAAAAAATGAAAATTGCGCCCGTAACTATGTGACGTCGCACGTCAACTTGAAAACTGTCATTTTCCAGAAGACAATACAGTTGATGTGAGTATGACACAAGCCAATAGTCCAACCACTTCAGATGAAGCGGGGGGGGGGGGGAGGTGAAGAGGGGGGAAGGGGGAGGGGGGATGAAGAGGCCCGTCGTTCAACGAATCTGTGTGGGCGATAGAAGTTTATGTCCGGGCGTTTCAAGTGCTTAGACAAACAAAACAGGCCACAACGGGATGAGCAGGGGAAAGGTCACGCGGAGTACATACTGTGTATGTGTGTGTGGGAGGGGAGTGGTTATTTCGTGAACATCATAGAAACTAACTGGTTTATGTATGATTGGTTTAACGACGTCGATATATTGGATTAACGACATATATTTGTTCCCAATAATATATGAAGACGTCTATGTATACTTTAAAGTCATTTTCAAGTCAATGATACTATACAGTTTTACTAATTGAAGTGGGACTTGAATGCATGCCCGTCCTAGGATCGTACCAGACCCCGGTCATCACTATTGCATAACAATCCGTTTAAAGGCCAATTCATGTCTTTAGCTCACGTTAATCCATTAACGATGTCTAGTTATTGCTCGCGTTAATCCATTAACGATGTCTAGTTATTGCTCACGTTAATCCATTAACGATGTCTAGTTATTGCTCACGTTAATCCATTAACGATGTCTAGTTATTGCCCACGTTAATCCATTAACGATAACGATATCTAGTTATATTTAGTTATAGGTATATTATTAGCCTTTTATTATTAGCCAATTGTATTATTATCTGAAATAACAATTAAAAATGTTTAATATATATGTATATATATTAATCATTAAATATTAAGGGTCTTTATTATTTATAGTTAAACAATGGCATTCACTATGGTTGTTTTTATCTGCATGTGTACACTCCCCTGATTTAATTAAAAAGGGCAATCACAATTTATACGAAACTAAAATACAGTCAATATTTTTTTGTTACATAGATATAAGTTTATGTTATTTTTAAAACAAATGTATAGAAATATTTCAGTTTCAGATATCACCAACTTAATTTATTTGTTAAACAAGAATTATATAGAATTTTTTTAAAGGTATCTAAACTAATTCTTACCATTGGTAGGCAAAAAAAAAATATTTATAATGTATTTTTAATGAGCACAAGTAACTAATTTCCTAATGTTGTAGTTAAAATAAGATAACATTTCAAATTTAGACTTTAAGCAATTCCAGTGTAGCTACTTTATATTTTCCATGGCTTTTATAAAGCAATCCCAGTGTAGCTACTTTATATTTTCCATGGCTTTTATAAAGCAATCCCCGTGTGGCTATATTTGGTCCATGGCTCATACTATGATGAGATAAAAAGACTAACTTGATTGTTCAATACAGCAATATAATACTACGTCAATCTATTTGTATTTTAAACAATGTCGTTAGGTACTTAAATAGTACTTTAGTGTTTAATGGCCGTGAGTACAACCAAGTGGTCATATGTTTATATCACAGGTCATAACTCTGCGTGTTGTCCACTTAAACTGACCGATAAGGAAGCCCCCCTACCAAGACGTGCCAGTGGTCAACAGTGGGAAGTATATGCCGGTCATCGGAAGCGATGATTCAGGAGAAGTCTATTCTGTCCACGGCGTGTGACGTAAAAAGTGGAACCCGTGAAATGAATTGATTTCCCCGACGAGTGAACTTGACGTGACGTCACATGCGCGTGAAGTGGAATCCAAATAACATGAATGAAATGGATGTCTCCCATTTCATTCATGCTGGGAAAGGTAATTTAAAAAAAATGTCTTCGTACAATAACTAGTCCGGTAACATCTTATAGAATGTTTCTAGTTGACCTTTACAAATACTCGCCATATATTTAGAAATGTATTTCTTCCTCAAGGTATGTTTGTTCTCCGATTTGTTTTCGAATCTCATTTTCTTATCATTCATTCATTCTCCATATATCCATTAAGAATGTATACAACTCTGTGAGATATTCGAATTTATTCTATTTGTTCTAATATGAGATTATGTGAGAGATTTTTTTATAGTTCAAAGTTACATCATGTATTTCAGTTTTTTCACTTGTTTTAATATTTCAGCTAATTTCTCCACCACAGATTAAGTTCTGTTAAGGCCCCTGGCATACACAAAAAAATTGGATGTAAAATCGGGGCTATATGGGGTGCTTAGAACATGGGGTAAAGGGCGCACCACCCTGTGTACTTGTCTACATAGAACATGGGGTAAAGGGCGCACCACCCTGTGCACTTGTCTGCATAGAACATGGGGTAAAGGGCGCACCACCCTGTGCACTTGTCTGCATAAAAGATGGGGTAGAGGGCGCACCACCCTGTGCACTTGTCTGCAACTGATCTCCGCTAAACTTTGATAGAAAGTCATATTTATGATTTAATCGATTGCTTCAGTTCAGCATTGATTTTGCTCGTTTTACTTTTATTATAAATGTTCCACATTTTCTACTGAATTATTCAAGTTGTTTTACAATGATTGCACTTGCTCTAGAATAATCGAAGTTCTTCTATTGATTATACTTGCTCTAGAATAATCAAAGTTTTTCTATTGATTGTAGTTATTGAATAAAGATTTGTAAAATTGTCCTAAACTGATCGTATGTATCCCATTTTGATTGTATATGTCCCCCCCTCCCCGTCAAACCCTTCTGACCATCCCTGTCTTCTGTCCCTAACAAACACCTGCCTTCTCCTTCACACACACACACACAAGTGAATTACTTGCAACATGCACGTGGACGTGAGTTGATTACTCGGAAGTAAACAAGTGCTCACCAAAGGGATGCACATTTAGGCCCGACGGCTACTCGTGACTGGAGCTAATGTGTGTGAGCTTAAGTTGAGATGTGTGGCCCACCAGTAATTGGACTTTGTGGGCGTGGAAGAGGTGTGAGTCTAATGAAGTAAAGGAATCGAGAGAGAGAGAGAGAGAGAGAGAGAGAGAGAGAGTGAGACGGAAGTAGTGGCAGATTACTAAAAATAGTTTCATTCTTTGTTGTGACCAGATTAGTGTCAACGCAAATAGGTTGGGGTTTTTTTTTTTTGTTGTTGTAATTTATAAATAGAACTGTGTCAAGCTGAGAAGGAAATGTAGAAACAATGTTTAATTGCTTTCATTCGGATAAAGTGAATGAGTCTTGTGTAGGAGAGAGAAAAGGTAAAAGAGAGATAGAGTTAGAGCAAGAGAGAGAGAGAGAGAGAGAGAGGGGGGGGGGAGAAGGGGAGAGATATAGAAATAGAGAGAGAGAGAGAGAGAAATAGAGAGAGAGAGGGGGAGATATAGAAATAGAGAGAGAGATAGAAAGAGAGAGAGGGGGGGGGGCGAGAGAGACAGCGAGAGTTTAGAATAAAAGGAAGTGACAATACAATGAAAACGGTTAGAGCGAGAAAGTTCTAAATTACATTAAGTTACCTGTGGCATATAGGCCTACATAAACAGAAAAAATACTGGCTATAAAAATTAAAGACCAAACTAAGTCTGTCATTGGGCGGACTAAAAAATCGCATCATTCACCCCCCCCCACCCTGTCAATGTGTACTTGAAGGGTAGATGCCCCGCCACCCTTCCCCTGGTTGACAGCACAGTAAGTGCCGAGGGGGGGTGAATGGATAAACAACCCTAGTTACGCCACTGCAAATATTTGGGATTTTTCTGTGTACAAACCGTATCCTAAAAAGTGATGGCCCTTAGGATTTGAGCCCTTGCCATACACCCACCCTGACTTAGCTCTTCACCGCCACATTTCCACCCCAGAGGCGTACCTAGGGTGGGGGGAGGGGGTGTCCCAATTCGAATGTCCCCCGGGCCCCAACTTATTGGGGGCCCCCAAAAAGGATTTACAATAAAACATTAGGTATATTATCTCATGTCATGGTGACGAATGTCAAAATGCAGGGGTCCCCAAAGAGGTCAAACCCCCGCTGGGCCCCCAAATCCCTAGGATCGGCACCCCATTAACACCATAGTCATTCTTACATTTTTGGGGACTTCCCCCTCACCAATGAAAACTCTTTGAGATATCTGGGGTGGGGGGGAGGGGGGCAAGTCCAAATTGCCTGTTGGGACTAACGCCATTACACCCTACAGTAGGCACAGTCCATAAAACAAAATACTGACATCTCATATGCCTCTATACCGTAAATACTCTCTAGTGTAGCCCCCCCCCCCCGCCCTCCTTCATGATTGTATTTTTTAACTGGAATACTGCTGTGTAAATTCTTTACTTTCGATTTAACGCAGAGCCCAAATCGCTTCTTTTTATATTATTATAATATTATATTATAATATTATTATTATTATAGGCACTGTGCCACTAATGCTAACCATAACAAGGTCTGTACAAGAGTGTGTTATGATAATTACAGTTCCACCACTATCCCGTGATTCAAATCAGATGTTCCACCACCACCAACACCACCACCAACACCACCAGCCCTCCCATAAACCTCGACTTGATGAGGTGTGGGTGTCCTGATGAATCAACCCGTGGTTTGTTTTGTTTCCTAAGAAGTTTCGGCTGCCGACACCCCCCCCCCTCCCTTTCCCCCAGTCGTACCACCACCGGTATGACACTCAGACGGACCACACAGGTCGCAGGGGAGGCAATCATTGTAATCTACCCGCTGCGTCACACCGCTACCCACCCGCTGGGAGCATGAAGAAATTTTTAAAAATATATATATATAACGCGGTGATGCTAGTTGTAACACCAAATTGTAGTACGGTATTGTTACTTGTATCACGGAAATAGAGTTCAGGCACACACCCCCACCAACCCCCGCCCCCCAATCCAAATTTTAATCTGTTCTCAAAAGTCGTACCAATTCACAGAACCGTAACGAGCTAAAGTGGCGCCCTTCTGCTATTTACATTTTTTTTGGCGCCTTCCACCCAAAAGCCCAAACAAAAAAACTAATAATAACTCAACAGCGCTCTTTCGGCGCCCCTTCGTAGTTCGGCACCCTGAGCGACCCCCCACAACCCGTAGTACCACCCCCCAACCATACGCTGCTGCTAATACCATCTCATTAGCATCAAATCAGTTTTTGTGTTGTCAACTCCTACCCAGTCCCTCCACGTACAATACTTTACTAGAGCTTGGTCAACTTTATAACCCTAACCTTGTTTTCTACTCCTACAGATCCCCTTCCCCCCCACCACCACTTACAAACACATCATTCAATTAACGCATCAATTCCTCAGGTCGGCGATCAGTACAGATACGTTCCGCTGACAGATTTTCTAAAGCTGACCAGTTGTGAATCGCATTGTCCAGCTCGTCCCTTGACACTCAGTGGGAAAAAAAAACTTTACGGGCGTCCGTCATACTGGGGGTAGTTACTGACCATTAAATGTTGGCACTAATAAAGTTCGTTACGGCCTTCCCCTCAGCAAGTGACCGATGGTGGATGTCATTTAAGTTCATTGTCATGGCAATCAGAAACATAATTTAGCGTCATCTGTCAAAATGAAAATTAGTCTGTAAATCAATACCACTAGAACGTCTGCTAATGAACGAATGTAATTTATTCAGTTGTAACCCATTTGAGTAATAAGAATGAACATCAAGCGAAATGTGATATTGTTATTTGTTCTAACCACAATTATATTTTGATGTAGAGGGTATTAGTTCTTTGTCTCTGGCTCATTGAGTTCAGAATTGTGTTTCTTTTATTTTTTTAACTCTGTTTTGCAATATAGCAGTGGTTACCAATTTCTTTGTACGGATGGCCGAGTGGTGTAGATACTCGACTGTCGACCAGAGAGAGACATGGGTTCGACTCCTGGTGAGACCCATGGAATTTTTCCAGGTGAAATTAAGTGCAAAGTCGTCCCACAAGTCCACTCAGCTTTAATACCTTACTTAAGGAAGTAAAGGCGGCTGAGTATTGTGCTAACCACATAATCCCTTCACATACCGAGGTTATAGAAACAGATGAATTCTACACTTCATCCCCGATGGCCCGTTAGGGCTAAGGGAACTGTGGAGAAATAATATAGTCTAAGTTTGATGACGCAATTCGCTAGGCTCCGCCCACCGCAGTATCTATGGCGTCATTCCGCCATCTTGAGTGTAAATATTGGGAGCTTTAGTGTATACGTCATTTGGTACAAATGACGTATATTAACCGACAGTTGGGAGCACATGCTTTGTTTTATAGTTAGTCTAGCTGTGGGCATCTATGTAGATGGATGCATATTTACAGTTTGCTTTTGTACTCCTCCTGATTCTACCTTTATGTCAGTTCATGTTCAAGTATTAAATGATTGTTTGATGTTACTTCACTGGAGTTAACTTCGTGATTTGTGTTGTCTGATTTATTACACCCTCTACAAGCATCATCATTAAAAGGATCCGTAACATATATTTGGCACCTCCGACGTCGAACTGACTGACTTAGCTGGATTCAGGAGCAGCGGAGTGAGTACATTAAGACTCGTTGTAATTACCGGTTAAGTATTCATCGGTGAATTACGTGGCGGCCACCACTCTGGGTGCGCGCCGTGAAAACTGTTTGTTGAAGTGGCCAACCCTATTGTTTGCTGAAGTGGCCAACGTTACTGTTTGCTGAAGTGGCCAACGTTACTGTTTGCTGAAGTGGTCAACGTTACTGTTTGCTGAAGTGGCCAACGTTACTGTTTGCTGAAGTGGCCAACGTTACTGTTTGCTGAAGTGGCCAACGTTACTGTTTGCTGAAGTGGCCAACCCTATTGTTTGCTGAAGTGGCCAACGTTACTGTTTGCTGAAGTGGCCAACGTTACTGTTTGCTGAAGTGGCCAACCCTATTGTTTGCTGAAGTGGCCGACGTTACTGTTTGCTGAAGTGGCCAACCCTATTGTTTGCTGAAGTGGCCAACGTTACTGTTGCTGAGGTGGCCAACCTTGCCGTCTGCTGAAGAGGCCTACCTTGCTGCTACTGAAGAGGTCAACCCTGCTGTTTGCTGAAGAGGCCAACCTTGCCGTTTGCTGAAGAGGCCAACCCTACTGTTGCTGAAGTGGCCAACTTTACTGCTTAAAGTGGCCAGAGTTGCTGTATACTGACGGGGCCGACGTTACCGTGTGGCTGGGAATCACCTCCCCATCGTCAGAGGACCCCACCATAGGATCACCAAGGATCAACCAAGGATCATCGAACATCGCAGACAGGGATCACCAAGGATCAACCCGTGTGTTAGTCAACCCCACATCGAACATCGCGGACCGGGATCACCGAGGATCAACCATCGAACTCAAGGAACAGAATTTACTATTTGTGTATTTCTTTATATGTAAGTTGGCATATTTTTTTATATATATTTATTACTAGAATATTGAAATCTGGTGTAATTATTTGTTTGTTGTTCTTGGTGGAATTCTGTATTTAATACAGTAGAGGTTAAAATAGGGTCCACCCTGAGCAGCCAAAACATTTAATTTGCTGTTTTTTTTTTTTTTTGAAAAAGATTATTGTATTTATTTTGTTATTACTTGTATGTTGATGACATTATAGAATATTTTTTTTGTGTGTGATATATAGTATCAAACATTTTCATTTATTAGTTATAATTGGTTTCGGTTACTGCCATGTCATCAATTTTAAATATTGTTGAAGCTGGTAAAGCACTTGGCCTTACAGGCCAGGAGTTACAAACCTGGGTATCTGTAGAGAGAGAAAGGGTGGAAAAGAAAGAGATGGAAGAAAAACAGAGAGAGAAGGAAGAAAAACAGAGAGAGAGGGAAGAAAGAAAGGAAAAGGAACAGAGAGAGAGGGAAGAAAGAGCCGCAGAACGGGAAATGAGGAAGGAAGTAATCGCGAAGGAAAAAAGGCGATTAGAGCTGGATATGTCGGCTACCCCTGGAGTCAGCGTGGAGGGCAATAAAATGACCCCACCCCCCAAGCTAAGTCATTTTACTAGTGAATTTTTTTCAAACAAATTTATAGAGAGACAGAAAGGAGATAAAGAGAAGAAAAAATCGACAGTGTCAATAGACAATGACAAACTGATGGTAGGATTCAATAAAGTTGATAAGATAAGTGAGGAACATATGTGTAATGTTACTGGATTAATGCAGGCTGAAGATGATAAACATGATAGAGGCAGCATGCGTGAAGAAAATGAGAAGTTAAAATTGGAAAATAAACGTCTAAAGTCAGAGAAGGAAAAAATACAGGCAGAACTGAATAAATTGATTTTAGACAGGGAAAATGACCTACGTACTAAATCAAAGACTCGCACTACATTGGAAGACCTACCAATTAGGGTAGACGCAATAGAGAGGATTGTAAATAAACTTGTTAAGAAAATTGAATCAGGCGATGTGATTACAGCTTCTCAAACAAAGATTAATGGAAGTTGGAAGGATAAAATTAACAGACTGGATAAAGTTGAATCGTCAGTTGGAGATAAAGACGCCAATTATATCAAAGCAGCCAAGAGAACCATACCCAGAAATAGAAATGGTAAAGCAACCCATCAAGATAATAAAGCAAGCAAACACGTAAATAAGGAAACGCAACATAATTCTTATGCTACAGGTACAATTATAAAACATTCAGTCCCATTTACCCCTGAATGTCATAGAGGAGAACTTAAATCAATGAATAACCAAACCTCAAGAATTATAATACTGAAAGAAAGAAAGAACCCTAACTATTATTGTCAAAGAGAAAAAAATTACATTGTACCCAGTGAAAATCAAAAGAAACAAAGAAGGTATTATGATTTTCAAATCAAGAAATCTGGACGTAAGGGTGATCAAACCAGAGAAACAAATAGATGGTCGTATGGAAAAGAAAATAAAAGAAATGAAAACCGTGAATGGAAGGACCCACCTATTGGTCGATACAACCATTTTAACGCAGTTAGATGTCTAACTTATAATAATTGCAGTAGATATCCCCATAAAAATCCCCATGCCAGACATGTAGTAAATTTTAATGAGCCAGAATTTATCCCTCATTACCACTGTTCATGTAGGACATGTTTGTTGAGATGTTGCAAGAATGACTGTAAGATTTATAAACAGGGTAGAAGAGTGAACTATGGTTTCATTCCAACCACGGAGAGAAATATTAATGGGAATTGGAGAGATTTTAATATTTTTTCTTAACCAAACTATGTCCTGGCAGTAAGAAATTTGGTTCACCATAATGTGTAAGTTACATGTATTATATGTTTATATGATGACATAATGATATTTAATAATAGTTGATGATTATGATAAAAAAAAAAAAAGAGAAGTCACTTGAGAAAAAAAAAAAGAAGAATAACTAGTGACATGAAAAAAAAAAAGTCACCTGAAAAAAAGATAATAGAAAAGATATACAAGTGACATGAAAGAAAAAAAAAAATTAACAAGTCACATAGAAAAAAAAATATCTAATAAAATAATGAATATCAGTGACGAAAAAAAAAATTATTAAAATGATGAGAAATTTTAATTGAATTCAATATGTTTATACATATATGATTGATGATATTTATTATATTGTTTGCATGTATTGATTTATAATTCCATGCAATATTGATTTGATGAATCATTGTATAATTTATTTTGTTGTTATGATGATTTGGGATATGTTCTATGATTGAACTTTGTTTCATGTGGCTTCCTTTTGTCGGTATTAGTATTGGGTTTTACATGATTACATCATGCTTAGGTAGAGGGGAGAAATGTGGAGAAATAATATAGTCTAAGTTTGATGACGCAATTCGCTAGGCTCCGCCCACCGCAGTATCTATGGCGTCATTCCGCCATCTTGAGTGTAAATATTGGGAGCTTTAGTGTATACGTCATTTGGTACAAATGACGTATATTAACCGACAGTTGGGAGCACATGCTTTGTTTTATAGTTAGTCTAGCTGTGGGCATCTATGTAGATGGATGCATATTTACAGTTTGCTTTTGTACTCCTCCTGATTCTACCTTTATGTCAGTTCATGTTCAAGTATTAAATGATTGTTTGATGTTACTTCACTGGAGTTAACTTCGTGATTTGTGTTGTCTGATTTATTACACCCTCTACAAGCATCATCATTAAAAGGATCCGTAACAGGAACTTTTTTTTACTTTTTACCAATGTCTTTGATTTCATGTATTATATTTTTCCCTACGAAAACATACATTAGACCGACAAGCTTTTACATAAAAAAAAATACGGTACAATTATTTTATTAAAAAAAAAACTGCTCTCAAACAAAATCCTCTAAAACTGAAGATAAACACACACACACACACACACACACACACACACCCAAACACACACACACACACTCCTCCAAATGGATTCACTGAAAACTGTTGTTCAGCCTCCGAAGATTAAGAACCACTGCTGTAAAGTGTAGAACAGTGATTGCAAATACACGGTCCGCGCGCCAAACTTGGCACGTCGAATAATTCCATGACACCCTAAAGACGTAAAAATTATATTATATTATAAATATAACTCATAAAAACATCTAGAAAAATAATTTTAATTTACTTTTTAGGTTGCGGAACAAATTTAATTCAATTTTTGGTTTATTTGGCACTATGATAGAATACTATTTGCTGTACCTTGTATGGAGCCTATGTTTTGCATTTGTTGTACCTTGTATGGAGAGTATGTTTTGTATCTGTTGTACCTTGTATGGAGCGTATGTTTTGCATTTGTTGTACCTTGTTTGGAGCGTATGTTTTGTATCTGTTGTACCTTGTATGAAGCGTATGTTTTGTATCTGTTGTACCTTGTATGGAGCGTATGTTTTGCATTTGTTGTACCTTGTATGGAGCTTATGTTTTGTATCTGTTGTACCTTGTAATGAGCGTATGTTTTGTATCTGTTGTACCTTGTATGGAGCATATGTTTTGCATTTGTTGTACCTTGTATGGAGCGTATGTTTTGTATCTGTTGTACCTTGTATGGAGCGTATGTTTTGCATTTGTTGTACCTTGTATGGAGCGTATGTTTTGTATCTGTTGTACCTTGTATGGAACGTATGTTTTGTATCTGTTGTACTTTGTATGGAGCGTATGTTTTGTTTGTAAACATTTACTTTGTTGTAGTGAGTGAGTGGTTTACTTATAATCTTATTAGGTTTTGTCCTTCTTACAAGTTGTAGAGTATATGCTGAACATATTTCGTTCAAGAAGAGCAGTTTATGAACAATACAGTGAACAATACAGTTGAAATTATCGAGAAATAAATATCTGAAAAATTATCCAGTTCGGCTTGTACACACCAATGCATTTTAAGATATAAATTTCATTGGTAGACTTATGAAAAGATGGAGAGAGGGATGATGAGTGACGCGGTGTTGGTAGAAACTGTGTACGCGTGTGTGTAAATCTGTTATTATTTTTTTGGGCTACTTATGAACTTTTGTAGCGCAAGGTCTAAAAAAAAAGTAGCGAATTAAAAAAATAATTGGCACAATCTAAATATCGGTGTAAAGTTTTAATAATATCTAACGCAATTTCTGGGCTTGCTGGAGTCTGGAATATTTATTACTTTAATCATCCAGCTGTAAATAAACTTTTATAACTGTGTCCACTTATCACTTGACCCAACTTTCTAAGCCCCTCCTCCCCCCCCCCACACACACACCCTCCCTGTCCCTTTCGCCTCTGAAACTAAACGAGAGCCATTTATCAACAGACGGTGTTATTTTTGACGTCATTCCATTCACAAGACACTATCTGGGGGACAGGTCAACACGTGTCCAGGCTTTTTGTCCAGTGCGGCATTATAATTTTTTTTGCGCCTCTGTAAATAATGACTATAGCACATTTACTTTAACTCCGTTCCAGTGTCGAGCATTACGGCCAACGGACAACAATTGTTACCAGATGACCATTTACAAGACTCTGTTGATTTAGTCGGGCCGCCGTGGGGGTCATTGTCGAACGTTACATTGGTCAAGTTTTTATGTTTAACAAGGGAATGTCCGATTCTGAATGACGCCCTGGTGTCTCGTTGCCAGATTTTTTTTCCACTTTCACCGATTTCTTTGGGTTTGTATGGAGGAAACAATAACTAAATCAGATATGACGTGTGTGTGTCACATGACCCAGGAGGGTTGGGCTTGTTGGGTTGGAGCTCTTGAAGAAAATAACGTGGATTCCGCTTAATTGGGACACAGCTTAATTGGGACAGCCGCTTATTTGGGACAAAGCTCAAAGAAACCTAACCAAGAAGCCGATAGTAAATGTGTATGTTTAATTGAGACAGCCGCTTAATCGGGACAAAAAGCCTCGGTCCCGATGTGTCCCAATTAAGCGGAATCGACTGTATAAGTAATGACTGATAACTGATTGAGGTATGACATGCCGTGTCGCACAGCCGATGAATGAAGCATTAGAACAAAGAATAGCATTTTAGGGTGTTGGGTGATGGCTATTAAATTTAGTTACACTGTCCTTTTTACAGGTGATAAGTTCTGTCTATTGTATCATGACAGAAGTCTTCCTAAAATACATTGGACATTTGTTATGTATATGTTTAGTCTGTTCATAGCCTGTAAGCTGAATCTTTTGTATGAGGGCAATAAGAGAAAGATAGAAAACTTCAAATAGGCAGAAGGGTTGACAAACACACACACAAACACATGATCACATACATACAAACAGATATACAGACATACAAAAATACATACAGACACCCAGACAAACATGCATACATACATACATATAGACAGACAAACTGACAGATAGATGATATATATATATATATATAGAGATAGATATAGATATAGGTATAGATATATAGATATAGATAGTAGATAGATATAGATAGATAGATAGACAGACAGACAGACAGACAGACAGACAGATAGATAGATAGATAGATAGATAGATAGATAGATAGATAGATAGATAGATAGATAGATAGATAGATAGATAGATAGATAGATAGATAGATAGATAGATAGATAGATAGATAGATAGATAGATAGATAGATAGATAGATAGATAGATAGATAGATAGATAGATAGATAGATAGATAGATAGATAGATAGATAGATAGATAGATAGATAGATAGATAGATAGTGTTTAGTTAGTTTTGAAACTGAATATATGTTACTTATCAATACATTTAACTTAACTTTGTCATTTAAAATCCAAATCCTGTTACACTCGACTGTCATGGTGCTGGTGAGAGGGGGGGTGTGGTTTAACGCAAGAGAACGGCCATTTCAATAGATTAACTCTAATTAAGTCGTTTCTTGATTCCAGCGTCCGCAACTTCAAAGGCCATACTTACGACCATCTGGCGCGGCCGCCTGCCCCCCCTCCCAACAGCACTGGGGCGCAGCGGAGCTGATTTGTGTGAATGCGTGATTAGTCATGTCTTATCGGTGGGGAAAGGGGGTGGGGGGGGGCGGGGCGGCTCTATACGTCCAGCCAGTTAATCAGGCCACGGAAAGCTTTTTTTTTTTATTTTGAATGGATCTATCAAAGCTGCCCAGGGATTTGGCTATCGAAGTGATCCTTTTAGCCAACTCCCGAGGGGGTGGGGATGGGGGTGGGGGGGTGTCAGACCAGCGCCGCTCCGTTTTCAAAAAGGGCGGAATTGGGATTGAAATGAAGAGTGTAATTGATATGGCTGGGGTAACGGTAGGAAACGGTTCTATTGTGACATTACAAGAGCAGTAAGGGCTGTTGGTTGGAATGATCCAGGTACGGGTACATCGAGGTGTCCGGGTAGAATGTCTTAAAGAGTTGGGAGTTTTTCCTTGTTCTCGGTTTCGTATGACATTGAGAGATAATGAAGACATAAGGGTGTATGTACTGTACGGTAGGCATACATGTTAATGAGATGACGTCAGAGGACAGTAGGCTCGTGCCCAGTTTAAAACCGCCATGATTGATGTGTGGGACGTTGTGTTGAACGTTGTGTTGGACGTTTTATTGGACGTTGTGTTGGACGTTGTGTATGTCGTTTTGGACGTTGTGTTAGACGTTGTGTTGGTTATTGTTTTGGGCGTTGCGTAGGATTTGTGTTGGATGTTTTGTTGGACGTTGTGTAGGACGTTGTGTATGGCGTTGTGTTGGACGTTGTGTATGACGTTGTGTTGGCCGTTTTGTTGGACATTGTGTAGGACGTTGTGTTGGACATTGTGTTGGACGTTGTGTTAGACGTTGTGTTGGTTGTTGTTTAGGGCGTTGTGTAGGACGTTGTGTTGGACATTGTGTAAGTCGTTGTGTATGGCGTTGTGTTGGACATTGTGTTGGACGTTGTATTGGACATTGTGTAGGACGTTGTGTTGGGCGTTGTGTTGGACATTGTGTAGGTCGTTGTGTATGTTGTTGTGTATGTTGTTGTGTTGGACATTGTGTTGGACGTTGTATTGGACATTGTGTAGGACGTTGTGTTGGGCGTTGTGTTGGACATTGTGTAGGTCGTTGTGTATGTTGTTGTGTATGTTGTTGTGTTGGACGTTGTGTTGGACGTTGTGTTGGACATTGTGTAGGACGTTGTGTTGGGCGTTGTGTTGGACATTGTGTAGGACGTTGTGTTGGACATTGTGTAGGTCGTTGTGTATGGCGTTGTGTTGGATGTTTTGTTGGATGTTGTGTTGGACATTGTGTAGGACGTTGTGTATGGCGTTGTGTTGGACGTTGTGTATGACGTTGTGTTGGCCGTTTTGTTGGACATTGTGTAGGACGTTGTGTTGGACATTGTGTTGGACGTTGTGTTAGACGTTGTGTTGGTTGTTGTTTAGGGCGTTGTGTAGGACGTTGTGTTGGACATTGCGTAGGTCGTTGTGTATGGCGTTGTGTTGGACATTGTGTTGGACGTTGTGTTGGACTTTGTGTAGGACGTTGTGTTGGGCGTTGTGTTGGACATTGTGTAGGTCGTTGTGTATGGCGTTGTGTTGGACGTTGTGTTGGACGTTGTGTTGGACATTGTGTAGGACGTTGTGTTGGGCGTTGTGTTGGACATTGTGTAGGACGTTGTGTTTGGCGTTGTGTTGGACATTGTGTAGGTCGTTGTGTATGGCGTTGTGTTGGACGTTGTGTTGGGCATTTTGTTGGGCGTTGTGTTGGACGTTGTATTGGACATTGTGTAGGTTGTTGTGTATGGCGTTGTGTTGGACGTTGTGTTGGACATTGTGTAGGACGTTGTGTTGGGCGTTGTGTTGGACATTTTGTTGGGCGTTGTGTTGGACATTGTGTTGGACGTTTTGTTGGACGTTTTTTATGACGTTGTGTTGGACGTTGTGTTAGACGTTGTGTTGGTCGTTGTTTAGGGCGTTGTGTAGGACGTTGTGTTGGACATTGTGTAGGACGTTGTGTATGACGTTTAGTTGGACGTTGTGTTGGGCGTTGTGTTGGGCGTTGTGTTGATGTTATGTGGATTCCCAGCGTTGAGATGATTGACAGCATTGTACCTACATTGTTTCCTCACTTCATTGTATCTATCTATAATATGCCCATTGTATCTATATCTATAATATGCCCATTGTATCTATATCTATAATATGCCCATTGTTATCCAGCTGAATAACAGACCATAGGTGGTCTGCGGACCGAGAAAATTTTGCTGATACACTAAAGCTAGATATTTTTTTTTTTGTTTCCCTATGTTAATCATATCTATTTATTTATTAACAAAATAAACTACAGTTTTATACGTTTTTTGAATGTATGTTGGAAAATATGCAGAGCCAAACAAGTGCATAATCGAAAACGTGTACTAAAAATAAATTAAAAAATAAAGTGTTTTATAACGACACAGATATAAAGGTTGTCCTGTGGAAATCAAAATGATAAATGTAGTGGTCTGTGGAAATCAATTTATGAATTCTGTGGTCAGCTGTAACAAAATTCTTGTTGAACCTCGCGGTCCTAGAATTCCAATAGGTAGCTGACCTTTGCCACAGTCTCTATAGCTATGTAAGAAGCGTTAATTTTTGGAAAAAAAAAAAAGGAAAAAAAAAAACCTTTTTCGAGAACTTGGCAATATAAATATTCAATGTTTACATTTATTTTACAAAACCAAACAAATTAAAAATACCTAAATATGGTTTATGATCTCCATCTTTGAAGAGAGGAAAAGATGAAGGAAGCAAAAGATGAAATCAATTTATTTTAGTATCGATTAAGTGATTATTAAAACAAAATTTTGGTGAGCCTCTTTAAAAAAACCCAGCTCGTGGTGTGCACTTTGAGAATCACTGATGTAAGTGATATAGAAATGTACTTAAATGAGCTGTACCCCTTTATACTACTTTGAAAAGTGAAAAAGTCATTAGACAATATTGCTCGGAGAGCATGAGCATTATAGTTCTTGTGTGAGCATATTTATAGCGTGACATTAATTGTTTCTAAAATATCTTTTCCCATTTTCCCTCCCCTCCTCTATCTCAACTCTGGGATTTAAGAGCCAATTTTTGGTTACATTGACTTTCTAAAACCTGTGTATCTCATTTAGAGATGATACAGACAAGAGTGTTTTAAAGCTGGCTTTCACGGAGCAGACGTTTATGGGAAGGTGAAGGCGAGAGAACTGACCATTAAGGGTGGAAGAAAGTGGCCATCCTGCAGATTATTTCTGACTTTGAGGTGTGAGCTACCGCGCTTGACCAGCAGATAATAATGACCTTCTCGGACAATTTGGAGTAGCAGATTTACGATGTTGAGACTGACCATCGGCAGCAGGTCGTAGGCGAGCGGTACGTCTGGTATTCGTTTCGTTGTTTTTGGTCCACTTTTTTTTTCTCGGGGCGCCGCGCCCTACCACCTCACCCCCTCCCCCACCCTCCTTATGAACTTTGGCAGTTGAAAGAGAGCGTCTCTGTTTTTATCTGATACGGGGTGAGTTGCCTCGTGGCACTGCATGCTTGCTCACTGCTCACATATCTTGTACTTTATCTTTTTACTCGCATGCCAGACGTATTCCAGTCGCATTAACACTCACGTTAAAAGTTGTGTAGACCCGGATTGAGACAAGGTAATGGCTACATTTTGACCACAAAGTGACCACAAAATAAAAATCAATCTCTCTACGTTTTAGCTCTTGTAGCTAGATGTCTCGGAAAGCTATGTGGAGATTTCATTTGCGTATTATCTTTATTTCAGCGGTTGAAAAAAAAACGTTCAATTCATGGAACTCTTCCTCACAATCAATACACATAGGTGTTCTCCCCTCCCTCCTTCCGTCAAACTTGCCCCACGATTAACAAGCTATTAAGTTATTATCATCTATTTACGTAGTTATATTGGTCCGATATGGTCCGGAGCACATGGCTAGCTATGACTGATAAATGAGTTTTATAACTTAAGTTACAGTGCTGCGTCTAGTATCAACTTTTGGAGGTGGCGACTAGGTCAATCGGCCCCCGGCCCCCTTACATTGGGAGCGGCTTATGATATAAACGTTTTTTAGTGCAATTTAGAGAGTTCGAAATGGGGCTTAGGGACCCGCACGTGACACTCGTCTCGCGCATTTAACAGTAATGTCAAGGTCGGAATCGGCTGCGCCATCAATTATGCATACATTATTTATTATTAAACTTGTTTTCTCCCATTTCATTTAATTAACGTTATTTAACGGGTGACTTTTATTAAGTTGGTCTGTACAAATTTAAGTGGAGGACTTTCTGGCGGTCCGATCCGGCCCGCGCGCTTTTCACCACCCCCGTTTACATCAATGATGTCTACATTTTATTTCAATTTTTTTTTAATACAAACTGCCCATCCGTCTACTCTATTTACGGGCCCTGTGTAGCGTGCGGTTCAAAGAGTTTTACCGACCTATGGTTTGTCCAGTTATCTGTCCATGCCTTTGTAGCTGTTTAAACTTCCAAAATGACGTCATTATAATAAAGACCTTTACACACACACACACAAACATACACACGGTCAGGATGTGTCCACAACATCTGCCGTAATTGCATCCTTCATCCTTTTGACCCTTGCTCCCTTCAACCCTTGACCCTCAACAGCCGTTACATCTTCCATTCTTGATTCATAACTAGCTCCTCTGCCCGACTCAAAGTGTGGAATCCGCAATGGCCCCGGGGAAGGGCATGTGGTGGGGCGGTGTGGGAGAGAAAAAGATCAAGAGAAAAGAGAAAAGAATCGCGAGCCACTCATTCTGCAATCGGTCAATCTACGAGCCCGCTATTGCGTGAAGGCAGCGGTTGACCCACTTGATAGGACGCCGTTCCTGGAGCCCGGGTCGAGTCAGGAAACCGTACCAAGAATCGCTGGAACCGGGGGAAGAAAGGGTGAAATAATCCAGAAGAAAACAACTGACCACATGCCGGCGTGTAGTGAGATAAGGTTAATCAAGGGGCAGTAATTTCCAACCTTTTTCTTTCTCTCTCACACAAGTTTTTGGTGGACGAGGGGAGGTAATTACAAAAGATCAAAGGAAATACATTAAACGTGAGCTCGTCACGTGATTGTTGGATAATGAGATGTGGGTGGGGTGGAGAGAATGAAAGTAGAAGTTGAGAAATAAATGTCTGCGACCGAGAGGGGAGGGGGAGAGGGAGATAATTCAGGGCCGCTGCTAGGGCGAAACAACCCAATAGTCTGGGGCCGCAAGCGTTTAGCTTTCAAACTGTAGTTTTTTTTTTGCTTCTAAACTAGGAGACCGACGGTAAGAATGATCCCCGATGTCATAGTTTGCCAGGGGCCCAATATCCCCGATGTCATAGTTTGCCAGGGACGCAAAGATCCCCGATGTCATAGTTTGCCAGGGGCCCAATATCCCCGATGTCATAGTTTGCCAGGGGAACAATATCTCCGATGTCATAGTTTGCCAGGGGCCCAGGATCCCCGATGTCATAGTTTGCCAGGGGTCCAAAGATCCCCGATGTCATAATTTGCAAGGGGCCTAGGATCCCCGATGTCATAATTTGCCAGGGGCCGAATATCCCCGATGTCATAGTTTGCCATGGGCCCAGGATCCACGATGTCATAGTTTGCCAGGGGCCCAAAGATCCCCGGTGTCATAGTTTGCCAGGGGCCCAAAGATCCCCGATGTCATAGTTTGCCAGGGGCCCAACAACCCCCGACTGTGGCCCTGAAACAAACATTGTGTGATTCTGGCAGATGATTTTTATCGAAATAACTGAGTCCGTAGAGGTCCAATATGTTATATAGGAAATCAAAGAGTTAAGAGAGTGGAGGAAGACGACAATGGAACGAGGGGGGGGGGGGGGAGTGGTAAATCACTCAATAGACCTACATAGGCTCTAGAGCAGGGGTTCTTAACCTTTTTTTTCGCGTCGGTACCCACAACGTGTACCAAAGTATGTCCATGGGTTCCCCTCACACGTAAAATGGGAAACATTTTATTTTTTTATAACGCAATGTGCTTATGTTTCTAATACGATACTTGGACATGTGTTATTGTGATGAGTGATGCAGCGAACTGTGACGACCTTCTTCAAACTCCTGGTTGTTTTAAAACGAAAATTACATGTTGCGTACTCCTAAAGTCAAAGACGAAAGAAAGTAAGAAAGAAAAGAAGAACACTAATATTTAAGATCAACTTTGCACTGAAAAAACACTGTCACAAACAGTAGACGGAATTCATATACGCTTATATGAATTATTGTCTGTCACATGTCTATTTCATTTCGACAACTTTACAATTTATTTCACTTTTTAGGTCATTATGACGTTTTCAACAATTGAAATACAACAATTAACACACCCTGTGAACTCAGCCAGAGGGCTTTGTTGTTTTTAAAATTGTGTGAGTGTTCGTTATGGTCGATCTCGTCTCCGCTGGTGATTGTTTCCCTTTTCACACTGTCTGTTGCCATGGTAACGGAAGCTTAATGGGGGGCATATTTATCTATATATTTACAATTCTTTCATTGAGTGTAGCGGGCGAGCTAATAATGTGGACATTGATTTATTTCTGTTAGCCCAGGTCTGTCCATTGAGATCCGTGGAAACTTCAAAACGTGACGATAGCTAACAATTAGATTTAATGAATGAATGTTTTCCAAATTATTGTGTTTAGTCATTTTTTTTTTAAAACGGGAAACATTACTTCTGGAATTCTAATTCTAATTAGTAATTAGTTTAGTTGTTTGTTTATTTTTAATTATGTACAGAAATATCTTGGAGCACTGCACCAACCGCTGCTTGTAATGTTTGTTCTTTTAATACCCCTTAAAACTGAGGCCCTCTTTGACAAATCCAGAGGGGTAGGGGTGGATGGCCCAGCGGTAAAGCACTCGACTGTCAACATGAGAGTCCCTGTTTATTTCTCCAGTAAGAACCAAGTGAGTTCCCGCCATGTCTCCCGTAGTGCTTCAAAGGGTATTGCACCATCCACTAAGGTGAGTATGAAAGAAGGGGGACTATAAAATATTAATCTGGGTTATAGGATCTAAGAGATAAACGTCTCATCCTTACATGGACTTCACAGATAAACATCTCATCCTTACATGGACTTCACAGATAAACATCTCATCCTTACATGAACTTCACAGATAAACGTCTCATCCTTACATGGACTTCACAGATAAACATCTCATCCTTACATGGACTTCACAGATAAACATCTCATCCTTACATGGACTTTTTACATAGTAAATTATGCAATACCGGGTGCTCTCACAAAGGGTTAGATTGCTGGCGACATTTCGAAAATCCGAAGTTGCCTAGCCTTAAGTAACGACTCGGTATTGGGCTATGGGCATATGTGGTATATATATATATATATATATATATATATATATATATATAGAGAGAGAGAGAGAGGGGGGGGGAGAGAGAGATAAAGAGAGAGAGATAAAGAGAGAGAGAGAGAGAGAGGGGGCAGGGGGAGAGAGGGAAAGGAGGGGGTAGGAGGGAGGGGCATGAGGGGGGAGAGAGGAGGGAGGGTGGACAGGGGGAGAAAGGAGGGGGGAGAGAGGAGATGGGGAGAGGGAGTAGGGGGAGAGGGGCAGGGGAGAGGGAGCAGGGGAGAGGAGCAGGGGGGGAGAGGCAGAGAGAAAGGAAGGGAGGGAGAGAGGGGGTAGGGAGGGAGAGAGAGGGGAGGAGGGAGGGAGGAGGTAGAGAGAGATAAAAAGTGAGGGGGCAGGGAGGAGAGAGAGAGGGGAATGAGGGAGGGAGGAAGGGGGGAGAGGGGAGGGAGGGAGAGAGAGAGAGGTGGAAAGGGGGAGGGAGGGAGAAAGGAGGGGAGAGGGGTTAGGGAGGGAGAGAGAGGGGAGGGAAGAAGAGAGGAGAGGGATGGGAGAAATGGGAGGAAGAGATAAAGAGAAAGAGGGGGGCAGGGAGGGAGAGAGAGGGAAGGAGGAGGGGAGGAGGATGGACGGGGGAGAGGGAGAGGGAGAGGGAGGAGATGGGAGAGGGACGGAGAGAGATTTGAGAGAGGGGAGGGAGGGGAGAAAGGGAGGGAGCGGGAGGGGGAGGGAGAGAGATAGAGAGGAAGGGAGAGAGGGGTGGGAGAAAGAGGAATTAAAGAATATAAAGAGAGAGAAAATTTCTAAAATATTTTCACAATAATCAAAGAGTTGATCAAACTATTTAGGTAATGTATTTTCGTAAGTATCGATATTAGAATACATATAGATAATAGCGATTTGGGCGCTGCGTTATATCGAAAGTAAAGAATTAATACAACAGTATTCCAGTTTAAAATACAATCATGAAAAAAAAAATCGGATCTGCCCGAAACCAAAAAAAAATAATCTCGCCTGCCGATCAAGCCTAAGGGGATATAACTCTATTCAAATGTTTTGCAGGGTACAGCTAGTACATGTAGATTGCTCAAATGCCCGTCTCAATTATTTGTTTTGTAAACTAATTTCGTAGCTGTAACCAAATCCTACTAAAGGAAAAAAAAAAGATTATTCATAACATAGTTTCGAACAAATCCATACCGGAAGTGGCCCAAAGCCATACTTAATGAGCGCTATTGTAATGTTACCAGCAAGTCATATTGTCATGGACTCGTCCCCACCGTGGGAACTTGTGCCCAACTGAATAGAAAAACTTTTAAAACCCCCAGATGAGCAGGACAAAAAAGAAATGTAGAGCGTGGAGGGACAACTCTTAAGCACTTTTGTGTGTTAAAGGGGAGCAAGTTGCCACCCTTTTCCGTCACCCCACTCATTCTCGCTACCAGTCGAGCCATCTTGTTGTAACCTGGACATTTTTTGAACATCAATAGTTCACTCAGACTGACGATGAGCCTTTATAAAAAAAAAACACTTGTTTTAAAAAGTTTACTGAGAAAGTGTCCATGGTGTGTGTATATTTAAATATATAGGTATGGATGGACAGTTTGGTGGAAGTTATGTCCATTGTCATATGATCCAATGCTTCTGAAAACAAAAAATATCAGAATACAAGGACCTCCAAAGTACTCACCTATCTTTGACCGTTTTTTGACCCCCCCTCCCCCTGCCAAAGTGGTCACAAATTTGGGACCCCCCTAAAGTACGTCACACTTTCGAAATTTTTTTTTGTATTAAGAACTAATTAAAATTTAATCGAAAACTTAAATCGCACTTCACTATTAAACTGCCTTAAAATATAAATATTAAAAGAACTATCAGATTATTAAATGAGTTTAATAGTAGAATAACTAATTGTCAATAGTTGTATCAGTTATTCTTTGAAACAGTAACTCAATCAATTGAATTTGAAAAAAAAATTGCAAAAATTTGAGATTGACAATTATATAATAAACATCATTTATCTGCTACCTATTCATTTACAATGGGTGGAGGTGGACTTTGAGATAATCTTCCGATTATGCATTGTAGCTATTGACACAGGATAAGAAGTAGATTAGCGAAACTTGACCTCAACCAGTGATTAAATAATAAAAATGGAAACAATATAATGTGACTAAAAAAAGGACTAGATTGACAAATTATGTGATCAGCTCTTGTGCTATATTGAATATGTTTATAGTGGACCTGTGAATTATGTTTAATTAAAAAAAAAAATCACTAGACATCATCCATCCATAGTGAAGTGAAGTGTTCATCCATAGTTAAGACTGACATAAATCTTTCCCCATCATCGTTTCCTGGAAGGATAGTTGCAGACAGATCAACTTCATCCTCATCTAGCCACTCAACATTCTCTGAATGTGCATTTTCCATTCTGCCAATAATTGCCATGAGTTCTCTTTGCCTTCTAGCAGCGATTCTCAAAGGACGAATGCGTTTTATCTGAGTTGATTCTGGAAAATTTGGGGTTGGCACATTCTCCTAGGAGACGGGTGGTCGAGTGGTATAGAGCGCTCGACTGTCGAGCGGAGGGTCCCAGGTTGGAATCTCAGTGAGAACCTTAGGACTTCAGGTCCTGGTGAAAGTTCCCACGTCCACCCAGCTTTAAATGGGTACCCTAACTTTATGTTGGGGGAGTAAAGGCGGCTGGGAATTGTGCAAACCACACAATCCCTTCATATGCCTAGGTTATAGAAACAGATGAATTCTTCACTTCATCTGCCCCGATGGCCCTTTAGGGGGCTAAGGAAGCTTTTACTTTTTTACATTCTTCTGCGCTTGAGCTCTGTGTTATCATGTATGTTTCTTCAACATTGTTTATGGTGGCAAAGTATAAGTGACACACTTTGCAAATTCGATCATGTATGCTGGTCTGCAAAGATGGACAATAATGATCATATGGTTGCACTTTAAAAACTCCTGTTGGTCTTGGCATAATGTCATCGAATTTTAGAGTTTGTGCCACAAACAAACAATGAAGGAAATGTATGTGCATCTGCATCTGCTCTTTCTGAAGCTCTGAGTCCATCAGTTGTTTGGTTGATTGGGATTGGATTTGGAGGAGGAAATAATCTCGAAAGGTAAAACGTTGAAAAATGAGCTCCGTACTTTGTCGCAACATTTTATGTCCTGACATTTCACAATTTGAGTGAAGTATTGGCTGGTGAGAACATGATGGTCAAACAATTCTTATCCTTCGACATCAGTCCTGATCCTCATTTATTGTTCTGCCCTGCGAATCAAAGTGAATGCAATAATGTTCATTTGGCAGTATGACACCAGACAGTTCGCTGCTAAATGGAGCCATTCGATGTTCACACGCGATTATAAGCACTTCTTCCTGGTGCATTGGTTGCAAGGAATAGGCATCAATATTATTTTAACGAAGTGATGGATTGCAACTTCAATTTTATGGTAATTACTTTTGTATTATAATACAAATTCCAAATTTCTTTATCAGTGATATAATTAGGCAGCAGACAACAAAGAAATAATAACACTTCCGTTAAGGCTACTGATAAAGGCTTGCAGCAGTTTATTAGCGTCCTAACTAGCATGAGAAATTGTGAACAACACATTGAAAAGATATGCATTTCATGCTATTTTGACATAAAACTAATTGAAGTGTTACACAATTTTTAAAAATTTTTTTTTTAAAACTATTAAGTTTTACTAAAAAAATAAAAAAATTAAAATTAGAAATAAAATAAAAAATATATTTAAAAATGTGACGTCACACTAGGCCTGACCCCCCTGTCACACTTTCTTATACCCCCTCCCCCCCCCTGTCACACTTTCTTATACCCCCCTCCCCCCTGTCACACTTTCTTATACCCCCTCCCCCCTGTCACACTTTCTTATACCCCTTCCCCCCCCCTTGGAGCGTGACGTACTTTACGGACGGCCCCTAACGCGCTTTTTTTTTTTTTTTAGTTTTTGTAATTAATAAAAAAAATGTGTTTTCTTTTTAAAAGTAAATGTAGATGGAATTACCGTTCACCCTCTCCTTTCTTTCCCCACACCCACACCCACACCCACACCACCATATATGACATTGTGGGGTTCACTGTTTTAGATTGACTACAGAGACAAAGATAGTGAGGGGGGGGGAGGGGGGGTTTAACAAGTAACTCAACATTCACTCATACATACACACATGCGCACTGATCTCTACACACACACTCACACTCACACACGCATACACACACTCACACACACGCCATGACATAAAAAACGGTTAGTAGGTCAAGTCAGATCCCGAACGGCAGTACTTAACAAAAATGTGTATCCTGATTTTTAGTGTTGATTGTTGTTCTCTATCTCTCTCTCTCTCTCTCTCTCTCTCTCTCTCTTTCTCTCTCTCTCTCTCTCTCTCTCTCTCTCTCTCTCTCTCTCTCTCTCTCTCTCTCTCTCTCTCTCTCTCTCCACCCCACCCCCCCCTCCACCATTGCTTATGTCTGGCATCAAAGTATGTAGAGTCTGTCTCGGCCCCACATACACACACACCCCAACCCTTCACCCACCCACCCGTCCATCACACCTCTTTCCCAGGACCCCTACCTCTATCGCCCCCCCCCCATTCACTCCTAAACACATAAACATTACTCCAGAATATTCCAGATAGTAAATGTATTCATGCTCTATAGTGAAATACATTTCGAGTACTATTTGTGTTATGACAAGAAATTGTGCAGGGGTGTGGCGGGGGGGGTGCTTTGGGGTAGTGGGATTTTCAATATAGGTCTTTGATGTTGTGTTCCACCGTGCGATTGGGGCGGGTGTGGGGGGGGGTTGAATTGACGCCCCGGAATATTACGATTTTGACATATTTTCATTCTGTATTCACATAACAAATTTTCTTTTTAAATTTTTAAAAAAAGAAGAATCAAAAAAAATAAATTTCGGTTTTCTTCTGCTGTGGTTTCATTCAGGCCAAGAGCCGGATATAGTAAACATGAAGAATGTAGGTCACACTATTTGGTACAGAAATGAGGTCACTACGAGAAGTTGTGCGGTATTTTGAAAACATTTCTTTTCACCCAAAGTGCAGACTTTGAATGTACAAGGGGAAAAAAATCTGTTGTGTTTTGGTCACGTGACATAAATAAGACAGGTGCTGCAAGGAATGTGTCTTTCCCACCCTTTTTTTTATTAGAATTAAAGGATGAATTATTTAAACATAAACTTTAAGCGTAGTGTCTTAGTAACATTTTTAATCAAATAAAATTAAACGGATGATTTGTACTTTTAATTTTTTTTGTAATCCTAGTAATATATGATCTTACGGTTTGAACGTAAACAACACCATGGTTTAAAGACATATGGACATCTCAGGTGAACAGACTTCACACTTAAGTGAGACAACTGGAGACATTTGTAGTTTTAGCCTCGAAGTAAAATCGGAAATAGCGATTGATGCTTATCGAAGTTCGGAGGTTGATCTATAACTTAATGCAGTATCATGATTGTATTAGTTATTCGATTATATTTAGTTCAACTTCTAGCATTTACACAGATCTACTTGGCGATGAGAGGGACGGATGGCCAAGGGGTGTAGAACTGTAGATGCTCTACTGTCGACCTGAGAGTCCTGGGTTCGAGCCTAGGTGAGAACTAAGGGAATTTTTTCAAGTCCTAGTGAAAGTTGGCTAAAGTCCCAACTTAATGTTCCATAAATCCACCCAGCTTTTAATTGTATCTGACTTAAGTTGGAGAAAAAGTCGGCTAGGCGTTGTGTTAACCACACAATCCCTTTATATGCCGAGGTTACAGAAACAGATGAATTCTACACTTTATCCGCCCCGTTTGCCCTTTATGGTTGTGGGAACT
Organism: Bulinus truncatus; assembly: GCA_021962125.1. Lineage (NCBI taxonomy): Eukaryota > Metazoa > Mollusca > Gastropoda > Planorbidae > Bulinus > Bulinus truncatus. The sequence goes on along the minus strand of JAGDYQ010000001.1, from coordinate 18,528,473 downwards.
TTACTTTTATCTGGCAATAAAATAACGAATATATTAAATTGATTACATACGGTTAATAATAATGAGAGTACATGTATTTGCTTAATGTGTTAGCAAAATAATAAAGTATTGTATATTCTAGGTCCAACAGATTAACATTTTGAACTTTAGTATGTCGGCTGGACATTTCCAAAGCCAGTCTAATGAACGTCTCACTGGGTCATCTACTTTGTGCTTAGGATACCACGGGGAAGTCTTCTTATTTCCAGAATTTATTTGTATAAATCTGGCGCTAAAAGGGCCCCAACAAGTATTTTTTCTAGGGCCCTCAAATATTATTGGAACCATAGGGCCCAATAATATTTTCTGAAGTCTCCTTCTAGGACATCAATATATCACTGGAAGCATAAGATAGGACACAATAATATCACCGGAAGTGTCTTTCTAGGACATCAATATATCACTGGAAACATAATATAGGACTCAATAATATCATCAAAAGTGTCTTTCTAGGACATCAATATATCACTGGAAGCATAATATAGGACTCAATAATATCATAAAAAGTGTCTTTCTAGGACATCAACATATCACTGGAAGCATAATATAGGACTCAATAATATCATCAAAAGTGTCTTTCTAGGACATCAATATATCACTGGAAGCATAATATAGGACTCAATAATATCATCAAAAGTGTCTTTCTAGGACATCAATATATCACTGGAAACATAATATAGGACTCAATAATATCATCAAAAGTGTCTTTCTATGACATCAATATATAAATGAAAGTCTCTGCCTAGGACCCCCTCAAATAGCCCCGTGTCTTTGCATAGCCCGCCTTCCACCACCCCAATATCTAAAAAAAATACATGCTTACGTCAAAGAATTCATGGTCGACCGACAACACTGTCAAATTACAGACCATGCCAAATGTAAACAAAAGGGATTGACTAAATATGCCAAACACGAGGCTGTTTGAATTACTATATTGCCTCGCCCAGCACTCCCCCCCCCTTCCCACCCCCGCCCTCTTCCCAGACGACTCATTCCTTAGTTCTAGTATTGAACTTCTTTTTCCCTTTGAAACTTCCGACTAACTTGAAATCAGTTGAATCCCGCTCCACGATGTGGAAACATTTAATTTCACGGCAAACAAAAGGCGAGAAAAAGGACATTTTACTACGAGCGTGGTTGTTGTTTTCAGGGGCGATAAACCACGAGATGCTGGACTTAAAGGGAGACTATGCGAGCATGGAAAAAAAAAAAGGAACAACTTCACCATCCAGTAAATGGAGTAGTGGGTGTGGCAGTTGTTTCTGTCATGGCGTCAAACTGTTTTTATTTCCCACTAGTCACGTGGTTCGCTTTGATTTGAAACAACAACCCAGTGTTGCCACTTGTCATAACCAGGGCAGCTTTATCAACTAGGCACAGTAGGCACTGTGCCTAGGGCCTACGGACTTTTCAAGGGCCTACGACAGCCAGAACATAAAGGGAAAACAAGTTCAGAATGCCAGTAAAACTTAATAATGTAAATGTAACTGTTTATAACATTGTGAGATGAGCACATGAGCTAGTCAAGCTGCAGTGCTGTAGATCTGTAATTTACAGTATGTTAACTTTTCGGCTCTTTGTCAGCAAAGTCACATACGACGTCCTCAAAGTTTATTTAGATTTCAAATCGCAAAGAAGTGCGGGTGCAGTCTTGAAAAATATTTAAAATGAATATGGGGAGGGCCTACGACTTCGAATGTGCCTTGGGCCTACGATGACCTTAAAACGGCTCTGGTCATAACCCATATATTTACGAGTACATGGAAACTTTGCTTAATGACACAGACACGAAGAAGATATTTTAGTCAGATTTTTTTTAAAGTCAACGAGTCGATGGCTCTATGTAATCTAATCATCTGACCCGCTATTGGAGTCAATAAAAATGTTTTCATTCACAACAGATTTGTACATATTTTTTTTTGGTGTAACTTTACATTTAAATATCCCTGGGGTACTCGTACATCACTTTGAGAAAACGCTTGTGTATTGTTATGATCAGACTCATTGCCGGTCATTGACACCATTTGCTGGTGATCTGAAGTTTATTTAGTATTTAATGATTGTTTATGTCTATGTAAATGAACTGTAAATGAACAGCCTCGAAGGTTCAATGAACACATTTTTTAACCGAGCGATATGAAGCTGACACACACAAATGAAACAAGGCGATACAATTGGATGTTTGTGTGGCGTAGCAAAATGTGTGTTACTAACGTATCTCAAAATTGTTACCGAAATGAGACATGCAGGCACCATGGAGGGCTGTGGCTTCAATAACCTGCACCATGACCGTAAAAAACAGGGCCGGATTAACCATTAAGTTAATCATGCTGTAACCTCAGGCACTGAAACAAAAGAATTGGTCATCGTTTGTCCGAAAGCGGCGAGAAATTTGACTCCTGGCAATTTATGGAAACAGACATATAGTATGAAATGTGGAAGAATGAAGTACATCTCACAATTGAACATTTGCTTAGTTTCTTTACCGCAAATTAGGTCATTTGTTTATACCTAGCCTTTAGTTCATTTTGACTTTAATCCAACCTTAATTGACGGGCTCATAACCAGATCACCACCTTGCCCCTTCCCCCCTCCCTCCCCCCATTAAACGGTAAAGAACTATTGTGAAGTTGACATAAGTTGGGCCGTTTGAAACAAAATTATAAGACCGTTGGCTGTTAATTTCTTTGAATGAAAAAAACACCAGCCCATATAGAGTGAACAGAATATGGAAACATTAGGTAATGAATGAGTCATTCTAATACATAGACAGACTTGGCGGATGTCTGTGTGGCCTGAAATGACTAAAACAGTTTAGGGAGGGAGGGGGTATGGGGGCCCCAGACGATAAAGATTATTAGGGGGCGAGATTTGCAAAGTTACGTCATAGACAGCATTTCTGTTTAGGCCAAATTAATGTAACTTTTGTAGCCCCCCCACCCAGATCTACCTTTGCCTAGAGCCCTAAAATGTATTTTAGCCTGGGGCCCCAAAAAACTAGAGAATGCTCTTTTTTTTTTTAAATTTAGCTAGAAAGGTTCTTATTTACATTGAACGTATTCAACAAAATAGATAAATACTATTAGTACAAATAGTTTTTTTATTGAGAGCTCCTCCTCGCGCTGACACTGTGTACAGAGAGTGTGCAGTGTGCACCATGTCACGTGTCCACCGGGGTTAATTTGCAAAAAAATTCACACCGACTCCAATATTTATTTATCTTGTATGCTTAAAGTCATTCTGTCCCAGTCCATTCACACACTACAAATCTGCCCAACAAACAGTCAAACACTATTTTCCTCTCTCTGAACTGATTTTTTTTTAAAATCTGTTTTACCAATGTCAGTAAATTGCCACTATGTGTTCGCATTATAATGTCTCTGCTGGCTCTTGTTTTGAACGTAATAAAAAAAAAATGTAACGCGTAGTACAGAAAAAAATATGGCGATTTTTTTTCGATTGAATGAAAACTAACATTTTTTTTTTGCTCTGTTTACTTTACCCCTGTCAGTACGACCTGTTTATCTTTTAGATCCTATAAACCACTAATGGGGCGGGGCTATTGTAACGCTCCTTATTTCATCTCCAGACGAGAGTGCAGAGGCTATAGAGAAACACTACTAGCTGGACACAGACGACTAGGTGAACGCGTACGCTTTCCTCCCCCCCCCCACGTACCCCTCTCCTCCAACTAATGCCAGGATTGACCTGGGAACTTTCACCAGCCTAAGAAATAAATTTCCAGAGTCACCAAGCGAGGATCGAACCCTGGAACTACAATGTGGACAGTGTCCAGCGCTTACATAGCACGAAAAAAGAGTGTCTCAATAGTTTTAGAACGCCATTTATATAAGAGTATCCACATCCGTTCACATGTTTTTGGGGCCCGTAGGCAAAGATACATTTGTGGGCTCCAGGAAAGCCGTTTTAAAGGCCACCTCATGCAAAACATATGCCCCCAATATTTTTTTTAAACTGTATCCCCCACCCCTCTGACAACCCCCAACCGTAAAATCATTTAGCCCTGGGCCCCTTACAAGTTTTTCATAGCGCCCTAAGGTGTGGCAAGTAAACTCCCAGACGGAGCCCCCCTTAAGAGCGTGAGCCCTTCCTTAAGAACGGCTTTGTTTACATGTAAATCACTCAGCACTACCATAGAGATCGTGGACAAGACTCAACATATATAAGAGAATTCAACTAGATTTTTTCCGACAACTTATTTTCTCACCAAATCTAGTAAATGTACACTGTGACGTTTCTTTTGATGCTATTGTTTGTTTTCCATTCTCCATAATAATGTAAACATTTGATGATAAAGGCTCATTATAACAGTTTACTTTATCTAAGTTACTTCATAGCTGCGAATTTCGTCACTATAAGTTGTCTTCACTTTGATCAATTACAGTCACCACATGAGTACAGTTATAATGCTCAAGTTATAATAGCAGTACGATGTCCATCTTACACTTTATAATATGGGTGCAGTGTTTACTGTACAGGTTATAGTACAAAAACACTGCACCCATATTATAAAGCTTTATGAGTACAAAAGTTATTTACAATTATAAAGCTTTATGATTATAAACATTATTTATAATAATAATGATGTATGCGTATACACTTTATTTACGTCACCCTTTTTTTTTTTGAATAATTTGATTCGTTTTTTCCCCCTTGTCATTAATCTTTTAATACCCATAATACCATTAACAGAATCGGCCATGGTGGTTGTTTTGATTTATTCTCTTCATCTGTGTTTGTTAGTCTGTTAGAATACGGCCTACTCAAGCTATAATTTGTAAAATATAAATCCTACCACCATCACAGTTTGATTAACGTGTGACCAGAGTCTATTTATAGTCTGTCCACCACCACGTCAATTGATCATAAACCACCAAGGATTAATCCCCCCCTCCCTCCGCTACTCGGTAAATGCTCTATAAATATGGATACACGCAGTGATGGGTACAGTGATTGGTACAGTGATTGGGTACAGTTATGTGTACAATGATGAGTGCAGTGATGGGTAAATTGATGGGTGCAGTGATGGGTACAATGATTGGTGTAGTGATGGGTACAATGATGAGTGCAGTGATGGGTACAGTGATTGGTACAGTGATTGGTGCAGTGATGTGTACATTGATGAGTGCAGTGATGGGTACAGTGATTGGTACAGTGATGGGTACAATGATGAGTGCAGTGATGGGTACAGTGATGGGTACAATGATGAATGCAGTGATGGGTACAGTGATTGGTGCAGTGATGTGTACAATGATGAGTGCAGTGATGGGTACAGTGATGTGTACAATGATGAGTGCAGTGATGGGTGCAGTGATTGGTGCAGTGATGTGTACAATGATGAGTGCAGTGATGGGTACAGTGATTGGTACAGTGATTGGTACAGTGATTGGTACAGTGATTGGTACAATGATGAGTGCAGTGATGGATACAGTGATGGGTACAGTGATTGGTGCAGTGATGTGTACAATGATGAGTGCAGTGATGGGCACAGTGATTGGTACAATGATGGGTACCGTGCTGGGTACCGTGCTGGTTACAATGATGGGTACAATGATGGGCACAGTGATTGGGTACAGTGATGACGAAATGGATGTGACGAGGCTCCAGGTACTGGACTCCAGTCACAGCTATCTTGACCCAGTTCAATAACCTGCAGGTGTCAATGTGACGAGGGGAGGGGGAAGCTGTGGATAGATCAAGGCAGAGGACGATGACCTCTGACGGCGAAACCTTTTTTTAAATTTATTTTTGGAGAGGGGAACGGGGTGATGTACGAATGCGATGACATACTCTCTCCCCACACCCCTTCCACCCACCATTACTGACTTAATCTGCCCAACTGTGTGACAGTTTCAAATCAGAAGGTTAGAAAGTAGAACGTGTCACACATCACATTCCCCATACATTCAAAAACATCAATAATATTGAAAAAAATTAAATTATTCTTTTGACATGTTTCACAATCAATACAATGTTAAAGAGACTATAAAACCACTTTTGTGTAACGTTTTGATTGTAGATTTAAGAACAGTCCACTTCTTCAAAAGTCAGATTTTATTTAACACTAATAGACAAAACTCTGATGAATAGAATGCAACAATAAATTAGTGATTATTTTTTTTCCCATTGCTTTTACTCTTTCTAAGATCATTTCACTGTAAAATATATTTTAAAAACGACCAAATACGTCAATGTTGATTATTTAGCATTCCGTTGTTAATTGATGAGATTTTAATCTCTTTGATTTTTAATCTCTTTGATTTTTAATCTCTTTGATTTTTAATCTCTTTGATTTTTAATATCTTTGATTTTTAATCTCTTTGATTTTTAATCTCTTTGATTTTTAATCTCTTTGATTTTTAATATCTTTGATTTTTAATATCTTTGATTTTTAATATCTTTGTTCCTATGCCTAAGCCCCCCCCCCCCCCACCACCACCACTGTTAGAACAACTTTACAACGTCCGTCGTACATCACCATGACAACGCTCAAGCAGCCACTGAAATGGCCGTATGTTACGAACATCTCTAAGATTCAAACCTGAAACATGCAAGCTACTGCCTACATTACCCGTCGCCAAGTCATCGGGTAATTCATCAAGTATGACTATTCAAGGGAGATCATCTGATGTTTTTTTTTTGTTGTTGTTGTTATTGATGATGTCCACAAATGGAGTCGAGCAAAACATTTGTTGTAAAATCTAAAGCATTCAAAATTACAAAATATCTTGGAGTAAAAGTTTTATAGAATTTTTTTTTAATTTTTTTAAAATAGATTTTTTGATTAATCTAATAACATTGCTGGTTGTTTTGATATATTCTGCTCATTTGTGTCAGTTTAGTGTCAGCGTAAGTTCTGTTTCAGTAAAGTCAAATCATAATTTTTTACCATATTAATAAGCTGTGCTTATTTTTGGTAAAATATTTTTTGGGTATAAAATTGTATTAGTAAAAAAGTAAAGTTCCCTTAGCCCAAACGGGCCATCGGGGCAGATGAAGTGTGGACTTCATCTGTTTCTATAACCTCTTCATATGAAGTGTAGCATTCATCTGTTTCTATAACCTCGGCATATGAAGTGTAGCATTCATCTGTTTCTATAACCTCGGCATATGAAGTGTAGCATTCATCTGTTTCTATAACCTCGGCATATGAAGTGTAACATTCATCTGTTTCTATAACCTCGGCATATGAAGTGTAGCATTCATCTGTTTCTATAACCTCGGCATATGAAGTGTACAATTCATCTGTTTCAATAACCTCGGCATATAAAGGGATTGTGTAGTTAGCACAACGCCCAGCAGCGTTGTTCAAATGGCAGTGGGGGGCTTGGGCATAGGATCAAATATTTTAAAATCGAATAGATTAAAATCAAAGTCAGGTGACCCATTTAAAGCTGGGTGGTGGACTTGTGGGACGACTTTGCACCAAATAAAACCTGGTAAAATTCCATGGTTCTCACCGAGAATCGAACACAGAACTCTCAGGTCGACTGTCGAGCATCAACACCACTCGGCCACCCGTGCCACCCTAAACTAAAAATTGTTTTAGTTTTCTAACAAAATTCATTCATTCAAAATCTAAATGAGCAATTCGACTGCTCAATCGGTTTTGCTGAATCTTTTTTCCTATTAAGTCACCTGTTTCTCCAACTCAAGCATTGATTATGTTTGGTCAACTAGCGGTCAGTTTAGAAAAGATATCAGCACTTTACCTTGGAGAGAGTCCGTTATAAATAGACTTGCAATACGTCCCGGTTTCGCCGGGACAGTCCCGGATATACTGGGTTGTCCCGGTGTCCCGCCCGGTTGTTGAAATTGTCCCGGTTTAGATTCAGGGCTCAGTTTCTTGGAAATAATTGAGCAATCTGCTCTTGTGTGATCAGTAACATTTTGGTTAGTAACACAGTAATACAAATTTACAGAAGTTGGCAGCAGAGAAGTCCGTTGGAGGTGAAAAATACGAGTGGAACAACAAGTAGAAAACTGTTTTGTTTTGTAAAAATATCATGTTTGTGTACCATTATGAATAAAATAACAAAGATTATCTATTCTATATTTTAAGTGTTTTTTTACATTAATGTTTTAATACACCCCCCCCCGAAACCGACATACCTAAACCTAAAGTAAAAAAGACAGAACTGTCCCGGTTGGTCAGTGAAAAAATATGGCAACCCTAGTTATAAACATATTTAAAAACATGTTACAAATAAAGAAACTAAACTTACACAACTCTTCTAATCAGATAAGTTGATAAATATTATTATAAATCCTTACACTTTCTTCAGTATATGTTCTGAAAGCTTCATTTGACAAAGTGCCATTGTAATTAAAATAGTAAATAGATATTCCCCATTCATTTATTCAGTAATTAAATACTAACTTCTCTTCACTAGCTCAATGGATCCAACCAATCAAATATCAAGATAATTGAATAATGGAGCAATGTCTATAAATAGCTGTCAGAGTTAACATCTCCCTGGGTTTCACTCAACAAATGTACAATCACTGCCCTGAAAAGGGCTCTCCTAAGAGTTCTCACATTATTAAGTTATTGCCTCTAATCCAATAAGAAAGAGTTGAGATTCCCCCACGCTAGGCGGCGCCATCACAGTTTGCACTATCACCCAGGCCCTTCCATCTCACCCATTTAGTTTAGTGTTTGCAAATATCTTGGTCATTTAGTTTAGTGTTTGCAAATATCTTAGTCATTTGTCTCACCCGTGGGCCAGTCATTTAACTCGATAGAGTCCTGGGCCATTTATTTTTCCACACGTCCTGGTCAGTCGTACCTCATCAATGACCTAATTGTGGGTTTATTGTACAGGATCCAGGCATCTGTGTTGCACATTTCATATCAATTTATTTGATAAATAACGTAATATTTGATCTGGCTTACGTTCACTACTGATCCCTCTAATATACAAGCCATTTAAATTTCAAAGGTTTTTTTTGTATTACCAATGCCGTAATTCAGTGGGGTGGGGGGAGGGGGAGGAAGGGGTTGGCAAAACTACACACTTCAGCGTCATTAGTTGGTAAAGCTCGATGTATGACAATCGATTCTAGAATTTGTTTTAAGGAATTTTCGACTGAGCGACATAGCGGTAGGGGGATTGGGGGTGGGGGGGGGAAGGGGGTGCATTCTGGAACTAATAAAATAATTGGCCAAATCAGTCATGACTTCTTATAGACAAAACGTTCAAATTATAAAAAATTCATAATAGCATTTTGTTTTCAATATCAGAGTGAAACAATATAATGTTACATTTGCAAATATATATATATATATATATATATTTAATTAAAATTAAGCATATCAATTATAAATAAAATGAACTTTATGTTGTCCAGTTAACTAGGCGAGACATTTGCTTCACAGGTTAAAATATCCTCTGACCCATTCATCTAACCTTGTTCCGGTAATTATTTTAAATATAAGAAACCTTTGAAACCGGTTGTAAACCCCCCCCCCCCCCCAAAACCAGAGTGCTTTCTAATTTAACCAGTTAACAGCGACATATATACACTTCTTCATGTGACGCATACAAACAAATGATATGTCAAACTGTAACTTGCACTAAAAGCCGTGCTCTACTCTTAACATCCACTAACCAAATTCGTAATGATGCTACTAAATGATCTAGTTGGTGATTTAAATGATTTTATAATAAATGTACCAAATTATACATTCAAATTTTTATGAAGTTTGCCGTAACCTTTGGCAACACATTCGACTTATGTTAATGAGTATAACAGTTTATTTATAGAGTACAATGTATTGCCTAATGTGTGGTTTACTATATTATAGGTAGTGTCTCTTACATCGAGCTGTAATATAGTATAGGCAGTGTCTCTTACATCGAACTGTAATATATTATAGACAGTGTCTCTTACATCGAGCTGTAATGTTCAGGGGCGGACGTGTGTCAGTTGAGGCCCCGGGCAAACAAGAAAATATTGGGCCCTTTAGAAAAAGAGAGAAATATCGAATGGTTTAAAATTGGCTTTGTGGGGCTCTGCGCCCGTTCTTTGATCCGCCTCTGGTAATGGGTATTAAATAGAGAGCTGTACTATAGTAGGCCTACATCTTATATCGAGAATATGACGATTTTTTTTTTAAAACTATATTACCATTGTACAAAAAACAAAGACAGGCTACGCCATCAATAATTATGAGCTCAGAGAAATTAACAGAATTTGTGGAAAGAGAGTTGATTTCATTAAAAATTGTTTTAAAAAAGCGCTGTAGATTATTTAAAAATAGATAGATAAATATTTAGAATATAAATGATGCCAGATACATTGTAACACTGGCCACATACCATGCCACTGTACATGAAATAGTCACGGAGTCCAACCCGTCTCCGTAGTTACAGAAACATACATACATACAGGGTGTAGAAATTTGTTTGGAAAATAATTAGTTGTATAAACCATCATCTACCATTGAACAAGTTTTGTCGATTGGGGAAGGGGGAGGACTTTAGGAGCTTTGCAATAGTCACGATAGTGCAATCCAGATTGTTTTTTAGGACCAATAATTTTTGGCCTCTTTAACTTTCAGTAATAAACCATAATTATTGTGCGTTATTATGTCCTTTTTCCCTCTCTTTACGTAGAGCAGTCGCCATTAGCGTCGTATGGCCATTTACATGTTGCTTCCATCAGCACCTTCTTAGGGGTGACCACTCAGGCGGACTCTCTCCGTGTGACCCCCCCTTCCCCCCACACACACATAGAATTCTACAAACAGTATCACTGAGTGAAACCTCACTGAGACATGGCATATTCCTGTTCTACACAAATTGAGAGAACAACAAACATTTAGCAATGAAATTTAGCAATGACATTTAACGTATCTGTCCTTTTTAAGCAATGACATTTAGCAATGACATTTAGCAATGACATTTAGCAATGACATTTAGCAATGACATTTAGCAATGACATTTAGCAATGACATTTAGCAATTTTGGCTTTAACTGCATGAAAAAGAAAACGGTTAATGGTGAAAGATTTAGTCAACATTATTTGCGCAGTCTATATAATTGGTAAACGTTTATTGGATGTGAGTAGAGGCAATGGTACGTTGTCGGTGAAGTGGGGGAGATGCGTGGCTTTTAACGGTTCAGATTATACTCAGGTAAAATTCTAAGAATTAACACATGTAACTTTATTTCTCTATTTTTCTAAGGGGTCCAATTTTGTGTGCATCCAGAGGCCCAGCCGAGTTTAGGCCACTATTGGATGCGAATTTTTTTCATTGGAAGTTGAAATCAACTACTGTCGTTTTATTCAGAGGACACTGAAGATAACTACTGATGTGTTATACATTGGACATTGAAGATAACTACTGAATGTTATACATTGGACATTGAAGATAACTACTGATGTGTTATACATTGGACATTGAAGATAACTACTGTCGTTTTATTCGAAGGACATTGAAGATAACTACTGAAATGTTATACACTGGACATTGAAGATAACTACTGATGTGTTATACATTGGACATTGAAGATAACTACTGATGTGTTATACACCAGGCATTGAAGATAACTATTGATGTGTTTATACACGGGCATTGAAGATAACTACTGATGTGTTATACACTGGACATTGAAGATATTCACTGATGTGTTATACGCAGGCGTGAAGATAACTACTGATAATGATATACATTAGTTTATTGAAGATAACTACTGATGTGTTTATACTGGGCATTGAAGATAACTACTGATGTGTTATACATTGGACATTGAAGATAACTACTGTCGTTTTATTCAGGGGACACCCAAGAGATAACTACTGATGTATTATACACTGGACATTGAAGATAACTACTGATGTGTTATACACTGGACATTGAAGATAACTACTGATGTGTTATACATTGGACATTGAAGATAACTACTGATGTGTTATACATTGAACGTATGAAGAGCAACCACTGATGTGTTATACATTGGACGTGAAGATAACTACTGATATCTTATACATTGGACATTGAAGATAACACTGATGTGTTATACATTGGACATTGAAGGATAACCACTGTCCTGTTGTTCAGTGGTTAGTTATTATCGTTAGCCCATGACGATCAAAAAGCTGATCTGTTTTCCTCCCCCAGACACAGCTTCCGACACACTCACTAGATAACTCATCCTAGCAATGGAGCACCGCTTATTGATAAATCATCGTGTAACCTTGAATCACGTATATTTCAGGTACTATAGAATACAATGTGGTATACAGGTATACATAAAGATAATGATATGCACTGAAGGGTTAACCTGCGGTAGACCGCCCAGACGAATAATCAAAATATCACAATAAAAATGTTAATGAATGGTATAAATTTAAGCCCCAATACACGTATAAGTGTTTGATGCCTCAAAGGATATTTTGCTGAACCCAAAGTCTATTGTTAAGCCAGCCCTATTACACATTGTAAGTTCTCAATGTCATTACAAGACAGACTTAAAGTGAAATGAATAAAATACTACAATCGAAAAAACTAATCGTTGCGTTACATAACATACGGTAGGTCTGGGTGCAGGGACGTGGCGAGAGTTTTACAGCTATATAATGGTACTGTGTTTATTGAATATAGTTTGCATAACCAATCATTATAAAATGACTACAAGTTTAAATATATATATATATATATATATATATATATATATATATATATATATATAATTGGTTATATATAAGTCGTATATGTTGCTAGTCCAATACTTAATACAAATATATAGATCTTTGCTCGTTTGTGAATTGTATTTAGCATTAAAAACATCAATACATTTTCTCGAAGGGAATTAGACCAGCAACACTCACGCCTCGTCCCTGTCTGGGTGGGCCTGTCCACGAGGAGACTGGCTGGTGAAAGGGTTCTGAGAGTTGAAAAAGCTAAGAACCGT
>JAGDYQ010000001.1:18504117-18514993 GCA_021962125.1 Bulinus truncatus | reverse complement strand
CCTCGTCACTCAATTAGAGCGCGAAGTTTTTCAAAAACTCAAGTGGACAATACCAGTACCCACCCCCCCCCACGGACAGACGCTGACATGTTTGAGTTAACATCTGAACTAACCAACAGCAGGTCTTGACCAACTTAAAAAGGATTACAGAGTGGAGGGTTAGGGACTCTACATAACAGGGGGGGTTGAATTTTAAAAAGCAGAGGGCACGAGGCGCTAATTATCCCCTATCTGTAACACCTCTCTTTCACTCTGGACTCTCTCCCCTGGTCAGTTGATCACTCACACTGTCCACCAGACCACACACAACACGACAACAACAAAAAAAAACTGATGGGGCAAACCTGGTGCGGAGCTTACTTCGAGAGAGGGGGAGGGGAGGGGGTGTTAAAAATAATGCTACACAAGGTTTGGGGGGTGAGGAGATGGGGTGTGGGGGGGGGAGGTCTTTTTTAAAGAAAGCTGAAATTTATTTGATGTTTGCTCACACTATGCCCCCTTCTGTTGTAGTGGACTGCTCACGAATTGTAACTAGAGGGGGGATTCTCGCTGTTCACAAGAGTGTGGGCCAATTTAAGGAATTTACTAAATGTTTGCACATTTTCTTTCCGGGGGGGGGGGGACTGTTAAAATCTAGCATGTGTTGAAATAAATCTGGTAGCTGGCCCGTTAAGAATGAATGAGTGAGTGAGTGAGCGTGTGTGTGTGTGTGTGTAGAGGTCTTGTCTCTCAAACTCCCCACAGTTCGAATATTATTATAATTGTTTGTTGTTGTTGTGTAAACATCTTGTTATAACGTGACCCCCCCCCCAAGACTGCTCTTATAATAAGACCCGATATTCTTTTAAGCGACTGGCATTGAATGAGGTCACACAGAGAGCATGTGATCGGGGTCGGCGGGAGGGGAAATGCAACCACTTTCTCCCCTCCCCTCCCCTTCGGAACCTTTTTGTAAAAGATGAAAAGGGGGGGGGGGACATGAAACCGATGGTCCCATAATATTTCTTTTTTTTGTCTTTAGTATGTTTCATATTTTCATTAACTTATTCACTCACACTTCTTTGAACCCCGACACAGGGGCATGCATCTGTTATAGGGCCTCATTCATATTTCCCCATAGCTGTAAAGCTGTAACTAATCTTCACTCTTCTAGAAATGTCTATGGGCCCTCGTCATAGAGTTCCAGAGATGTCTGTGGGCAACAGGCAGAGACTTACAGACACTTTCGGGGGGGGGGCGGCAGTGGCGTACTTAGGGGGGGGGCGGTGGGTGTGGTCCGCACCGGGCGGCACTTATTATTACTTTTTAGGGGGGGGGGGGCAAAATGTATAGATTAAATTGAAATACCTAAATAAGAGGGCGGCAAAAATGCATAGATCAAATTGAAATACCTAAATGAGAGGGCGGCAAAATCGTCTTCCTCCCTGGGCGGCCGATACCCACGCTACGCCGCTGGGGGGCGGCATTTTAAAAGTACATGTTAACATCGAATTCAGTATGAATTTGCCAAGTTTGCTTATGCATAAAGTCGGTTCTGTATGATATGTTTTAAATACAACAGAATCAACAAGTATTTTATATAAGAGAATCATGCTGACTTAAATTTATTTATTTTTTAATGAATTTCTTCTCTCTTTTCTTTGTTTACTGGTCTGATTCGTCAGATGACACATACACACACACACACACAAACATACACACACGATCACATATACACATATACTGGCATGCACATACACACGCGCGCGCGCGTAACTCATATCGAGTATGGTGACCCACACAGGTGGCGAGTGACAAGCAATTAATGCACCTGACAGCCCCTTGTGTTTCACCGTGAAGTCGGACAATGGTCTCCGCTGAATTGGTCTGATAGAAGTGAACGTAGTTGACCACATTGCGGCCATTATTGTATTAATACCTGGGCGGTGAAAGCAACAAATTAATCTGGTGAATATTATCCGGGTGTACAGGTCATTGTCTTCATACTTTTACTTTGATTGAAGTCACAGGTGACGTGCCCAGAGATTCGTGTGACATGGACATTTCAGATTTTACCTGGACATATCAGATTCGTGTGACATGGACATTTCAGATTTGACCTGGACATATCAGATTCGTGTGACATGGACATATCAGATTCGTGTGATAGGGACATATCAGATTCGCGTGACATAGATATATCATATTCGTGAGACATAGACATATCAGATTCACATGACATGGACATATCAGATTCACGTGACATGGACATATCAGATTCACGTGACTGAAGAAGGATATAGAAATATAGATGGCTTTCCAAGGCCGTATTAATGCATAAGATAACAAGGGTCTTTTGCCCTGGATGGCCCACTGGTAAAGCCCCCCCCCACCCATCCTTTCTAAGTGGCCGGTAATATTTCGCTTCTTCTAGACAAATACCTTAAGGCAGTGGTCCCCCAACCCCCGGGCCGCGGATCGGTACTGGGCCGTGGAGCGAATGTTACTGGGCCGCCCAAGAAACATTACATTATTTCCTTTCTATTTATTTATCTCGTGATTGTGAGACTTTCCCTGGACGAGAAGTAATCAAACACCCCCCCCCCCACACTTTTAGTGGGCCGAGGTGAAATCAGCAAACGCTGACCTGTCCGTAGCGAGAAAAAAGTTGGGGACCACTGCTTTAAGGAACCCCAATGGGGAGGGGGAGGTGAGGGGTTTTATGCTGCCAATATGGAATGGTTAATTGAAATGGTGGATTGGAATGGTTCATTTTATTGGAATAGTGGATTCGAATGATTGATAAGAATGGTTGATTTAAATTGTTGATTGGAATGGTTGATTGAACGGTTTAGTGGAAAGATTTAGTAAAATGGAGGATTGGAATATTTGGTTGGAATGGTTAATGGGAATGGTTGATTAAAATGATGATTAATTGGAATCTTTCATTGGAACATCGAATTGGAATGGTTGATAAGAATGGTTGATTCGAATTGTTGGGCGATTGAAATGGTGAATTGGAAAGGTAGATTGGTATTGTTGATTGTAATATGTGAAGGTTGATTGCAATATTTGAAGGTTGATTGCAATATGTGAAGGTTGATTGTAATATGTGAAGGTTGATTGTAATATGTGAAGGTTGATTGCAATATGTGAAGGTTGATTGCAATATGTGAAGGTTGATTGCATTATGTGAAGGTTGATTGCAATATGTGCAGGTTTATTGTAATATGTGAAGGTTGATTGCAATATGTGAAGGTTGATTGTAATATGTGATTGGTATATTGAAAGTACGCCACGTATCAATTTTAGTAGTTTAATATAAGTTGAAGAAGTGATAAGTTTCACTACTATGGACTTTACTGAATAAATGAGTTTTTTTTAGTGATACAAATGTAATGAAAACTTAACCTTTAACCTTCCTACTACAGTCTCGTGTATTCTATATTTAGCAGTCGTTTAAACCTCATTATTATAAACATTTTTTTTTAACAGTTCGGAAAAAAAAGCTTAATTAGCAGGCATACACTCTTTCTTTGCCCTTTCCTCTCTCGATCTCTTTCTTCCTCACTCATGCAAGACATGTCACACTTGCCAACTAAAAAAAAAAATTCACAAGTCCAATAGAGAAGAAAATAAACTAGGTCAACATAAAAATCATTAGAACAAATTTTTTTGAGGGGAAAAAAAAAAAGGAAAAATGTAACATGAAAGGCGAGGGATGATGGTTAAAATGAATAGTTTGTGGGGAGGAGGGTGCAATCGTGTACACAAGCGCCCCACTTCTAATGAGTTATGGCGGCACGCCGGAAATTGTCCGTCGGACATTCTGGGGCAAGGGTTCAAGGGGGTGGGGGTCGTGTGTACACAAAGATCGTGTGTCTTCAGTCGACGACGCGATGGAGGGGGGGAGGGGGCATGAGTCAGCCCCCCCACACCAAGCTTCCCTCAAACAACCACATCCTGGATGATTGGAGGGGGGCCCCCTACTACATCTTGAGGTGTCTCTGCCTCCAATTAAAAACAGGAGCATGGTAAACAGAAAGAAAGACATCCTACTCCTTTACTTGCAGGGACTAATTGATTTGTTTCAATCAATTGTAGCCCCGCCCCCCACCCCAGGGGTAGACGGTGCTGTTATTTCAAATGTCTTTATCCCATCAAAGGCTAGATAGGCAGAGGCGACTAACCAAAAAAAAATAGGTCAAACAAAGACATCACTTTGTTTGGTAGCCGAGGAAATTGAAAGAGTGCAAGGGAAGAACTTCACTTCCGGTTCCAGAGAGCCCCAGTGATGACAAAGAAGTGGTTGCTATGGTGGGGGGGGGAGATATTTTGGAACGAGGGTGGGGCTAAATTCTTCGAAGTTTAACAGGCATGATTACTCACTTTACTTTTGATTGATGGTTAATAAATTCCAGCGAGTGAAAGGAAACAAAAAATGTTGACATTTACAATCCGCGTGATGTGTTATTACGGAATTGTTTTTTTAGAGCATTTTCGAAAAAAAATACTCTATTGTCCCCGTTTTGTCTGTCTGTCTGTCCGTCATCACCCTAGATCTCAACAACCATAAGTCCTAGACCCATGATGTATATACCATTTTGTAGGTCTTGGCCTGCCATGTGTGCAGCAAAAGTTCATTTCGCGATCTGACCTCTGAGGGCCGTGCTAAGGGGGCTTATAAAGTACCGTTTTATACTATATAAGCTATATTAATAAAGGAGCGCCCTATATCTCAGCAACCATAAGTCCTAGACCCATGATGTATATATCATTTTGTAGGTCTTGGCCTGTCATTAGAAATGACTTTTTTCCATTTCGCGATCTGACCTCTCAGGGCCGTAAAGGGGTCTTAGAACAGTTTTTTACTATATAAGCTATTTTTAATAAAGGAGCGCTATATCTCAGCAACTATAAGTCTTAGACCCATGATGTATATATCATTTTGTAGGTCTTGGCCTGCACATGTGTACATCAAAAGTTCATTTCGCGATAGGACCTCTGAGGACCGGGCTTCCAGGGCTCATAAAGGGGCTTATATATTATATATACACCTTGTACGTTCAATAGCACGTAGTTTCACCAAGATTTATTAAGAAACTCATCAAATGAAATAGTAAGCTTGTGTTCTGAGTTTAATTGAAAGTATCAGAGCTATGCAACAATTGACGGAGTTTTCGGACGATTAAATGATTACGATTTCGAATGTTTTCAATTATGAGTCCTATTTCAGTAACCACAAACCACTTGTAGTTAGATCTAAAAGAAAAGCAAATCTTTTTCAAATATAAAGAAACGTCTTTGTAGACATTTTTTTGATAGATCAACATGCATTACAATAATTGAATTTATGAACACTTCCAGAAAATTTATAAAATATTTACTGAAAGCTAACAAAACGCACTGACACATAACAATAGCACCATGGGCTTAAACACGTCCGGCAGAGTCCAGAATGGAACAAGGCTTAACTGTTTGTTTTAATGATGTACTGACAGAAAGGGGACAAAAAGAATTGTTGACGGCTCTTAGTTAATCGTGAGTCAATCACACAGCTTCAGATTACATGAATCATTGATCACTCTATCTATCTATCTATCTATCTATCTATCATTTCATCTACTCTATCTATTTATCTATCTATCAATCTACTTATCTATCTAACTATCTATTTATCTATCTATCTACCTATCTATCTATCTGTCTAGTCCGTCTGTCTGGTCTTCGTCTTATTTGTCTATCCGTCAACTGTTCTATCAATCTATTCCACCTATTTATCTTACTCTATTTATCTATTCATTTACTTCATTTATTCATCTATCTATACTATTTATTTATCTGATTCATCTATCTTATTTATCTTATCTCATCTATTTTATCTATCTATCTATCTATCTGTCTGTCTCTTATTTCCAATCTATCTATCTCATTAATCTATTCATTCATTCACATTATCTAAATCCATTTCCACCTTGTCTTGTCAGTTCGCTCATCCTTGTTCCGTCTCGTCCTCGTTTATTTATCTATGTTCATCTTATCTATCATTCAGTCCTTAGTCCATTCACCTATCTATTTAACGTATCTATCTATCTATCTATGGTCTATCTTATCTATTCTATCTATCGTTATCTATTTATCTATTTAATTCTACTCCATTCATCTATCTGATCGATTCATGTATCTATCATCATCTATTACTTCATCCGCTCATTTAACTATTTATCTATTTATCTATCTTTCTGTCCCTGTTTACCTATCTAACTATTTAATTATCTATTTATTCCCCCATCTATCTATCTATCTATTTATCTATCTGATTATGATTCTATCTGTCTATCAGTTCGTCTATCCGTCTATCTATCTATCTATCTATCTATCTATCTTATTTAGCTGCACATTGAATCACCAAATTCGGTCTTTATATAGTGGAAGAACAAATGGTAGACAAACCTTTGTTGTGTTCACCAATCATGTCTGAGCTGGTTATGTCAGGGGTCGGACCGTGCGAAGTATCATAACAGAAATATACATACATGTTTACTTGTACAGGTGGTAGGAAATTGTAAATGCTAGTTATGTAAATTCCATCATTGTATATACTTGGTACAGGGTGGTGGTGGAATGTAAACATATATGTGTGGGCCCATACATTTTATACTTGTGCATGTGGTAGGAAGGTAAATATATGTGTGGGCCCATACATTGTATACTTGTGCATGTGGTAGGAATGTAAATATATGTGTGGGCCCATACATTGTATACTTGTGCATGTGGTAGGAATGTAAATATATGTGTGAGCCCATACATTGTATACTTGTGCATGTGGTAGGAATGTAAATGTACGTGCGACTGTACACTAATACTGGACAGTGGTCATTATCAGTTACACAATACGTTGATACTCAGCACACTTCTCAGACAGACAGGTGATGTAGAGATAGGCAGACACAGGTGATACTATAAAGATAGACAGACGGCGTGTTGTGTAAACGAACACGTGCCACCTTAACAGACAGACAAAACAGTCACTGTTGGAGAAGATCCCCTTGATTAAAGAACCAGCTTCACCACCCCTCATCGTCACAACCCCCACCCCACCCCATCCCATCCCATCCCATCCCAAAAAAAAATGCAACCAGCAACCCAGTAATGAACCGAGCTTGATGATAGGCCTTAGGTCAGATATTTGTTTTCGGAGTTAACCATACACCATATTATATCAAAGTATCCATAGACCAGATTCTATCAAAGTATCCATACACCAGATTCTATCAAAGTATCCATACACCAGATTCTATCGTATCAGTAAGCCAGATTCTATCAAAGTATCCATACACCAGATTCTATCGTATCAGTAAGCCAGATTCTATCAAAGTATCCATACACCAGATTCTATTAAAGTATCCATACACCAGATTCTATCGTATCAGTAAGCCAGATTCTATCAAAGTATCCATACACCAGATTCTATCGCATCAGTAAGCCAGATTCTATCAAAGTATCCATACACCAGATTCTATCGTATCAGTAAGCCAGATTCTATCAAAGTATCCATCCATACACCAGATTCTATCAAAGTACACATACACCAGATTCTATCGTATCAGTAAGCCAGATTCTATCAAAGTATCCATACACCAGATTCTATCGATGTATGCGCCAGGTCAGCAGATTAAAAAAAAAGGTCCAAATTAAATTTAATAAACAACAACCCACAAATACTTTTTTTTTTATCTCCATCATGTCGAGGGTCATTGTTCAGTGAATGAGTTATCAGTGTGGATTGTGGATACATGATAAAAAAAAAGATATACCACTTGTATACGGCTGTACTTTGTACGACATTTTGTACGCTGTGTCACTTTGTAACGTGTTTATTCAGCCCAATGGTGTTATCTGTCTTGTATGTTTGCTATAGAGTGAACTCCCCTTTACAACCGAGGTAGACAGTTATGAGTATAAGTACACAATGAGCCGATAAACCAAATGACACGCTATATTAACAGAATGTTACTTTAGTTACAGTAAGAACTACTGTCACCTACACCTCAATGTTACGAGGAAATAATTCCATTTTTATTTTCATAATAAAAGAAAATCTCATATATGAAAATGAATGGATGAAAGTTACTTCATACGTGTGTGTTCATAAACCGTATGTGTTCATAAAGTGCGCGTGTTCATAAAGCGTGTGTAATGCAGAACAAAACAGAAATCCCATTTACAGCAGTAACAATGAAAACAACAGGCAACTTAAATAATAAGAATGAGGGCAATGGTCACTTCCTGTACACCTGTTGGTGTGAGAACCCCTGGGATAATTAGAACAAAAAATGATTTAATTAAAAAAAGCAACAACTTAGAAAAGATATCAGGAAAATTAAAATATACCCCCCCTCCCAGTAAAATAAAATAAAATCGGAAACAAATAAAATACCAAGGAGATCGATTTATGTGAAATCACAGATAGTCTACTTTAGAACCATGTGACTATGTGACATAGAACTTGTGACTATGTGACATAGAACTTGTGACTGTGTAACAAAGAACCACGCGACTACGTGACATAGAACCATGACATACCATGATTCGCGGGGGTGGATCATAGGGGTTCTCTAGTCAGGAAAAAAAACCCATTACTTGCGAGGGTGGTGGTACTGTGGTCAATGAGGACTATCTGAGACCGCAGTATTCACAGCTGGCGGAGGTGACGGATGTGGTCGGCACACAACACCCTTCCTCTCCGTCCCACTCAAGCACACCTGCGCAGCGTGCCATTTCGGGCTGAGGGTACAGGCACACTACACCCTCCCCTCTGTCCGAGTGGCAGGAAAAACCCAGTTCCTTGCCATTCTGGTCGATCGGCAGTACACACACCCTGCTGGTCTGGAAAGTTTGGGCAAGGATTAAAACCCATCTTTCTGCCGTCCCTGCAGATGATAGCGGGTAAACTCACCCCGCCGCTCTGTAGGCATGACAGACGTGCATCAGCGCCGCCAACAGTGCTGGAGTGGCAGGCACACTACACCCTACCATGCTGGCAATGGCGGCGTTAAAAAAAAATTACAATATTTATTACTGCATACTGATTGCCCCCACCCCACTTGATCTAATCAACTACGGGCCCCACATTCGTCAGCTGAAAACCGCCCATACACTTGTGTATTCTTTTATTTGGTCAGACTTTTCACACATCATACAACTTTTTAGAAATACAACATCAACCTAGATCAGGTTGACCTAATGATATAAGTCTTGTTGGTCTGATGTGTCTTAGCCACCAGTGTCTGTCGGTCACGTTAACAGCAAAAAGATAGAAAGGGGGAAGAGGGAGAGAGAGAGAGGAGGGAGGGAGGAGAGACGGATTCGTTGCCTTTTGTCCTGGAGTTGAGGCTTTCTCCTCCTGTATCATGCCGGCACGCCTCCCCCATCTTACGTTATACTTGACAAGTGGACAGTGTTATCTCAGGCCTGTTATCTGATAGGCCACTCCGTCTACTTGCTTACAGTTTCTTGACTTCTGCAATAACTGTTTTACTAAACGTACGTTGTTTTTTTTAAAAGGGTATTCAGTAACAAGCGACGTTTTATATAAAAGAAAAACACCAGCTTCAGAATGTCAATAAATGAACATTTGTCGAACTATTTGATAGTCAGTTGTACATGATAGTAATAAGGAAAATATCACACAGCTATGGATATCTATAAATGAACATTTGTCGAACTGTTTGATGGTCAATTGTACATGATAGTAATAAGGAACATATCACACAGCTATGGATATCTATAAATGAACATTTGTCGAACTGTTTGATGGTCAATTGTACATGATAGTAATAAGGAAAATATCACACAGCTATGGATATCTATAAATGAACGTTTGTCGAACTATTTGATGGTCAGTTGTACATGATAGTAATAAGGAAAATATCACACAGCTATGGATATCTATAAATGAACGTTTGTCGAACTATTTGATGCTCAGTTGTACATGATAGTAATAAGGAAAATATCACACAGTCATGGATATCTATAAATGAACGTTTATCGAACTATTTGATGGTCAGTTGTACATGATAGTAATAAGGAAAATATCACACAGCTATGGATATCTATAAATGAACATTTGTCGAACTGTTTGATGGTCAATTGTACATGCTAGTAATAAGGAAAATATCACACCGCTATTGATAACTATAAGTGAATGTTATCAAACGCACTTTTTTTTGTTGTTGCTAAGTGTGTACGGGGTAGGTTGGAGGAGGGTTTTGCTAAAATCTCAATTTATCATTGTGTGTTGCTAACTTGAAGTATAAAAGACAATGATGTCAGAGGTCGGCTACCGGTGGGCCGTGGACCGTTGGTGGTCACTGGTCAGCCTAGTACATTTTGCAGGTTCCCTGAAGAAAAAATACAAAAAGCAATCACATTCTTCTGTGAAAGTCTTCAAATGTGATTTTTTTTTCAATATACACTCTCATTAATTACCAACATACAAATTTGCTTTACGACAGTTGCCGGGAATAGTAATGATACGTTTAGTCTGAGGTTCTCAAACTGAAAAGGTTAGCACCACCATTACCACCATTACCACCACCACCACCACCACCATCACCACCACCACCACCACCACCACCATTACCACCACCATTACCACCACCACCACCACCATTACCACCACCATTACCACCACCATTACCACCACCACCATCACCACCATCACCACCACCACCACCATTACCACCACCACCATCACCACCACCACCATCACCACCACCACCACCATCATCACCACCACCACCACCACCATTACCACCACCACCACCACCACCACCACGCCGTATCGCATTAGAAAGGTGAGCACTCCAGTATATAAAAAATAAGAACATTGATA
>JAGDYQ010000001.1:18474473-18503617 GCA_021962125.1 Bulinus truncatus | reverse complement strand
GATTTTTTTTTTCTAATTGTCAACATTTACCGAATGTTAAAGATTATTTTTTTTTTCAGAATTAAATAATAAGCCTTGCTGTTTTTATCATAGTGTTCTTTTTTTTTTTACATTCAGTATAAATATGTTGCTTTTGACTGGTGCTAAAAATAGATAGATAAGAATTAAGCTGAATCAAGGCCAGGAGGGAGAGTGGGGCTGCAGCCCCCCCCCCCCCCAAATAAATAAAAAAATTTATTGCTGATAGTAACTCATTAAAAATTGACAAAAAATTGCCTTTAAAAACTTGGAACAGCCCCCCCCTCCCAAAACAAAATCCTGGCTACGGTACTGAGCTGAATGTACATTACAATAGTCAGTTATTAGATTTTGAAAACTTTAAAATTTGAATTAAACGTGCACATCTTAGAGTAGCAGAGTTTATGAAATAGCTTGATATGCAGCAGCTAATGTTTATTTTCTTTAATAATATTTCTCTTTTTTCTTATGCTTTGTCATTTACTTTTCATTCCTCAAAAATGCTCTTAATCATCATTTTTTCAGACCGGGCCGTTTATTCTTCACTCTCCACCCATGTCTACATACCATCAGCAGCTGTGGCTGATAGCTAGTGTGACAGTCACTGATTCTATAGGTAAGTGACATAAGTGATGTGGGCTCAACCAACAGACCCGTAGCTAGCTATAGTGGCACCCTACGCGAGTTACATTTTTTGTCGCCCTCCTCCCAATGTGTAAAAAAAAATGAACAACGCTCTTTTAGCGCCCCTTCCTATTTCATCGCCATGTGCGGCAGCACAACCCACAGTTCCCTTCCTACTCTACTATCAGCCAGTACTTTTGCTCCAAGGCCCATAATATTTAAAGATGCCTTTGAAGGTCAGTTCGTTCCCAAACATTTTATTATAATTTAAAAATCAGATATTTAAGTCACTTTTGAATTTACAGCTTATCTAGCTTACATGACAACTTTCCTGATATAGAGCACTTGTGTTTGTTTAAAAATTGAATGCCTCTAATGTTACTTAACCCAAACATTTTATTATAATATAAAAATCAGATATTTAAGTCACTTTTGAATTTACAGCTTATCTAGCTTACATGGCAACTTTCCTGATATAGAGCACTTGTGTTTGTTTAAAAATTGAATGCCTATAATGTTACTTAATTACTGCAGAAATAGCTATGCATTCTTATCTTTCTAAATGTCTCAATGTAATCGGTTATTATTAGAAAAAAAAATCATATACACAACACACAAGCCTTTTTAGCATCCTTGGCCCGGCATTTTGCTAGATGGCTCTGCTCTTTAGTAATATAAATTATATACACTTAAATATCACCAGATTGTTTGACTAAAGTACATATCATGGCACCCTTTCCACAGAAGAAATTTATGGACAGTGTGTAGAGACTTTATAGAGGCCATTAGGAATATAGTAGTGATAACACTGCAATTAAATCAGGTTGTCTATAAAAAGTGTGTGCAATTTAAAATATTTGTAGTTATATAAGTAAACTTGATAGAAAGAATCGATAAAAAAGGATTTGAAATAATAAATATTTAAGCTGTTTATTCGTTTTTTATGTTTTGTTTTTTAATATGTTTGCATCTTTGTCACTTTAAGAGTAGTAAGATTTTTTTGTTCTCAGAAAAACTTATATCTGATAATTTTCAGTAATTTAAGCTACATTAAAGAAATAAATTCAAAAGATAAAAATTCTAGATGCATTAAAAAATGTTTTTGTTTTTCAACTATATTCTTTATATCTTTCTAACATAACAAAGTTACAACTATTCTAAATTGCACATGGACTATATGGAGCTCATTATCTTTACTTTTTTATGACTAGCTTTGTAGAATTGAAGATATGGTAATCCAATTATTATCTAAATCTAAAGAAGAAAAGATAAACATCTATATAAATAATAGCGGTCTCACGACAGCGTTAAATCGAAAGTAAAGAATTAATACAACAGTATTCCAGTTTTAAATATTAAACATGGTCGCTTCTTGCCCGGTCTCAGTTTAATTCTTTTTTTTAAATAGTTTCTGTGGTTTTTATAATGAAATGTAAAAGTCCCAAATATTAAAAAGTAACTATAACATAATATCATTCAAATTATTGATTTTTTTATTACAACAGATAGCATTTTAAAATTGTCAAACTTGAACAGTAGTTATAATCAAAAATTCTCCAACATATGAGAATAGCGAGCGCTTTTGTTGTAACTAATTTCGTAAATAAAGTTCTTTTTAGAAATCAGTATGACATAAAAAAAGAAATTCTGCTAATTTCTATACAATTAAGTTCTCAGCTTTTATAATATTTCATTTTTTTAAATAAAAAGTGCTTTGATTTATTTTAAATTACAAAATAAGATTTTATAGACCTAAGTCAAGTGGAATTGTAAAATAATCGAGCGATCTTTAATATAGTACAATAAATTTGTTACACAAATATGTGAAGTGGTGGCTGAATGGTTAAGCTATTTGCTTTTTTTTTTATGCTTGCTATCCAGGTTCGATTCCTCTCATGGGCGTTTTTTTTTTTTTTTTTTTATTTAATTTTTTTTTTTATAATTTGTTGTTTTGGTTGTTTTAATGAAAAGTAAAAACAACTAATTAGATATCTTTGACAAATTTTTTTTTTATTGAAATAATTTATCCTTTAGGATGTTGTAAGGAAAAGAAACAACAAATAATTAAATTTTAATTTTGTTCATAACTTTAAAAAAAATTATTTTGAAAATATGTATCAAAGCTGAACAACAGTCTATCTCTATGCAAAGGCTTTGCAGGGTACAGCTAGTAGTAAATTAAAACATGAAGAGTGGTGGGGAATTTGGAAGGGACCTCCTTCTCGATCATCAATTTCATTGGCAGGTTTAATGATTTTTTCAGGGATATTTAAAATATAGTAGATGCTCAAAAGGTGACAACAATGGATAAATTTTGGTCGTCTAAGCATTGGCACCAAACTTAAAAGATTGTTTTATAATCAGATAAATTTAAGATGTTTTCTTTTAAAAGATAACTATATGTTCTCTTGTTTCAAATGAATTTCAGACCATCCACTTTTCATTTATAAAAGGGCATTAATTTGAAATGTATCTACTTTCATCTCTACTCTGTTACTTTGTGAAGCCATTTTAATCATTTTCACTGTTTTCCTTTCTAAACTGGTGAAAATGACCACATGGAATAATGAACTTGTTTTGTTCTTTTAGGTTCAAAGTTTGAGCAAGACTTCATGATGGGTATTCTCATCAGAGGAGGCAATGGAGATTCACAGAGTGTTGAAGAATCTGCTTATAATCCTCATCTCAGTATAGATGTACACAACAGAACACGCAAGTTGAAATGTAGTGGGGTATGTGGCCAACTTATGAAATACATTTAATTGAATATCATTCATGGATTAGGTAGCAGCAGTTTAAATACAACTGAGATTAGACAAGTATTTTCAGATAGTTTAGACTCTATGATTCCCAAAATTTTAGTGAAAAATTGTGTGACGCTACATTTTTAACCCAAATTTCCTTTTTTTTTTATTTTGGCTATCACCTGTTTGAAAAGCTACCCAATGGCCATGAAAGATGGCTGCATATATTTTATATTAGAATGTTTGAAAATGAATGAGCTTTTCTTTGGGATATAATTAGTTTGGATAGCTTCTGATGTGTTGTTATGTATATCTTCTGGTGTGTTATTATAGATATCTTTTGCTGTGTTTTTATAGCTTCTAAAAAGTTCAAGTGAATTTTTTTTTTAAATTCAGAAAGCAGTGAAAAATTCACAATAATTAAAAAAAAAATTGTTTGATCATATGTGATGTGAAACTGACAATTTTCACAAACCAAGATGTTGACAATCAGATAAATAAACCCTGCATATTCAGATGTGGGTTTTTGCACAAAAAGGCCAATTAATTGGGATATTTTAGGTGTTTGGCGAAGTAAACCTCTTTGTTTTATGCTTCTTTCACAAGGAGTTTCTCATCTAGATCTTGCCAACATATATGAGTGAAAAATATTTGCTTTTGTGTTATATAATTATCATACATCAAATTTACACTGTAAATAAAATAACAGCTGATGTCATGACATATTCAGAATAATTTCATTCGATGGAATGCAAGCATTTCGGGGATTATTCTTTATTTGTCTTTGTTATTTGTGAATTCTTGCGATTTATCATCAATTTGAGCAATACGGTTTTAATAAAAAAATAACGCTGTATCACCAGTATGCTTAAATTAAATACATATAATCTTTCCACATATTGTCCAGATGGTTTTAGTAAAAAAGTAAAATATATAACATCTTATAAACATATTGTTGATATGATTTTAGAATAAAATTCTGGAGCATCGATGGTGTCATATCCCACTTGTGCTCTAATTAAATCAGACGACACAACTCCTTGCATTGTAAAAGAATTAACTGAAATTTTTAATGCGTGATATTTACAGATGAGAATATGATAATACAATATAAACACTTGAGAAGATGAATCGATAAATCACATGTATAATTCTATAATTTAACACACACGATAAATACTAAGATCAATATTAGATGAGAGATGTGGCAATAAATCACAAGTAACTGCTATCACTATAAACCAGTACACGAGTCTATAACTATTATAACTCTCGACTGCACTGTCCACTTAGTCCACGTGTTATATCTAGTATCCCCTTCATGGGTCTCTAGTCTCTCTCTCTTGTGTGTGTGTCTCCGTCCCTCTAACAACCGTGGTAACTTCCCTATTTATAGGATATATCACCCCCCGCATATTGCATCATTGGTGTGATTGCATCACTGGGGTGATTGCATCATTGATTGCATCATTGGGGTGATTGCATCACTGGGGTGATTGCATCACTGATTGCATCATTGGGGTGATTGCATCATGCATGCCTGACCCTGCAAGCACTTACAAGGGATAAGATACCCCCATTATTCCCAAAAAAATTTCATTATCTAATGAAATTTTGGCAATATCAACAATTTTAAATAAAATCATCTAACATTACCTTCTTGCCATTGTTTATAGCATCACATCCTTATGATATATCGTTATTAATTATTCTATTATTTCTCAATCTTTTCAATAAAACAAAATGTAATACATGTTAATCTTATAAAAAAAAAAATACAATTACATCTCTAGACAGATGTCAATAATAAACGAATGTGTAACAAACTTTGAAAAACAAACAAAAAAAAAATATATGGTTCTCCTTGAGAAGATGTGTAGTTCATCATCTCATCAACATCAGGACGACAATAGATATGTGTAACATGTTTCTTACTACACTGTCTTGCTTCAATGACGTCAGGTTAAGCACAAAAAAAATCAATAATTGTCTTTTCACATAATAGTCTCTACACAAAATAGTCTCTACACAAAATAGTCTCTACACAAAATAGTCTCTACACAAAATAAATGTCCATGGCAAAATTGTTTTCACAGTGTTCACGTTTAACAATGTCAGGATGACAATATGAGCAATGACTGCTCACAGTAACGATGAATTGTTCCATTAACTGCGACGAAAAATTGAGCAAAGACTGCTCACAGTAACGATGAATTGCTCCATTAACTGCGACGAAAAATTGAGCAAAGTGTGCTTAACGATAACTTGCGTTTATAAAAACAGTCTTGTGACATCAGCTCAAACAACAATAACCCAATCAACATACATTTGTGTGTGACAAAATCGTTGACATCTCAATGTCGATGATGACAGTATAAAATATCTCCATTTAAGTAGTAATCCACATTCATTAATTATCTGCAGATGTCCCACTTATCACTCTAGACAACAGATCTGGTATAGGATTGTGTGTACCCTTTATTCTTGAATCGTATTTTATGTTTTGTTTGTTGCCTAGCTTCATTTCTTTTTCTTCGTATCCAGTTAGTTACAATAGTTTCTGTGTTATTTTTCGATACTCCTGGCACATTACCAATAATCAAATCACATACAGGATTATCTAGTATAATAGCTTCACATATACCAGCCAACCATGGTGAGTCTATTTTAATGGTTGCTACATCACACGACTTTATAGTACCATCTCCTAGCTTGATGTGTGTTTTCTTTGAAATGTACTGATCTTTGTTAACCAGACTTCTTTTAACAACTACAGTAGTACAACCTGAATCTCTAAGACATTTTATTTGTTGACCATTAACGATAGCAGGATGAAATATTATTATTTATAATATTTGCACAGTATTGTTCTGTTTCACCATTATCTTGAACTTTTTGTTTTGGATATTTTCTATCAGCATACTTTTGCGTAGAATTAAGTTCTGATTTGTTTCTGTTTTGACGTAAGTGAAGTTTTTCTGGTCTATGTTGTTCTAGTTCTTTCTTTCTCAAGTAGCAGTACTTCAAAATGTGACCTTTTTTCTTACAATAATGACAAATTCTTCTTTCAAAATAAACAGTATTATCTATAGATTGACTCATGTATCTTGGTTTGTATCTATCATTCTTTAATTTGTATGTTTTATTCCGTGGTTTGAATTTATCGATAGATGCACAAATGTCTGATATACTTATTTCATCATTGGGATAGCAATCTTTATAGTCACTTAGAACTTTTATTAGGTCTTTGACAGTTTTTACATTCCTTTGTTTAATGAAGGAAAACACTTCTCTAGTGCACATGGTAAGAACTTTGTCGACTACCATCATTTCTAAAATCTCAGTTGGTTTATTTATGTCAACTTCTGCCATCATAAGCCATGATTTTAAATCACTCATAACTAAATCAATGAACTGTTGAGGTTGTTCTTTAATTGACATTTTTAGTTCATGAAATCGGTGACGATAATGTTCTTCTGTTTTATTCAAATATTTCAGAAGTTTCATCTTTATCTCTATACTTATAAGACGCATTTGTTGTCTGTCTGTCTGTCTGTCTGTTCCCTTATAACTCAAGATCCAGATAACCAAATAATGTGAAATTTGTTACACATACACATAATTACATGGGGAAGGTTATAGGACAGGTTTCGTTTCATCTCGATGGGTAGTTTAATTGTTATTAATTTTTTTTTATTTTAGTATTTTACTATATTAAAGTAATCTCAACAGCGCCATAAATAAAATTCCTCTGTGACGTCATTTCCCGATGTTCGAATAGAACTTGCGCGCTGGTGCTGTATTGTGCCTTTGTGATGCAAAGAATTGTTGATGTTTTTTCATGCTCTCTGATTTGTACAGTTTGAGGAAGATAAAGGTATGAAGAAGGATTTTAGAAGAAGTGTGAAGCCATAATAATAAGTATATATATATATATATATATATATGTATATATATATAGAGAGAGAGAGGGAGGGAGAGAGAGAGAAAGAGAGAGAGAGAGGGGGGGCAGGGGGGAGAGAGAGGAAAGGAGGGAGGGAGGGAGGAAGGGGGAGAGAGGAGGGAGGGGGATGGACAGGGGGGAGAAAAGGAGGGAGAGGGAGCAGGGGGAGAGGGAGCAGGGGGAGAGGGAGAGAGAAAGGAAGGGAGGGAGAGAGGGGGAGGGAGAGAGAGAGATAAAGAGTGAGGGGGGCAGGGACGGAGAGAGAGGAAATGAGGGAGGAAGGGGGAGAGGGGGGAGGGAGAGAGAGATGGAAAGGGGAGGGAGGGAGAGAGGGGAGGGAAGGAGAGAGGGAGAGGATGGAAGAAATGAGAGGAAGAGATAAAGAGAAAGAGGGGTTAGGGAGGGAGAGAGAGGGAAGGAGGAGGGAGGGAGGATGGACGGTGGGAGAGAAGGAGGAGGAGATGGGAGAGAGGGAGGGAAAGGGAGAGAGGGGGAGGGAGGGAGAGAGAGAGAGAGAGATAAAGCAAGAGAGGGGGTAGGGAGAAAACAGAAGGTAAACAGAAAACCTTATTTTAAACCCGGGCAAAGCCGGGTACTTGCAACTAGTATCTTCATAACTCAACTCAACATAGTTATGTATTGTCATGATTGCTTTTCTTACATCATCTTTTACAAGCTTGAAAAGTTCCGACTTCCATTCACTGATTGGAATTTTTTGTAGCTGACATTGTTGTTCAAAGAATTGTAAACATGTGTCAATATCTTCAGTTTTACCATTAAAAGGTTGCATTTTTAATTGAGTCGAGTAATTTCCTTTTGACTCTTCTATGACAGTTGTTTTATTACCTTTAGTTGCAGCTATTTTTGCTAGTTCTAATTCATGATTTCTTTTTCTTTCTAATTCTCTTTCTTCATAGTTTCTTTTTAATTCTCTTTCTTTTATCCTCTCATCTCTTTCTCTATCCTCATTTTCTTTTTTGTCTATATATTCCAACAATTCTTTACCTTTGAGACCTAATTCTTCTCCTCTAATTTTGTATTGTCTCCATTTTTCTTCTTCTGGGGTACTAGCCATTGTTATGTTCAGAAGTATAAACAAAAATGAAACAAAGTTTCTTCAGAATGATGGACTTGAATACCGTTGCAGTGTAATACAACAAATTGTGGACTTAAATACAGTTGTAATGTGATACAACAATTTGTGGGCTTATTTGTGCTTATAGCTCATGGCCACAAATGAAAACGTTGGAATGTCACGTAGTAATATAACGAATCCAAAATATGACGAGAAATATATCAAGAATAAAATGTTATTCTTACCGTTAAGTTTCATAAAATTCTTCCTTTGTAGTGTATGTCCAATGAAGGAATGCACAAATAACGAAGTCCTTTAACACTGCAGAGACGTACAACTGGATTTACTTTCGCTTTTCGCTGCCACCAAATAATACATAGGTTTATGTCGTATCCCACTTGTGCTCTAATTAAATCAGACGACACAACTCCTTGTATTGTAAAAGAATTAACTGAACTTTTTAATGCGTGATATTTACAGATGAGAATATGATAATACAATATAAACACTTGAGAAGATGAATCGATAAATCACATGTATAATTCTATAATTTAACACACACGGTAAATACTAAGATCAATATTAGATGAGAGATGTGGCAATAAATCACAAGTAACTGCTATCACTATAAACCAGTACACGAGTCTATAACTATTATAACTCTCGACTGCACTGTCCACGTGTTATATCTAGTATCCCCTTCATGGGTCTCTAGTCTCTCTCTCTTGTGTGTGTGTCTCCGTCCCTCTAACAACCGTGGTAACTTCCCTATTTATAGGATATATCACCCCCCGCATATTGCATCATTGGTGTGATTGCATCACTGGGGTGATTGCATCATTGATTGCATCATTGGGGTGATTGCATCACTGGGGTGATTGCATCACTGATTGCATCATTGGGGTGATTGCATCATGCATGCCTGACCCTGCAAGCACTTACAAGGGATAGGACAGATGGTAATCATAAAATTAACATTTTTTATGTTTATTAATCTACATTAAACAAATAACTTTAAAAATATTGTTTTGTAACTAGGTTTGTAACTAACTCTATTTACAGACCAACTGTGATGATCTAATTGTCATGCACCTGGGATATTTGGATTTTGCTTATTACTACATAACAGTCACCTTTTACGATCTAAACATCAACAAACTGTCTATCAGCAATGTGAAATTTGCAGTAAGAAATTTATCATTTTTTTTATAAATACAGGAAGACCTCAGAATCTACCTTAATTCATTCAGTCGAATTCCAAATCATTCACATTCTGAGTCTTTTTCTAATTTTTTGTCAAAGTTACTGCATGTATCAATTTTAAGGCAAATATAAAATGTTTGAAAGGCAATTGTAAGAAGTTATTATATTTAAAAAAACAAATTGGAAAAAAAAAACAATCACATTTTTTTCCGAATGTTTGGTCAGATCGCAAGCTGAGTTTCGGGGCATTTGGAATTTGAGGTATAAAAGTACAGTGAAATGTTGTTATTATGAACTGCAAGGAAAGAATTTTTCAGTATTAAGATTCTTTCCCCCTCCACCTTCGCTTATAAAAGGTCTTAAAAAATATTTCGTTGTAACAAATTTCTTTCATTCTATTTTTTGAAAAGCTTTTTGCCAGTATCTTTTCCCAAAATTGATTTTGTACAGTATGCAAAAAACAGCTTGCACGTTTAACAGCTATTGATTATGGAAGGAAAAAAAATTGTTATGTACTTGTAAACAAGTTAAACCAGGTACCAAAGTTATGTTTACTAAACTGAGCAGTATGCTAGAAGCAGAGTAAAAAAATCACTAATACAGACAGAGAGGTTAAGCTAAGCTTAAAAATTACAAATTGCCATTACTAATTAAGTAATTTGCTATTAGGGGATGTTTGACAGTGATTACTATTATAACTGTACAGTGTAGCTTTAATAAGATTTGATTGTTTGGATTATAGAAACTTGATGAAAACCATAGACTACAAACATGAGCCACTGCCCAGTTGTATTTTAGAGCGAATTAAGTACATAACTCATTTGCTAGCTATTTAAACCACTTGAAAATCAAGATTGATGATTTGGGAGTAATGCTGAACCAAATTTATTTTTTACAGCTATTTATTTTATCATTATACATGTATAGTATATGTACCTTGTTTCACTGACATAAATAGCTTAAGATCACACTTGACACTATAACTATATATACTTTAGGTTTTAATTTTCATAGTCGCTTATCATGTGCAGAATCTAGAATTAAAAAAAACAAGTTTAAATGGATCAAAAAATCAACTTCATTTAAATCTTTTGGTCAATCTTTGAGCTCCACACCATTAAAATTGTACTAATATTGACTTTTCACTCCAACACCATGAAAGCTGCATTATGGCAACGCTCTGCAGTGTTGGACAAGTCCTTTTTTTCGAAATTAATCCATTTTAAGGCATGTCACCCATCTATAGTTCCATTTATCTATGAAGGAAATTGATGGTCATATTTTACATGTGTGTTAATAAAATTATCATTTAATAAATATAGCTTCATTTGCGAATAAGGTATTCAAAAATGTATAATAATTAGTTTGAATACTCACTAAAGTTAAATAGAAACCCACATTTCAGTATAACAAACTTCTGTATTATGAGTTCCCGTCAATTAAAATGACATCACTGTTTTTAATTATAAAAAAAGTGAATAATGAATTTTAAATGGGTAAATCCATTTCCACTTTTTGTTATTATTGTCATCCAGATTAGTTTTGCTGTTTTTTATTGATAAATATATATTGATAATAAGTTTTAGTTTGTTTATATAATACCGTTATTTCATTATAAACTGAAAATTCTTTTTTAAATTTTTTTTTTCAGTTTAAAAGCTACAATCCTTCATTTACTCAGATAGAGATTTGGATCAGATTTGTATTTCTTGTTTTCACATTTCTCACAACAGTAAGTTTGACTACAACCAAACTCTAAGAAGTTCTTTGAAATTTGCTGTGATCTGCAATAATATTTTTTGAAAAATGCCTACCCTTTCTCGTCTGAATCAAAGAGTTTAATTTTTAGAGATTTAGTTCTGTTCTATATGCGATTCTGAGAATTTCCACCACCCACACAATCACCTGGTTATTTTATATTGGGTTCATGTACCCCTGGGCGTCGGTTGCAAACATTGGGTGCTCACCTCCAACACACAGCTGATGTGTGTATGTACAAATACATATATTCAAGCAAAAATAGTTTATTCATTTGTCAGAATAATTCATTTTTTATGTGCATGATTTTTTTTTTGCGTTAATGTCTTTTTTTTAACTCCATGTAAATATGCTTCATGTAATGTATGTCTTTGTTATGATTTGCAGTGTTGGTATGCATATAGTTTGAGAAAGTTTTCAATACGAGATTGGTCTATAGAACAGAAATGGATGTATATTTTACTGCCATTGCTTCTTCTTTATGATGGTAAAAATTATTTCTTTTCCTTGATATAACAAAAATATATAGTGAAGTCGATTTATTTTTTTCAACATTTGACTAAATTTCATTTTCATGTGCAATTTGTTGTTTTTTTAATTTCAAAGATAATTTAATATTTTGTGTTGTGATTGATTATTGGTGTTTCTTCATCTTCTGATCAGATCCTACCTTCCCCCTTGCATTCCTAGTCAATAGCTGGCTGCCTGGTATGGTGGACGGTATCTTCCAAGCTACATTCCTCAGTGCCTTGTTATTATTTTGGTTGTGTATTTATCACAGCGTCAGACAGGTGAACTTAATTGTTTTTTTCATTAGCAGTTTAAAAATTATTTTTTTGAATTACTACTCACTAGGATTCTTCCCCGGGATTTAAACTCAAAATTCAACTCATTGTTGACATAATTAAAATATTTCCTTATATCACCGTTTGGTAAAAGTGAAAATATTCATTTCTGTCTTAGTTATATTTTAAATTTTTTGTCTCTAAAAGTGAAATCATTCTCCCAATACAACATAAAAATTGTTACCACTTCTGTCCAAATATGTTACTAAAATAGGTGACATACTTATTTGTGTATTGATTTGTACCTTTGTCAGACTGACCGTCACTTTGTGAGGTTTTACTTGCCTAAAGTGATTATCGTTGGCCTGATATGGTTGTGTGCTGTGACACTGGCCTCATGGCAGGAGTACAATGAACTTCAAGACCCTACCTACTACTACAGGCTGGACACAACCAATTTTGAGGTGACCACATTGTTATATATTTACTTGATGATTTCTTTATAACGCTACATTAGTATGATAAGTATCTCAAATGATGTCATACATATTTTTATTTAAAAGTTTTGGATTTATTTAATGTTATTTATCCTCTCATTATGTGAAATTTTAGCTGATACGTGCAGTTGTTGATGTCTGTCAACTAAAATTATAAGTGCACATTCATTACACCTTTTTAGAGGGGTCCCAAATTTTTACAAATGAGACCCACAATGAATAAATACATTTTTAAAAGATAGTATATGTTGACCTGTTCTAAACAAAAATATATCTTTGACATCTATTATATTAATTATAATTTTAGCAGAATAGAATTTGCTAAATGTAGTTAATCATTATATTAATTTTTAATAGCAACTCACGAAGTTGCAAAGGCAAGAACTACGCTTAATTCTAATACATGTTTTAAAATGACAGACAAAGCAGTATTCAATTTCTGTGATAAAAGCAATTGTTTAATACACCATCTTGAAACGAGCTTTATGCTAAAAATCTTATAATTTTGTAAGCACATTGATATTAACCAAACATGCAACACATTGTACTATATAGTTTGGGAATAAGTCAGTGAGTGCAA
The DNA here is from genome assembly GCA_021962125.1 of Bulinus truncatus. Lineage (NCBI taxonomy): Eukaryota > Metazoa > Mollusca > Gastropoda > Planorbidae > Bulinus > Bulinus truncatus. The sequence continues at coordinate 18,490,390 of JAGDYQ010000001.1, read as the reverse complement.
TGAAGAATAATTGATAATGCACAAATCTAAGATTACAGAGACTATAGTGTACAAAAATATTGCAAGAACCACTACATTATTCTAACAACTATATTAAATTGTAGAACAGTTGTTCTTATGATGTATAGTTGTACGGTATACAACAATATTTCACGAACCACTACATTATTCTAACAACTATATTACAGTGTAGTGCACTTCTTACAATGCAATTGTCAGACGAAATAAATTGGAATTAATCACACAAATATTGTCATTTAAGTAATTAGTTTAAAGTATGTTGATCCTTGTCAAAAAAGTTTGTGACCAACACTTTGTGAACACTCGTACGATTGTGCTTTTTGAACAGATTCAAGAAATTGTTCATTCACAGATTTTTATACATCTTTTCGACATGTTTATTCTTATAAAAAAAATAATAATTTATGGCTTTTTATTTTCAGGGTTTCAAGATAATGTTTTTTGTGTTTGGAGGCTTCTATTTATTATATCTGCTGTATTTATTGGTTAGGGCATATGCTGAGCTTAGGCTGATGCCCTTCTTTGGTAAGTCCATGGTGTCATATATTTATGTAACTTTTCAGCTTGAAAAATATTTTTATTTGGTTTGAATAAACTTCATTTCAAATCTTAGATATAAACCAAATTATTGTATTTCCATAAAGATATAATTCCATATGTAGTGTAAAAAAATTTTTTTTTTGTATAGGATTCATTACTAAGTTTTAGTTCTTTTTTAGATCTGCGTCTCAAGTTTATGACAGCACTCATGATCATCGTAGTGTCCATCAGTATTACCATCACCGTGATGAGGTTCGGAGGTGTGGCCCTGCAGGACAACTTTGTCTCAGAGCTGTCCACAAACTATGAAAACTCTGCTGAGTTTGTATCGTTCTATGGCCTTCTGAACTTCTACATGTACACAATGGCCTTTGTGTACTCGCCATCTCCAAATGCCATGTTTGGTGAGTCAGCTGAACTGTAATACCATGTCAGTGACACACTTAAGATCGTTTTATTTTTAGTTTTTTAACTAGAGCTGCTGTTCAATTGTTAATCAAAATTTACACATGATCAAAATGTTAAAATCAAATTTAATGCAAGTTTAAGCGACATGAACTATTTTTTTTTCCTCTGATGTATTCAGACAAGTTTGACATTGGGTATTCTCAATTAGGCATAATAAACAAGTTGCTTTAGTTTATAAATGAGTTCTCTTTAATCTAAAAGTTCAGCATCAGTCTGTGAAATAATTTATTCAGACCAGTTCATTTGTGTCAGTTAAAATGATGCCATTTTCTTCTTATCAACTTAGCCAGAAATTGGTCGTTCTCTTTATCCTTACTGTTTTTTTTCCTTGATTTTTATACCCATCACAACTCCCACCCCAACATTAAATGGACAAATGACAGTTCTATACTAAATGTGCTGGGAGATGTTAACTTTCCATTGTCATAAAGTGTTCAAGAATTCCTGAACACCTCCTGGGCTATTTATGAACCGTATAATTGCTATTATTTTTTTATAATTTTTCAGTGTTTTGCACAGCTCCCTTTGAATCAGTAGTTTGAACTATTTCCACATAATGCTTGTCACAAATTAGTTTCCAATAGTCTAATTTATATACATCAAACGAGACTGGGTTCTTCCCCCCCCCCCCCCCCCCCAGTTAGATCTGTTACATCTATGATGATCGGTCTCAATTTAGTCTAAATCATTTATTTAGCTTTTGGCTTCTGCTAAACCTGCACATTCCGTTTTTAAGAATAGGGTTATTTACTGGTATTTTTTTTTTTCAACTCTGAATCAACCCTGGGTCAAATTAACGCATTTAGGTGTTGCGTTAAAAGTTTTAATTAAATACTTTTTTTTTAAAAATAAGTGTACTGAAAGAGATAACTTGAAGTTTTGTTTTTCTTTTCTTTGCAGAAACCCATTTCAAGGACAACCCAGCGCTGTCAATGTTGAATGATTCGGACGAGGAGGTTCACTACTCGTGAGTCCAGCTTCAAGCATATAATATTAGCTAAATGTCTGAAACTGTAATTTCTAATTCACTTACTATCAAATACAAGAATTTATGGAATGGCCAAATAGTGATGCCATAAAAGCTGAGCCAACTTATCTAGGCTAATGCTACAAATCCAAAAGTCGTAATAATGAAATTTTAAGTAGGAATATTTTCTTAACAATACAAAATTGAAAGATTTAAATAATTTTTTTCATTTAATTTTTTTAGATTTATCATATTGAATTCAAAATAGTTGTATTAATCTTTATAGTATAATAATGATAAATTTCAAAATAATCTTTTCTTCCCAGTAGTTAAGAAACAAATGCAAAAGTCATGAGTGGTTACTTCATGTCTTAGAATGTCTCATAAGGCTGAGGGTTTCATTCGCATGTGGAACTAACGTTAACGAAATTTTAAAAAATAATAGATATTACCTATTTCAGTTTCTGTGTAAATGCACACACTAATAGACTTATGATTTGAGGTTATTACCATATTTAGTAAGTTTTTTATTTTGTCATTTGTAAAGCCACAATGAGTTTTCAAAGTATAAACATTGGCACAAATAAATAGTTTAATGTCATTGGGACACATCAAAATTGTACTATTCTCTCAGATAAATTATGGATGTTGTTTTTTTTTAGTTTTCATAATTAATTTGGTTGTGAGATTCTGTGTAAGTAAATTTTGTTTCCAGACAATTATGATAGTTACTTTTACTAAGTGCCTTATATACTGTCCGCCAGGTCTGATACAGAAGAAACTTCCCTGAGCAGGACAAGAAATACTCTGATTGACAGTGATGAGGAAACAGTCAGATAGCTGACCACCTGACATGGACCGAGCTGGTAGGGGATGACAGTGTGTTATGGTCATTGACTTTAAGTTGATTGCAGGAAATTATAAACTATTTATGCCCTATGTATTTAGTAGACCAAATTCTTGAACTGATTTGAAAATGCCAAACCATATAAAGTTTTAGTTTTAGGACTTTGGATTTTTTTAGTGATTTTAATTTTATGTTGTACATTTTTTTAATGTTTTGAAATCTGGAAACATTCCTTAAAACGCTCACTGGGCAATGTCCATTATGAAATTTCCTAATTAGTCCTCTAATCAGTCTTTTTGTTTTATTAATTGTACAAATTAATGAACTGAATTTTTGTATTTTGATCAACAACTCATTTTTTTTTTTTAAACTGAAAGATAAAAAAAAAATTGTCAAAGCAAATACATGTAACACTTAGAGGGTAAAAAGTAAAACCATACACCAGCCAGTTTGTTTATATTCTCTTCGTCTTTTCATTTTCGCAGTGGCTACGGTTCGGTCCGACCGAACGCATATTTTTTTTTTTCGGGTACCAGCCTTACTTATTATGGCATAGCGGCCGAGTAGCTGCACTGAACTATATAACAACAGAATTTTTTTTTTTTTTCAGAATTTTTTTTTTTCAGGATTAGGGTTAGGGATAGGGTTAGGGATAGGGTTAGAGATAGGGTTAGGGATAGGGTTAGAGATGGGGTTAGGGTGTGGAGCAATATTATCTATGGCTGGTACCCTAAGTAAAAAAAATACGGGTTCGGTCGGACCGAACCGTAGCCACTGCCTTTCATTTTCTTTCATATTATTGAAAGCTACAGATAAATGCTTTCAGTAACTCAATAGTAAGTTGTTTTTTTTTAGATGACCTATACTTTTTCTGGCTTGTCTTCCATGATTATTAAATTGAAACTAATGAAAATCTTTGTTACTCATGTTGGCTCTTATTTCTTTTAGTATAATAAAATATCTGGCTAGCTTCTTGTCCCCCATCTGCCATTCTTCTCACAGATACATTGCTGCGCACTATCTCTCTCTCCACACGGTCCATGAGAGATGTCTGTCAATTCTTTACTTATTAGATGAGACTGATTTCTCCGCAAGGAGTTCAAGGACTTAAACAATGTCGATTTATTACTGAGAATTTTTTTTTTTTTCATTTTTTTTCCTCTGTAAGTTTTCTTCAAACAGAGAGCTGAGATTGGTACAACTTTACGTTAAATAGATAATTTTCATTTATTAATGGAAAAAAATATTGTTGAAAATTAAAATGAAATCCGTCATATATATATATATACATGTATATACATGTGTATCCAAGTGTACTTTTTTTTTGGTCATGTTTCCTAGTCTTTATCATGTTTCAAGATTTCATAAGTCAAATATCATGTTTCATTGATCCATTGTTGTATGTTCATGTCACACTGAGCAATAGTTGGATGGGAAATAACGAAATGTTATCATTGTTCCATTCCCTTTTTTTTGTAACTCATTCCTTTTCAAATTTTTTTAATTCATTTACTTTTCGTGCAATTCAGTTTTTTTAAAGAATATATTTTACATTCACTCTTATGCTATACACTTATCTATATGGTATACAAGCCAAAATGATCTGATATTTATTACTTACACGGTTCATTATCATCATTTTTGAAACATATATAGTATTCCAATAAGAACACTGGATAATATTTTTCTTTGACTTAAGCTAAAAAAAAAAGCAAATTTTAATAATTTTTTTTTTATTCTTTGCAGTTCTTTTGGAAAATATGGGTTGGATTTTATTTTGGATAAGATAAAATTCTTGTTAATGTAGTTTCATGTACAATGAAGGCTGTGTGTATTTTAATTCAATCTTTTAACTTCTATTTTTATAATAAGGTAACACTTAGCTTTGTCTTTAAAAAGTGTAATGCAGGGGTAAATCGTTAATCATTATCTATATTACCGATTGTATATTGAGTTTAATAATGTTTTAATGTGCCTACAGTGCTGACCCATCTCATGCACAGAGTTATGGCCTTTACATTATACCAACTTGTAATATGTGTAAGGCACGGCATCCTAGAATAGATTTTACTGGGCTGCAACCATGGGGGGGGGGGGGGACCAATATTAGGGATGACCCAAATTTTCTCCACTGGGAACTTTCTGAAAAATCTCCAGCCCTGGTGCATGCCTGATTTTTCCCTCTAATTTTCCATAATATGTACTAATATGTGCTAATTTGGAAGGAAATTTACATTTCTTGCTTATAACGGTATAAAGTAAAGGCTTTCTGAATGAAAAAATGTGTGTGCATACACCTTTGAGGGGAAACACTTGTGCCGGCTTGGCTTAAATTGCATACAGGCTAAGATTTCATGCCTGCTAATATCTGATACCGTCTAACATTTCATACTGGGGCTGGAGGTAGAACGTGGTGTAATGTAAATCAAACGTACAATATTGCGGTACGAAAATGTTTTGGCTTTTCCACCGCCATGTGCCGGAAAATTAATTGTTAAAAGACCCTGATAAATCATTGTTTGAAGATATTTTTATTGATTTTTTTACTTCATTTTATTTAATTTTAGTGTCCATTTTTTGAGCCCATCCATACAGAATGAGTTTAAAATATACTTGAATATTATTGTAACAAAATTTGTCAGAATTTAAAAAGTCAGATGGGAAAGCACTGTAACCATTGATTGTACATAAGTATTGGAACATTGAGACTTTTTTTTGTCTTGAAGTATTTTATTTTCTGCTCAATTTATTTATTGGGTTTTTCTTGGTCACCTACATTTTTGAAATTTATTTTATCATTTATGCTGAATAGCACAGGTTGTGATTTTTCTTAAGTTTCTTGATGAGTTATATCCCTTTAGTTGTATAAAAGTTTATTAAAATGTTTTTTTTTTATACTAATTTAAAAAGGTTTGTATTTTTAGGCATAATAAGATTTAAATATCTCTGAATTGAGTTGTCTGCCATTAATTTTTTTTTCATTCTAGTTCTGTATGATCCTCATTCTGATGTACTTACATTCTGCTATTTCACATAATGTATTCAAGAATACTGTAATCAGTTTTTTACACTGATTCTGATAAACCTTTTTTTTTTATTCCATCATTACCGCCAGGTATTAAATTAAATTAACAATATATGACACAATAAACAGGAAAATTAAAATGTGTAAATAAAAAGAACAACACTTTTTCAGATGCATAACACATAAATTATTTCAACACTAATTGTTAGTTATGATGGGATTACATCTAAATTGTTGCCAATTCTGACACCATTCCTAATATTTCTGTAAGCTGTATATATATACTATTGGAGATTCCACAACAAATAACAAATGAACTAAAAAGAAAGTCGGAGAAAGAATCAGTTTATGAATCAGAAATTCTTCCATTCTATTGTTCGTTCCTATAGTTCCAATTCTGATGTATCGTCCCATCACTAATTGTCTGATTTACTGACATGTTGACTGCATAAAATTTTATCTGTTTATTGAATTTTAAGTGTAAAAAATTTTCTGTTGTTCCTAGTAGTAATTTTAATTTTTCATAATGTAACTTTTTTTTTTTCTATAAGACGCTGGAATAAAATATCAACCTCTTATTTTTATATCTTGCCATGCAGGATATTTGTATGACCTCACTATGTCCATGGCTGCTACTTGATCTTTTATTTATATCTTGCCTGTTTCACCAAAAGTTTTGATTTTTTTATGAACTAAATCAAGTAATAATCTCATCTCTTTCATAAAAAAGAAAAGATTTCATTTAACCACCTCAGTTTTATTTTGGAATGATGTATGTAAGTTTTGTTTTCTTTTACGGCTACATTTTTTAGGACTTATGCATTCTGTTCACACTTTCATACATTGTTGCATCTAATTTTTCAAAGCGCTGTGTGCAGCAGGAAATAATTGGCTGCGGCCAACTTCAAAGGAAATTTTAAGAAAATGTGTGCAACATTACATTATGTAATCTGATTACAGGGGAAATATTAGTGTGTCCTTGTTATTATGTGTGTGCATGTGCTCAGTCTTATTAACTTGTGCACACAATCACAGCTTTAGAGTGAACATTGTTTTCATACTGACTTACTTCCCCTACATGTCTGTCAGGTCTTCATACATCAAATGGCATTGAAGTAGGGAAATGATTTTATATTAACCAGATTTCTCTGTTTGCGTCAGTATTCAGATGTTTTCTCTCAAATGTTTTGGGCGCTAATAATTAACTTGTGTCTAATATAATATGCCATCAATCACATTGTAACTGAACATTTTCACAGTTAATAAAATTAATTTTTATTCTAACTTTAAAAAAGAAAAAATGTCATCGGCGGTGTAATATTTGCAATTTTTTTTTTTTTAATTATTTGTTTCTACTATAAAATTGTCATAGAAATTTTGTATTTAGGTGTACACAAAGCATTATACAAATCTGGATCATTTTAATAATAACCCACAGGTTAAATGTTATACATTTTTTTTATGAAATAATTTTTTATTTAAAAAATTAAAGTATATACAACATTTAAATTCCTTCCCAATAACCATTTGATAAGGGTTTATCCTACACTCCGCACAAAGTTAAATTTAAAACATAAGGTACACAGTGACCTTGTAATATGAAACAACTCAACCTGAAAATCTTTATTTTTGTAAATCATTTTATAAAAAAAAAAAAAAAGATATATAGTTATTGTCAAAATTTGAATTTATTTGGTGGCAGATCCAACTAATTAAATATTTCTGCTGAGAAACTACTAATGTTTGCTAGTAAACGAAATATATCTATAGCACTTACACACACATAAACAAAATTATTATTTGAGGATGCTAATTATGAGCTGTGTTGTGTAATGTGTTTATTTTTACTGTACCCTGTACTTAGTATTTAAGGTTGAGTGCTCTTTATTTTTTACTGTACCCTGTAGTTAGTATTTAAGGTTGAGTGCTGTTTGTTTTTACTGTACCCTGTACTTAGTATTTAAGTTGAATATATTGATACACCTGGTTACCTGCAGTGAAGGCTGTGATGTCATTATAATCTCAATTTGCAGTATTTTAAATGCACTTTGTTTTACCTTTTTTTTTTTTTTTGTTTTTTATTTATGTTGTTGATAATGTAATCAGTTTAATAATGTAGTAATAACGAGGGTCTGTTACTCAGATTTTATATAGGTACTGGTTGGAGTAGATCATTCTGTGATTCTTTTCTGCTTACTCTCATTGTTTTATTTCATATTTATTTGAATTCACCTGGATTTTGAAGGTAGTTTATATGTTTATCCAAATAGTAATCTGTATGTTGTTTTGTATGGACCTCTGTAAAATGAATTCTGTATTTTATGGTCTTCTGCATAATGTTTGTGAATTCTTTAGACCAGGGACGAGGCGTGAGTGTTGCCGGTCATAACTCTTAGTGAAAAATTTATTGATGTTTTTACGCTATATACAAAGCACAAGCAAACAAAGATTTACATATCTGTATAAATTATTAGATTAACAACGTATTCGGTTTATATATATTAATGAATGTTTTATGTATATTTAAACTTGTTGTCATTTTATCATGAATGATTATACTAACTATATTCAATAAACACAGTACCACTATATAGTATTTTCTATAACTATGACTATGGCCGGCAACACTCATGCCTTGTCCCTGCTTTAGACCTATTTTTTTTTATGTCTTTCCAAGGGGTTGGGAAAACTTTTGAAACCGCTGGCGACAGAAGAGCCAGACCAAGAGTAGATGAATGCAGTGTTAATATGATATAATTTAAAATCTTTGGGTTATAAGTTTCCCAGATTCTGGTATTTACACTCTAATGATTTGGTCATCCTGTGGTCCCCTGTACTCTGTGGTCCTCATTACAGAGGACCCACAAGCCGTTGTCCATGTGCAATATTTGTGTTGCCTTGTTGTGCACCATAACAGATGTGAATCTATTGTCCGCCTCTCAGGTTGTAGGAAGTAAAATAACACCGTTTACAGGGTGTCACTAAATACACTGAGTAGATTGAAAGCCTTCTTCAACAACCTGTACACACCAGACTAATATATTTATTGACTTTGTGCTACTAAATGATGTGTGACATGTAGTGTGACGTGTAGTGTGACATGTATCCAAATATCAAATTCTTCAACTTGACCAAGTCACTCACACTGACAGCCAGAAAATTTTTTTTTTTTTTTTATTTCTGCAGTTTTTGATGGGTAACAATGTATTACTCACTTGCATGTTATAGCAAATTATTTTTTTATTTTGTATTATTTCAAACTGTTTTGAACTTGTATTAGTTATCTGTACATTAAGCTTAAATTTTTGTATATGGTTGAGATAAGTTTTAAAGTTTCTGGAATGTAATATATTTGTAATGCAAAACATTTAACGTGACACTCTACTGGGTTTTGTTTTATGTAAATATTGCTACTCCCTCCTTTATTTCCCCCCTGTAGTTTTATATTTTGGTTAAAATGTTTGTTTGTTCTAGTAGGTGATGTTGTCTTGTGGTCAGGTTGTAATTGTGTTTAGTGCCACACCATGGAAGTATGTTAGAAGTTGAATCCGTGCAATTGAATCCATGAGATTCATTATGTGATCATGAGTTGTTTTTTTTTGGGATGAAATAATTTTTGTGTGATATTTTGTCTTATTTTGGGTCTTATGATCGATGGACCAGTTTGGCCCTGTAAGCTCCTATACACTAGTAGCCTATCATTTGTTACATTTGTTCCTGTGAACTGAAAGTCTGTCATATATAACCAGGTCAAGAATAAACTCCAAGTACATTTCATCACTTTTTTGTTTTTATTCCTTTATCCATAAAGACAACTTTGCTTTTAAATATTTATGTTCATCACCAATGTATTAATTAGTAATTGTACACAGTGCATGGGAAACACAGACTTCAGTCAAGTATGGGGGGAAGGGGCGAGTTGTGACTCAAACAGAGACAGCTTTAAGAGCCCCATCAGATGCAGTAATCAGGTATAAAACTGATTGAACTATTGATGGGGGGGGGGCATTTGGTGGAGATCGTTAGGGTCCGCAATGAGGTATTGGTAACCATTAATTGTGTCTTATGCTGTAAAGGGCCATGAATTGTGTGTTATGCTGTAAAGGCCATGAATTGTGTCTTATGCTGTAAAGGGCCATGAATTGTGTCTTATGCTGTAAAGGGCCATGAATTGTGTCTTATGCTGTAAAGGGCCATGAACTGTGTCTTATGCTGTAAAGGGGCCTCTATACTATTGTTTACTTCATGGCAATATCAACCCCCACCCCACCCCTGGGGTTCTGAAACCTTTCAGTGGGGTGGTGATAGACACGGACTTAGAAGTACAAAAAAATCTACCTTCTATTACCAGACGTAATTTTTTTAAAAGATTCTCAGTGATTTGTGACTGCTAAACCTGGATACAAGAGAAAATGGCAAGAAAAACCTCTATCTGCATCGTCTGGAAACTGACATATGCCAAGTGTGTGTGAAATGTGGCGGGAAATAAAATATTTCACTGGTGATACAAGTTGTGTCGTTTTGTTTGCAAAATTAGGCCTTTTTTTTGTTTCAGGCTTTAGGCCCACAGTGACCTTAATCCCGACCCTGGATAACAGTGGGGATGGCGGCCGGGTGTCTCGTCAATATAACGAGAGGTCTTGTAGTTCACAAATGTTTGTGACTTGCACTTCTGTTGGAGCACGCCAGCCGATGATATGGTCCCAGGTTCGAACTACAGTGAGTGCATGAACTTTACCCCAATTCCCGAATTTCCCCCTTATTTGGATAATGAGACCTCTTAATCAAGACAAATAATACAATTTGTTTCCAACATCTCTACTTTGCGATTTTTTTTTTTATATGAACATTTTAAATTAAATGGATCACTAGCACTAGAACAAGTTCAGTATCAATTGTTCACATTTATCTAGACAATTTGTTTATTACTTGTTGCGGTCGTGGTCGCCGTGTGAAAGATCACGTGACAGCTTCTCCAAGGTCCGGGATTCAATCCCTGTAGACCAGGGCTTCTTAAACTTTTGTAACTCACGACCCTATTTATGATTGCGAGTTTCTTGACGACCCCATGCCAAATATAAAAGAAAATACATTAATATTTTTACAAGAAGTTAAAAAACATTTTCTGTTAAATTGTATTTTTATCTCTCGCTACCCCAGATTTTGCTACGCGACCCCAAATGGGGTCGCGACCCATAGTTTAAGCCTGCTGTAGAAGCAAATGGAGCTGTCTAACATAGCCACATTCTTGTATGTTTGTTTATTAAAAGATTTAGAGAAAGATATTAATTGAATAATCTAACAAAACAAAGATACGAACAAGCTACCAAATAATATATATATATATATATAGAGTGTAAATGAAACAAGATATATCGAGAGGTAATGAAACAAAATATATCGAGAGGTAATGAAACAAGATATATCGAGAGGTAATGAAACAAAATATATAGAGAGGTAATGAAACAAGATATATCGAGAGGTAATGAAACAAAATATATAGAGGTAATGAAACAAAATATAGAGAGGTAATGAAACAAGATATATCGAGAGGTAACGGTAGAAACAAAATATATAGAGAGAGTAAAACAAGATATATCGAGAGGTAAATTCCGAACAAAATATATATAGAGAGGTAATAAATAAGATATATCGAGAGGTAACGAAACAAAATATAGAGAGGGTAATGAAACAAAGATATAGAGAGGTAACGAAACAAAATATATAGAGGTGAAGAAACAAGATATATCGAGAAAACAAAACAAAAATATGGCAGAGGTAATGAAACAAAATATATATAGAGAGTGTAATGAAACAAGATATATCAAAAGAACAAAATATATCGAGAGAGGTAATGAAACAACAATATATAATATATATAGAGGTAATGAAACAAGATATATCGAGAGGTAATGGGGAAACAAAATATATCAGAGAGTAATGAAACAAGATATATCGAGAGTAATGAAACAAAATATAGAGAGGTAATGAAACAAGATATATCGAGAGGTAATGGAAACAAAATATATAGAGGTAATGAAACAAAATATATAGAGAGGGTAATGAAACAAGATATATCGAGAGGTAACGAAACAAAATATATAGAGGTAATGAAACAAGATATATCGAAAGGTAACAAAACAAAATATATAGAGAGGTAATGAAACAAGATATATCGAGAGGTAACGAAACAAAATATATAAGAGAGGAGTAATGAAACAAAATATATAGAGAGGTAATGAAACAAAATATATAGAGGTAATGAAGCAAGATCATCAAAAAGAGGAGATAACGAAACAAAATATATAGAGAGGTAATGAAACAAAATATATAGAGAGGTAATGAAACAAGATATATCGAGAGTAACAGAAATAAATATATCGAGAGGTAATGAAACAAGATATATCGAGAGGTAACGAAACAAAATATATAATGAAACAAGATATATAGAGAGGTAATGAAACAAGATATATCGAGAGGTAATGAAACAAGGTGGCACGAAACAAAATATATAGAGAGGTAATGAAACAAGATATATAGAGAGGTAATGAAACAAAATATATAGAGAAGGTAATAAAACAAATAAAGAGAGGTAATGGCATATACAAAAAAAGTTGTGGGTTATCTTTAGCAGGTCACAGCTGAAGTCGATGGAATCCAAATCCTTTATATCGTCAACTGGTTCATCTAAATCTCATTGATGCTCGTATCGTTTCTCTTCAACACATCTGTACAATAATGTCCAGGCATAATTATTGATGAAGTGATATGGAGAAGTAACTCTGCACTCAAATCGGATTCAGAGGGTTTATAAAATGATCATTATTTCCCTTTGATTAGACAACTGTACTGATCGTATGTCTTTTTCTTAGCGATGATGTAATTTAAGTCAACGCCTTTTTTTATTTTTAGATCTGATGCAAGTAACAAACCTTTCCTGTTTGCACATTTAGACATTTCCCCAACTATTATAAAAAGCAATGAGTCACCATAATGTTAAACGGCATGCAGCGGATCTCATAGGTTGAGTCATTAATGTGATTTTAACACGGTTGAATTGAAAAGAAACTAATAATAGTTTAATAGTTTAATAGTTTTATGCTGTGCATAAAATGTATAAGAAAAAGACCTTGTGCGATATTTACAATGTGTTTCCATTGCATTAACATACAACCGACTTGATCAGAGTTATGCTAAATTGGCAGCTGGAATTTAATCAATGACGATCAGTTCTGACAAAGTCTACTTTCTTGAAGAATTATCCAGAAAATGTATGAAAAAATATCTAGTTAATACTAGATATATAGAATATACTGTAATTAAATATGTAAATCTAAATAGCAATATAAAAGTATCCAGATCTATTAATTGATATCATTTTATCATATCTAGATTTCTCCAAACATATCCAGATATGGATAAAAATATATCCAGATTGGTAGCCCTGGACTGATGACTAGGTCAGCCGACCTATGGCCATACATCATTGTCTGGAGGGGGGATTTTGTGATACGGAATTCGAATCCCTGCGGAGTTCTAGGCTCCTCATTATGGATGCACAAACAAAGAGATTCTTGTGGATTGGGCTGCCGCCTACGGTCTCCACTTCTGGTCTCCACTTCCTGGTCTCCACTTCTGGTCTCCGGATGCTGGTCCCCACTGTGCCCCTCCCCCCGCCCCAATCGGGATGTTACCTCAACCAACTAAAATTGAAAGTTAAATCTGGCATTTTCAAAAAGTACAGCCAAATCTCGGTTTTCGATTAGCTTGGATTACGAGAGTTTCACAAAACAATCAAACATTTTTAATAAAATGCCCCTTTGTAAGACAAATAATTTTTTTTAAAATAAATTATGTGTATACCATCGAGGTCTTACAGTACGACAAATGAGATTAAATACGTATTAGCTGCTATTATGCTGAGCTTTTTAGTCATAACTATTAAACCGTTGATTCCTCTCTCCCACGCCTGGTCCCTCTCGCGTACATCACTTGTATAGTCAACATCTGTGTATGTGCGCGGGCGTTGAATGGTTAGTACCGTAACGCTACAAGTTTTCAAATATTAAAAAAGACAATCTTGAATTATAAATAGAATCGATTTTACGAGTCAAATTATTTGCAGAAATATTTAAATATAATAATTTAACCTTTTTCAAATGTTCACCAGGATGATAAATCTTTGTTCATTTATGTTCATCTACAATGAACATTTTACCTGTTTACTTTGTTCATTTATGTTCCATCTACAGTGAACAATTTACCTGTTTACTTTTTGGCTGTGGACTTTTTTTTTTTACCGTTCATTTTTTCCACCAAACCTTTTGTTGTGGTTGTGGTTGTCAGTGTTTGTGTACTGTTGAGGTATATACTACTGACAAGTACATAATTTACATCTAACATTCATTCATCACTATCACATGACTTTGATAATGATCATTAATAAAAGAGCTGACATACACGTTTCGTTATTATACTATGTCGATGATGATGATGTAATTATAAATATATTGTTCAAAACTGCACTACGTAACCAGAAATTTGCACAGCTCAAAATGTTCATAAATCGAGGTTTCTACTTGATATTCAGACATTGCATTACATAAGTATTGATGTTATTTCAATTAACTATCTTCCCCTCTGTGTAGATAAAGAAGTAATCCACCGAAAGACCGACGCCAAAGATATCCCTACCCCTTCTCTCCCGGGGGATGGGGGTGCCAACTACAAACCCCCACCCCCGGAGAGTCTGCGACATACCTCTGGGCGTGATTGGCGCAGTAAATGAAAGGGTACGTCTGCCGGCTAGACAACTGCCAGGACTGGTGAGTTCCTGTCCAGAACCCCCAATTTCTTCTCTGGTCGTACGTGGTACATCTTCTAACTCCTCTGACATTTCGCTGAACACGTGCGGCGCACGCGCGCCTCGTTTGAAGAAAGTCTTACAACATAGACCTGGTACGTGATATGGGGGGAGGGGGGGGTCTGAGAGAGATCCAAAAGGAACGGAGTCACCTGCAAGTTACCTGCTAGCACTGTTGTTGTTGTATTTTTTTGTCTTCTGTATATCACAGTCTGGAGTTATTGATGTTATTGATGCTACACCTAACTGGAAATAAAAACTTTTTCATGGTATGCCAGATTCCTACATTAGACAAAAATTATTTTTTTCGTTTTGTTTTTTTCAAAAGTTATATTTTTTTATAAAAGCTTTTTTATTTTTGTTTAGTCTTTGAATTTTGTATATGTCAGTGAATAAAACAATATTATTCACATTTTTTCTTCACAACAGAATTGTGTGTGTGTGTGTGTGCAACTTGCTATGTTTACATTATTTTTGCTAAACAGCCGGTTAAGTAAGTAAAGTGTAAAAAATAGTAAAGTTCCCTTCTTAGCCCTAATGGGCCTTCGGGGCAGATGAAGTGTAGAATTCATCTGTTTCTATAACCTCGGCATATGAAGAGATTGTGGTTAGCACAACTTAAGAACAAGTACCCATTTAAAGCTGGGTGGACTTGTGGGACGACTTTTTGCACCTAATTTCACCTAGAAAAATTCCACGGGCCTCACCGAGGATCGAACCCATGACTCTCTACATCGACAGTCGAGTATCTACACCACTCGGCCATACGTCCCACAAGTAAAGTGTGCTAAACATTTAAGTCTGTTGAAAAAAAAAGCGCGCACAACACGGACATGAATGAGGCCGACAGCGCTGTTTCTACCAAAAATGTCTAATTTCTAATTGGATTTCTATTAATCTTAAACCCTCTATGAACTATTGGTGCACCCTTCAATAGGCGGAACTTAAATTTTCGAAAGATGAGAAACACGCTATTTTTCTTATTTGCGAATGCCATATCACGTTCAATAAAAAAGTTAGATTTACAATCAGCGTGTCTCAATCTTTTTTCGCCATTGTACCTCAAAGTGTGCGAAACTATGTCCTCGAGTATCCCCTCCACAACTAAGTTCGCGAATAAATGCAATTATTTTTTTATAATGAACGTGTTTAAATTTCTGGTAATGCGATACTTTGGGTACTTTTA
>JAGDYQ010000001.1:18450639-18473973 GCA_021962125.1 Bulinus truncatus | reverse complement strand
ACGTATTGCTAGTAAGAATGCCACAGGACGTAGTGGTGTAGTAAGAATGCCACAGGACGTAGTGGTGTAGTAAGAATGCCACAGGACGTAATGGTGTAGTAAGAATGCCACAGGACGTAGTGGTGTAGTAAGAATGCCACAGGACGTAGTGGTGTATGGGAGAATGCCACAGGACGTGATGGTGTAGTAAGAATGCCACAGGACGTAGTGGTGTAGTAAGAATGCCACAGGACGTAGTGGTGTAGTAAGAATGCCCCAGGACGTAGTGGTGTAGTAAGAATGCCACAGGACGTAGTGGTGTAGTAAGAATGACCCAGGATGTAGTGGTGTAGTAAGAATGCCCCAGGATGTAGTGGTGTAGTAAGAATGCCCTGGACGCAGTGGTGTAGTAAGAATGCCACAGGACGTAGTGGTGTAGTAAGAATGCCCCAGGACGTAGTGGTGTGAAGTAAGAATGACCCAGGACGTAGGCTAACAAGGCAATATGTTGTACTCCGGGCGTAGACATTTTGCACTCACATTAAAATTAAAATTAATAAACCAATCCCACATCTAGTGTATGTTAATTATAAAATTAAATTGTCCCTACTCAAAAAAGCTACCTGACGATGTTTACTGTCGCAATCGGTCACCACTTCCATTGCACAGGCCTGCTTTAAACACGCACACACACACATCCCCACAAACTTTAAAAAAAAAAATAGGAAATGGACTGGGTCACAAGATAGATCAATAACTCTGTAACCCCCTTCTCCCCTGCCCCCTCTAGGAGATAGCCCAAACAACTAACTAGAAAGAAGAAAAAAAAGATTCACCAAAAACTATGTCATGCTGACCTCTCTCTGGGCCCTTTAATATTTTCTTGTTGTGCTAATACTGTGCAATTGTTCTACAAACTTTTCTCGGCCCTTTAATATTTTCTTGTTGTGCTAATAATCTGCAATTGTTCTACAAACCTGTTCTCGGATATCTCAGTTAAACAAGCAGAACAAACTTTCATACACCGTCTATGACTTTAGTTGTTAATGAGATGTAAAAAAATAGAATAGTAAATCACGTTAATGTGTGTGTGTGTGGTGTGTGTGTGTGTGTGTGTCAATAAAGATTCAACACTCGACATTACCCTCCGTCTTTTAACTTTATTTTATAGTCCAGCTTTTATCTAGACTATTCTTATAGAAATATGGACAAAAATAAAAACATTACAGAATATTAAAACAGAAGAAAAAGCAACAGTTATCCGCATCGTCACTTTATCATTGCATACCCCCAAAATATAACCTCAACTATTCCCGACCTTTGAACCGAAGCTACACACACATTTCTGCAACAACACAAAAAAAAAAAAGTAGGTTACGCTAAATCGTGACGTAAAAGCTCGAGCGTACAACTCGAGACCACGTGATCTACACCTAAACAAACGAGGCTGCTGCTTTTTTTTTTTAATTTTGGTTACAACACAGACAAGTCAATTTAGGAAAACCCAAATCTCTGCACATAGACCCATAATTTACACAATATAAAGTTTCCTTCACCACTTTAGTGCTGAAAGTCAGTGCATATGTGACATATGCTGACACACACACACACACACACACACACACACACACACATACATGTTGTAGGAATTCGTCATCAAAAAAAATTCCTCTTTAAAATTATGATCGAGGAAGGAAAGGTGGAGGTGGGGGGTGAAAAGGTAGGGGGGGGGTTGTATTATGCTTCGCATATGGCATAGGTTATGCAGACACTTATAAAATGTTTTACATTTTGGACTTTGATTAGTATGTGTATTTGATTGTTGGCGGAAAAAAAACAAACTTCAAATACAAGGCCTTATGCATGTACATCTTTAGCATTTGTTAAGTCTAACCAAATCATATATATATATATATATATATATATATATATATATATATATATATATATATATATAAATTAGGTCAGTGCCGAACCTAGGTATTTGGGGGCCCTGGGGGGCTTGGCCTCTTTGAAGGCCCCTGCATTTGACATTCGACACCATGACATGAGATAATGTACTTAATATTTAATGTAAAACAAAACAATTCCCCCCCACCCCTCAAGCTGGGACCCGCGGGACTTTCGAATCCTGGACCTCCCCCCCACCCTAGGTACGCCTCTGCATTAGGTTGTCACCAACATAAATACAAACAAGCAATTAAGCCTGTTCCATTCTGGACACAGGACGTGTTAACGCATTTTCATGTTATGTATCAGTACGTTTATTTATCTTTCAGTAAATATTTGTAAATTTTTTGGAAATGTTTATAAATTCAATTGTGTAATGCATACATATGAAAAAAGATATTAAAAGGACGTTTCTTTATATTTGAAAACAAAATTATTTTCTCTTAAATCTAACTACAAGTGGTTTGTGGTTACTGAAATAGGACTCATAATTGAAACATTCTAAATTGTAGTCATTTAATCATCCGAAAACTCCGTCAATTGTTGTTTTATATAAAGTACGGAAGCAAGTCATGTTGAATAACTGTTACAAAAATAAATAATGATTACGCCCCTTTGATTAGCTTTTATTATTTATATTTAAAATATAAGCAAAACGGTACATAAAAAACTCTTATATTTTGGCCCTGAGAGGTCAAATCGCGAAATGGACTTTTGATGTACACTTGGCAGGACAAGACCTACACAATGATATATACATCATGGGTCTAGGACTTATGGTTGCTGAGATATAGGGCGGTCCATTATTAATATAGCTTATATAGTAAAAAACGGTACCTTTATAAAGGCCCTTTTTTTACGGCCCTGAGAGGTCAGATCGCGAAATGGAAAAAGTCATTTCTTGGCAGGCCAAGACCTACAAAAATGATATATACATCATGGGTCTAGGACTTTTGGTTGTTGAGATCTAGGGTGATGACGGACGGACGGACAAGGGTGATGACGGACGGACGGACAGACAGACAGGCAGACAGACAGACAGACAAAACGGGGACAATAGAGCATTTTTTTTCGAAAATGCTCTAAAAAAGAAGTTTTACATTTTAATGGTGTCTCCTCACCAATGTTCCCTCTAAGGTGTGGTATGAAGTGAGCAAGAAATTTTGGTTCTCTGAGCGACTTTTTTGTTTGAGGCCATTAAATTTGCTGAGCGATTTTAAGCGATGTCGTCCGTCGGAGTGAGCGATCGTAATGTAGTATGAGCGACGCTCTGAATACGTATGAGCGATTGCTCACGCGCTCAACTTAGAGGGGAACATTGCTCCCTCACCTCCCCCTTCCATGCCCCTCCCCCATTTTTTTGTAAATATAAAGTCATAAGTGTATAAAGTTCAGTTTATGCCCTACCAAGTATTGTGTGGTTTAACTTGTAGTTCATTTTATAGCCCTGACACTTATTGTGTGGTTTAACTCATAGTTCAGTTTATGGCCCTACCACGTATTGTGTGGACTGTCCTTAACAAGACTAATACGGTTGTATGAGTCTGGGATCTTTTATACTGTTTCCTTGGACACGATATACTTCTAATTTTATCACACAATGTGGAGGACCCCTGAAAACTGTCTGAAAGATGTATGGTCTCTGTGTGAGTATCCCCGTTGGTAAATTGGAATGAGCTCATTCCATTTAATAACTTTTCTACCACAGCCTGATTTCCCACTGAGGTAAACAACAACAATGCAGTGTTTTATGAAATATTCTTACCATTACAAAAACAACGTCATCTGGTTCATGCCATTGACGTAAGGTGACCATGGAGTTCATCTCATAGTTCATTCTATGGAGAAAGCCCTCCGCAATAGACCTCCGGTGACCTTAGAAAGACAGAATTCTGAAGTTCACAAATGTTGAACTTCCATGTTATTTTATTTATTATGTTGTCTATATATTTTATCTTCTTATTTCATCATGAGACTGTTTTTCCGGTTTGATTAGCAAATTACAAATAGATACCAAGATGGTGGAGAGAAGAACAAATCCAATAAGATATTGCGCATTCGTGTTATTTTTATTTAAATGTATGTAAACAGTTTGTTGATGATGCAAAAAAATAGTGCATGGCTATTTAAAATAAGACGCAAGCGTTATGTTAAAAATTTTCTTAATATTAGAATCCAATTAAATCACAGGTGAGATCACGTGGAAGAAATTAATTAACAGACAATTTCATCCCCATTGATAGTGAAACAAGATCTACCTGTTTTGTGTGCACTGCACACCTGTTGTTTTTTCAAACTGGATGTATGTACAGGTGAAATGTCGTGGAGACATGCCCAGGGAAGGACTCTCTTTATCTGTGTATCTGGCACTAGGATACAGATACCTCGCAGATAGACCCCGCCGAATTTTCGTCCGCCGTAAATCCACCGAAAAATTATGTCAGCCAGCCGAAACTTAAAAAAAAATTCGGCTGGCAGGTCTACTCGCAGATCCTTAAACACTTTCTGTTGAACCAGTGTTTGAGCCGGATACCAGAGGAGGGTTGAGACCCTGGTCAGCAAGAAAATGTCACCCCCCTCCCTCCTTCCCCTATCCTTAAATCTAATACATAATCGGCTAGCCTGGTGTGCGTGTATATCCCTTCCGCTTTCTAAAAATAGTCTCACTAAAGGGGAGTGAACTCTTGCCGCAAATTATGTAAAGTTGTAAAGATGGTCAAAGTGATACAACTCGATTTTAAGGAGTCACTCGCCGGTCCGGGTACCGGGCGTTTGATCTATAAATACATAATCGTCTAACCCGTGTGTCCCCCTCGGGTAGTTTTCATATCGTGCGGTGCATGCGGTGTAACTTTGTGTCTCCCGCTAAGGTAGTTTTCATATCGTGCGATGTACGCGTTGTATGTCATACGTTACTTTGTTATTTCTGTTCATAGTTCATGGCAATAAAGGCCACATGTTCTTTTCTATTGCAGTATTTCGTATATTTCTTTGTTATCCCTTCTGTCGGATTTCGTTCCAACCAGCTTCAGCAGGCTTTGCCCACTAGTTTAAAATAAAGATAAATAAAACAAGTTTGTGCTTCGTGGGTTCTTCCAAAGCTGGGAGTCCGGCGCCACCACCCTTCCTTCCCCACCCCCCCCCCGACGTCAAAATCCGCATCCGCGCGTAACCATTAATAGAGCAACGCCCCTTTTTGTTTTCACCGGTCACCGTAGACCACGTGCTGCTAACGCCCTTTTTTTTCCTAATACCGCAGCGAATGATGCCAGAAAAGGACAAAAAAAAAAATTCCATTGAATCCAATGTAAAAAAAAAAGTCCTACACAACAACATCGCATTAATGAATACGCACGTTTGAACTTTTGACAGCTGTCTTCATGGAGATGACCTTTGGTGAAAGTCGTTTACTACTTCCGAGGCAGCAAAAAAGGTTATTGATGTACTAAGAAAGAAAGACTTATGTAACCGGCTTCAGTGTCGCGGGAACCTGTAAAGTTCATCATGTTATTCGAGATAACAGTCTGAAAACCCACCACCAAGATAATCTCTTCAGATATCTAGGGAGATGGGGGGGGGGGGAAGGGGTTGGGTGGCATTTCTTCGCTTGTCAATAAATTATTATTATATTAAGAAATGGGGGAGAGTGGGGAAGGGGTTGGGTGGACAACAACCTTATCAGTACCAAACAGATATTTATGGAATGCATTTCAATATGTAAGGATGTCTTTGTACTCTATAAGTTCAGGCCCATTTCTGACAAGGCTTTTTTTATTTTTAAAATTTATTTATTATGCTATTCCCAGTCCTGTAAGCCACATAATTGGTGCGAATGGTTGGTCGTATGTAAATGGGGGTAAAAACTGTTTAAACAGCTGCAAGCGTCATAGATGTGTGATATTGTTTATGGGAGGTATGTGTGTGTGTGTGTGACACGTGTGACACTGATTTTGGACAACACAACCGGGGGGGGGGGGAGAGGGGAGGTGTTTCATCACAGTGTATTGCACTTTATTAGCCAGTTTACCTTTTATGTCACCTTTATTACCTGTGAGTCCAGATCATCTTTCGAAGAGGTTCTCAAACCATCTTTAATTGAAGTTTTTAAAAAAAAATAATTCTAAATTGAAGTGTTTATTTACGTATTTTTGTCATATTTGTATTTTTTATTTATTTATTCATTTATTATTTGTTGTTTTATAAATTATTTTTGTTCCCAAACGAAAACAGTTCATTTTCATTTTAAGTGTGAAGTGTATTTTCTGGAAAACTCAAAATGAACCCAACAAAGCCCAGCGAAGGAAGCTAGTTCACCGTGGTTGGATACAGAGGCGCAACAGGGGGGGGCATTGTGGGCATTTGCCCCCCCCCCTCCTCGAAATAAAAAAAAAATTATAAGCTTAGACCAAATTTAATCACATGTAAGTAAGATGTATCTTATGATGTTTAATACAAGTGACTTTTTGCCCCCCCCCCTAAAAGATTGGTCTAATTGCGCCTCTGGTTGGATACAGTTAATTGCCCACCATAGTACCATTCTATTTTTGCCGGGAAATGAGATTTCAGGAAAATAAAAAAAAATCATTTTTTTTTGTTGTAGGAGATGGGTAGCCGTGCAGTATAGAACGCTCGACTATCGACCTGAGGATCCCTGGTTCGATCCCTGAAGATTGACCCTATCATTTCATCTCGTCAAGGTGAAGTTTCCAGAGTCCATCCAACATTAGTTTTCTGGAAACAGAACAAAATGACTGGGACCAAAATGAACTTGATAAAAATTATATTTTGAGCAAACACCTAGTCAAAAAAACTTTTGATTGAATGTCAGCAACATAAATTACCTTTGAATAAATAATGACATTGACAAAAATTACCGTTGGCAGAATACCTGTGATGAAAAAAGTACCTGTTACCTAATCCTTGTTATATCGAAACGCGAATCAATAAGTTATCTTTAAATCAATTCTTTTTTTTCTTTTTTCTTTTGCAAAAAAAAAAAAAAGGTGAAGAGCACGAGTGGTGCATGACAAACTCAGGGACTACTGGAGACCACTGTATAGAGTCAGGAAGATTTTACTTCTAGGCTAGCATCAACAGACCAGAAATAAATTCTTGTTCAAATAGTACGATAAAAGCACACGGTATTAGCAAGCACACACACACAAACAAATCATTTTAGTTTGCTCTATTTTAGCACGCGCAAAAAAATATTTTCAGTTGATTAAATTCTGTTTGTCATCCCTAGTATAGAGAGAGAGACCAAGAGACATGTTTTATGGTTTTGATTTTTATAAACGAAATACGTTTTAAACTAAACTTGGCTAGCTGGAAAATTCCATTCGAGAAACGCAGTGGCTCCGGCACCAGCCAAAACCATTATATTAGGGTATAAGGAACATGGCATATATACATTTTTTTTCAGAATTTTTTTTTCAGGATTAGGGTTAGGGTTAGGGTTAGGGTTAGGGATAGGGATAGGGATAGGGATAGGGATAGGGTTAGGGATAGTGATAGGGATAGGGTTAGGGATAGGGATAGGGTTAGAGTGTGGAGCAATATTATCTATGGCTGGTACCCGAAGTAAAAAAATACGGGTTCTGCCAGGGACAGAACCGTAGCCACTCCGTTCAAGAAAATGAAAAAAATCTAAATTTTCTCAGATGAAAGTATGAAGTTCGTTTTACTGTTAGTCTAAAATCTCCGAAGTTCATATGATTGACACATAACTATATTGTCTTATCTTTAACTAACAATTTAGATTACATTGTTTTGTTTTTTTTCAGCGCTGATTAATTCTTTATCTTTTTATGGCTCAGATTTCTTGGACTTTTTTTTTCCTTTCTGTTCTTTTATTTAAAACTGTCATTCATACACTGTCCAGCGTTAATATGAACAAAAGTCAATTCATGATTACCACAAAGACCATTTAGGTCAGATAAGGAAGTGTTTCTCTTTTTCTGTAACAGCGGTCACTCGAAAAAAATTGCGCTGTTAGTACAAATGTCCTGCACAGTGTGTGTGTGTGTGTGTGTGTGTGTTTGTGTGTTTGTGTGTGTGAAGTAACTAATGGGATGCTTTTTTCATCCCCATCACAGCCGATAGTACAATGGACTTGGAGGCACCACGGGAAATATAGCGCAGACTTTAAAACCATGGCCTGAAATATACATTGGTCCTCACCAAAAGATCGAGCCACCGAAGATCGAACCAGGGATTCTGAGGTCGAGCTTTACAACACGACCATCTGACCCCCCCCCCCCTAGAACATTTCAGTGAGTGACGCCCCTGTAAGGATGAGATGTAACCTCCAAGATCCTACAAACCACTAAGGGACGAGTTTTATAGCGTCCTTCTTTCATCCCCACCAGAACCGATAGTGCGATGGCCATGGAGGCACCACGGGAGATATAGCGGGGACTTTGACCGCGGTCATTCTACGAGTCTGCGTAATATAAATGCTCAGGCGACCTTACTTTAAGTAGCCACGGTCAGGCAAAGTCGTTCTTATGGATGGTCACAACACAGGCGATGGCCTAGTGGCCCAATGCCAAAAAGGCCGTTTTTTAGTACAAAGTTCCCCGACTGTTACTTGATGACTTTTTGCCCAAAGTCTTCGGCTGCGGCCCAGAAAAATGTAAAATAAAGACGGCTCTGCGGAGGGCACCTAGTTGTATAAACTGAGTGGTCGTTGGTGTTAAATCGTACCCTGGCCTTCAGATCACGCCTTTGAGTGCTCTACCATTATACCATTCAATCCACTGCATAGGCGTAACCGAATATATAGACAAACATATAGGTGATACACCTGTCTACACGTGTTATAAGTATTCGCTTCATGACCCGACACGCAGTACTGTGATAAAAGTCTTTAATTAGTTACCTTAGCCCTAAAGGGTCATCGGGGCAGATGAAGTGTAGAATTCGACAGTTGAGTAACTACGCCGCAGTATTATTAAGAGTTGTACGACACATTTGTCTGGGATGTTTGGAAAACTTTAAAGGCGATCATCAATCCCAATCACAGTGAAAAAAAAAATATTTAACAATTGATTAAATCAATGGAAACTTAATACACGTGCTGTGTGTTACATAGTTGAGTAAAGCCAATTTTTGCGGTGTGCATATTCGTTTTATAGGTCAGGAGACATCCAGCACTGGAGGCGGCACATTGTGCAGTTTCTGATGAAGGCTTTGAGATCCCCTGCTGCTGTGACGTATTGTCATTGTGATTACAACAACACACGCTGCTGTTAGTCATTGTCTTTCTGCACCCTTACAGCCTGGTCTGGCTGTCCTCGGGATTGAAGGGGGGGGGGTAGGCTGACGCATCTTACCACACACACGCACACACACACACATACACACACACACACACAACATATCTATTTATAGATGTAAAGTGAGGACCGTTCATATGGATAGGCAGACCAGGAGACAGACTGGGGCTTCCAAAAAGGCCCCCCCCGCCTCCTTTCTTTTTACAAAATCTTATTCCAAAAACATTTAAAATAGGGGCCCACACTGGCACTTTTGTCTAGGGCCCTCAAATATTTCTGAAAGTGTCTAGGGGCCCCGTACCTGATACCTAGGTGCACCGTCCTTAATATAATGTACACCAAATACAACATTTTAGTATATTTATATACCTGAATTAATTGACCAGTTTGAGACTCCCTCCCCCCCCCCACTCTTCCCCCATGAAGTTTCGAACGCAGCTAAAACGTAAACATCCAGTGTGTCTCTGGCTCACAACCCTTCATGTCATCAGACAAATTTTACGTAAGGCATTCTACTGGTATTTAAAATTTAAATCTCCAAACTGAAATATTTAACAAAAAAAATATCATAACAAAACATGGGCGTACACCAAGTCACACCGCACCCCACTCCCCCTCCCCTCCCCTTAGATATCGGCAGGTGCTGACGTGACCAGATATCTGAGTGTGTGTATATAAATATAAGTGAGTGGGGGGAAAGGGGGGGAGGGAGGGAGGAGAAATGTACTTTTATTAGCTTGTGTCAAATGAAGGTCGCCCGCACTTTTAGCTAGCTGGCTTCCTAGTTACCAAAGCGAGGCTGGCTTCGTTTAGTAAGGCAAAGTACAGATTTAATGAATCAACATATGGCTAGAGAGTTTTCTCTTTTTTTTAGAAACAAAGCCAACAACGGGGGGGGGGGCATTTGTTGACATTGCCAGGGACGAAGAAATATAATTTGAACACAGACGATGACCGGGTGGGGGGGGGGGGTTGTTGCATGTTGGTCTAGATTTTGTTATCATAAATGAAACATATAACAAATAAAACTATATCAACAATACTACTCAACTTCGACAGCTGTGGGGACTGCATTGTGCAGACGATGCTAAATAAAAACAAAAATATACAACTTTGGTAAAGGTTTAAACTACAACAATAATTAACAACTGCATCTCTCTCCCCCCCCCAAACCACCCCTCCTCAAAACGGAAATCAAAATTTAAACTTTTGATTTAATGCCATGTCAGAGGGTCACACGTATATACTTCAATGTTTTTGCAAGAAGTTCTGAGTGTCAGGGTGACCCGGCTAGAACTGGTGCAGTATGACCTTGCGTGACGAGCTTGAACTTTATTTCCTTTCTTTGATTGCATCGCACGTTCTAGCAGTCAAGTATACTGTATACTATACTGTATACTATACTGTATACTATACTGTATACTACATTGTATACTGTACTGTATACTACACTGTATACTATACTGTATACTACACTGTATACGCACAATTGTAAACAAAATAACAACAACAAAAAATGTATTATTGTAAGAGTTATTCTACTGAGTGTAGCTCCCAGCAGTGAAACTAGGCGAGAGAACTCCAGCTAATGAATAGTTCAAATTACTCATGCTCTTGTTTTTGGATGAGTGTACTATTCCATTGGTTACTAAATATAGATGTTAACACTAACGTGCTCTGTCACCGGCTGTATATGTTAACACTAAGGTGCTCTGTCACCGGCTGTATATGTTAACACTAAGGTGCTCTGTCACCGGCTGTATATGTTAACACTAACGTGCTCTGTCACCGGCAGTATTTGTTAACACTAACGTGCTCTGTCACCGGCTGTATATGTTAACACTAACGTGCTCTGTCACCGGCAGTATATGTTAACACTAACGTGCTCTGTCACCGGCTGTATATGTTAACACTAACGTGCTCTGTCACCGGCTGTATATGTTAACACTAACGTGCTCTGTCACCGGCTGTATATGTTAACACTAACGTGCTCTGTCACCGGCTGTATATGTTAACACTAACGTGCTCTGTCACCGGCTGTATATGTTAACACTAACGTGCTCTGTCACCAGCTGCATATGTTAACACTAACGTGCTCTGTCAGCAGCTGCATATGTTAACACTAACGTGCTCTGTCACCGGCTGTATATGCCTGATGGTGTCTACCTGCTGAAGTTGGCCCTAAAGCAAACAACGGCTCGTTTGGCTGTTGGATCATGCCCGCACACTACACTGTCTTGCGTTCGTTCACATCAATGTACTTTATTGCTTTAATATTTTACTTGTTCATAAAAACACATAACTCATCAGCTCTGGGTCCGGCCCTTCTGTTGCATGTAAGAGCCCATTTTTCCCATTGGTTTAAAAAAATAAATGTTTGCTCACCTTTTCCTTAATTTGTTCAGCTGGTCCCCTGACAAGTGGATTCTCTGTATCCCAGTGCTAGAAATTTGTTCAGCTGGTCCCCTGATAAGTGGATTCTCCGTATCCCAGTGCTAGAAATTTGTTCAGCTGGTCCCCTGACAAGTGGATTCTCCGTACCCCAGTGCTAGAAATTTGTTCAGCTGGTCCCCTGATAAGTGGATTCTCCGTATCCCAGTGCTAGAAAATTGTTCAGCTGGTTCCCTGACAAGTGGATTCTCCGTATCCCAGTGCTAGAAATTTGTTCAGCTGGTCCCCTGACAAGTGGATTCTCCGTATCCCAGTGCTAGAAATTTGTCCAGCTGGTCCCCTGACAAGTGGATTCTCCGTATCCCAGTGCTAGAAATTTGTTCAGCTGGTCCCCTGATAAGTGGATTCTCCGTACCCCAGTGCTAGAAATTTGTTCAGCTGGTTCCCTGACAAGTGGATTCTCCGTATCCCAGTGCTAGAAATTTGTTCAGCTGGTCCCCTGACAAGTGGATTCTCCGTATCCCAGTGCTAGAAATTTGTTCAGCTGGTCCCCTGACAAGTGGATTCTCCGAATCCCAGTGCTAGAAATTTGTTCAGCTGGTCCCCTGACAAGTGGATTCTCCGTACCCCAGTGCTAGAAATTTGTTCAGCTGGTCCCCTGACAAGTGGATTCTCCGTATCCCAGATCTAGAAATTTGTTCAGCTGGTCCCCTGACAAGTGGATTCTCCGTATCCCAGTGCTAGAAATTTGTTCAGCTGGTCCCCTGACAAGTGGATTCTCCGTATCCCAGTGCTAGAAATTTGTTCAGCTGGTCCCCTGACAAGTGGATTCTCCGTATCCCAGTGCTAGAAATTTGTTCAGCTGGTCCCCTGACAAGTGGATTCTCCGTACCCCAGTGCTAGAAATTTGTTCAGCTGGTCCCCTGACAAGTGGATTCTCCGTATCCCAGTGCTAGAAATTTGTTCAGCTGGTCCCCTGACAAGTGGATTCTCCGTATCCCAGTGCTAGAAATTTGTTCAGCTGGTCCCCTGACAAGTGGATTCTCCGTATCCCAGTGCTAGAAATTAGTTCAGCTGGTCCCCTGACAAGTGGATTCTCCGTATCCCAGTGCTAGAAATTTGTTCAGCTGGTCCCCTGACAAGTGGATTCTCCGTATCCCAGTGCTAGAAATTTGTTCAGCTGGTCCCCTGACAAGTGGATTCTCCGTATCCCAGTGCTAGAAATTTGTTCAGCTGGTCCCCTGATAAGTGGATTTTCCGTACCCCAGTGCTAGAAATTTGTTCAGCTGGTCCCCTGACAAGTGGATTCTCCGTATCCCAGTGCTAGAAATTTGTTCAGCTGGTCCCCTGACAAGTGGATTCTCCGTATCCCAGTGCTAGAAATTTGTTTAGCTGGTCCCCTGATAAGTGGATTCTCCGTACCCCAGTGCTAGAAATTTGTTCAGCTGGTTCCTGACAAGTGGATTCTCCGTATCCCAGTGCTAGAAATTTGTTCAGCTGGTCCCCTGACAAGTGGATTCTCCGTATCCCAGTGCTAGAAATTTGTTCAGCTGGTCCCCTTGATAAGTGGATTCTCCGTACCCCAGTGCTAGAAATTTGTTCAGCTGGTTCCCTGACAAGTGGATTCTCCGTATCCCAGTGCTAGAAATTTGTTCAGCTGGTCCCCTGACAAGTGGATTCTCCGTATCCCAGTGCTAGAAATTTGTTCAGCTGGTCCCCTGACAAGTGGATTCTCCGTATCCCAGTGCTAGAAATTTGTTCAGCTGGTCCCCTGACAAGTGGATTCTCCGTATCCCAGTGCTAGAAATTTGTTCAGCTGGTCCCCTGACAAGTGGATTCTCCGTATCCCAGTGCTAGAAATTTGTTCAGCTGGTCCCCTGATAAGTGGATTTTCCGTACCCCAGTGCTAGAAATTTGTTCAGCTGGTCCCCTGACAAGTGGATTCTCCGTATCCCAGTGCTAGAAATTTGTTCAGCTGGTCCCCTGACAAGTGGATTCTCCGTATCCCAGTGCTAGAAATTTGTTTAGCTGGTCCCCTGATAAGTGGATTCTCCGTACCCCAGTGCTAGAAATTTGTTCAGCTGGTTCCCTGACAAGTGGATTCTCCGTATCCCAGTGCTAGAAATTTGTTCAGCTGGTCCCCTGACAAGTGGATTCTCCGTATCCCAGTGCTAGAAATTTGTTCAGCTGGTCCCCTGACAAGTGGATTCTCCGTATCCCAGTGCTAGAAATTTGTTCAGCTGGTCCCCTGATAAGTGGATTCTCCGTACCCCAGTGCTAGAAATTTGTTCAGCTGGTTCCCTGACAAGTGGATTCTCCGTACCCCAGTGCTAGAAATTTGTTCAGCTGGTCCCCTGACAAGTGGATTCTCCGTATCCCAGTGCTAGAAATTTGTTCAGCTGGTCCCCTGACAAGTGGATTCTCCGAATCCCAGTGCTAGAAATTTGTTCAGCTGGTCCCCTGACAAGTGGATTCTCCGTACCCCAGTGCTAGAAATTTGTTCAGCTGGTCCCCTGACAAGTGGATTCTCCATATCCCAGTGCTAGAAATTTGAAATGCGCGACTTATATAATTTTTTATCGACTGCACATAAAGACGTTCCTCATTGACCCTATCAACGGTCCTCTCATTAGGACAGGACTATCTAATTGCAATTGGCCCGGGGGGGGGGAGAGGGTAGGGCAAGACTTAAGGGCCCCCAAGCTATTCGCATGTATACATTTTTGTGCGTGATAGAACCCGCTTGGACCGTTCGACGGCTCTGCAGGTAATGGGCATTGTTTGAATAGTAAATAGATTCTTACAAGTCATTGGGTCACAATATACCTGCTCTTTACATGTGTTTATTATGAATAAACAACGTTGTTATTTTATTTCTGCAGTGCTTCACCATTCAACAGTGGCGTAGTGTTAAAATTCTTCATCTGCATCCATCTGTTACACAAGTCTAGTGGAGTAGTAGTAGTAATAGTAGTAGTGGCGTATATACACTGCACGTATTCCCTACACTCGTTATTTCAAAATAGAAAAAAAAAAATGAGCGCAGATTTTGATGACATCATTAAATGTCGTGGAGTTGAATAGTATAAAAGGAAAGAAGACAAAATAATAGGGGGGGGGGTTAATATACTGCCAGTTTGATTGCTTGTTAAAAAGAGGGAGTGGGTGGGGGGAGAAGAGACGGCAGTTGGCGGCAGAATTGGGGTGTTGCTGTGATTTTGTCTGTATCCCCCCCCCAACCCTTCCCAAACATTGTGCAGTATTAAAACGAGAACAGATTCATCGTATTGTTGTGTTCCTGGCTGAGCCGAGAAAAAAAAGAAAAAAAATGTGCAAGACTGCACTTTATGGTGGTGGAGAGAGAGAGAGAAGCCATGATATTGTTTATGTGGGTCAAGGTGACTTGTTGTGTTTACAGCTGATTGTAGTATTTACAATATACACATGCTGGCCCCGGGGGGAGGGGGGGCGGTGGGAGGATATGAGCCACTCCACCTTCTTTTTTCTCTTTTTTTTGTATATGGTGTTGACTTATTTGATAAAATTCGACTGCGGCGGGGGGAGCTGTGGGGGGGGGGGGGGAGATAGTTAGTGGCTCAATGGTTCCCAGTTTTTTTTTACTATTCGCGCCACTCGATCAAACATTGTTCGGTTCTGTACGCGACCAGTAGTGTAGGAAAGGGTGCTGCTGGTTGCCACTTAGCTTAGGGCGCCGAGGGGTGGGGTGGGGGGGGCTGAAAGAGCGCTGTAAGGTTGTTTTTGTTTTTTTATTCACAGATTTGGGAAGAGGGCGCCGACAAATGTAACTCGCACAGGGCGCCACAATAGCCATTTCTGTTGTTGACCACTCACATGTAGTACACTATACAGGACCAAACAAACAAACTTGTATTCCATTTTTTTTTATAATGGATTTAAATTTGGATGGTTTGGTGCATTAGTTGATCTGTTTGTGTTGGTTGAAAGTGAACATTCAGCTATGGCACAGTGTTACGACGTTTATATGGTTCTAATTTATTGTAAATCGTTTTATGGCAAATGTTTCTTAAATCTAGCGTTTAAGTTTTGTTTTTGTTTAGTTAGTAGTTTTTTGTGCGACAAAAACAAACGAAACATTCTGGTAGTAATTAAACTTGTAAAACTAATTACTGAAGTCAGAACCGTACTCAGTAAACTTAGGCAGAGACTCATATTGGGCTTGGCAAAAGTACATGTCCGGGGCCGTCATAGCATCAGGTTTTATTTCAAGGGAGGGGTACAGTTATTCTTACGATGACTGTATTAAACAGAAGAAAAATTGTTTTGTAATTAAACACTGACCTATTCTGGATTCAACATTTAATCAAAGTTTTGGCCATCCTTAACAAATTCAATCGCGACTGATGGGTTGCAGCTCAAACTTAGAGGACCACTCACTTAATGAAAGACTGTAAACAACTAGGATGTGATATAGTGAAACAAGAAAGGGTGGGAGGAGAGAAAGAGATGAAGGTATTATATGTGTTAAAGAGAAGGGGGGGAAGAGATCAGTACTTATTAATTGTACAACCCAGTGCCGAACCTAAGGATTTCGGACCCCGAGGTGGGGGGGTGGCCTTTTTGGGGGCCCCTGCATTTTGACATTCGAAACCATAACATGAGATAATGTACTTAATATTTAATGTTAAAAACTCAAGCTGGGGCCCCGGGGGACTTTCGAATTAGGACCCTCCTCCTCCCCCCACCCTAGGTATGCCCCTGGTACAACCCCATTGGTGACGCTGTCGCACTGGTACCTTATGGCTGAGCTCTCACCCCACTGGTGGCGATGGTAACCCACTGGAGGCGCTCTCACCCAAATGGAAAAAAAAGGGAAACCATTTCTATTGAAAAAAAAATATCCGGCTTATATTCTAGTCACAACATTGTCCGACACGAAGACATTTCAACGACTCCTGTCCTGCCACAATGGGAATGTCAGGTACAACATTATAACCTGCAATACAATGACTAAACAATCAGCAAGAATATGTTATCCGAGGTATTCCATTTGGTGGAGACAGTCATGGCGTCAACCCAGAGAGATAAACAAATACACAATGGGTTTAAATAGAACAAAATTGATGTTGTTGCCAACTAAGAAAGTATTTAGGTGAAGTTAAAAAAAAAATAAACTAGCGTCTTGTTTCACTGGCTGGTCAAGTTGTCGAAAACAAACTTCTTCATTTATCCTCGAAAATGATTCATTATGTTGTACTTTTGAAAATACCTGAGACAAAATAAAATATACAAGCTAATCTCCGATATATATGTATACACAAGTATCCATTGATGTCTATAAATATCACGGCAGTAACAGGCAAAACACAAACTGGTTGAACAATTTCAGACTTAAAATTTGTCCGATCTAGACTTACCTACCAGGTAACAAATGAGCCACAGCTTAAGACAAAAATAGGATTAGTGTTGGGGTGAGTGGGTGGGCGGGGGGATGGGGGGGCAGAGAGAGAGAGAGAGAGAGAAAGAGAGAGAGAGAGAGAGAGAAAGAGAGAGAGAGAGAGAGAGAGAAAGAGAGAGAAAGAGAGAGAGAGAGAGAGAGAAAGAGAGAGAGAGAGAGAGAGAAAGAGAGAGAGAGAGAGAGAGAGAAAGAGAGAGAGAGAGAGAGAAAGAGAGAGAGAGAGAGAGAGAGAAAGAGACCAATATCTTTGCGCACATAGACATTATAAGTGAGTGGGGTGTAAACAAAATGTACTAATGACAAATGACAATGGACTATTGTCAGTCCTGTCTAAAGACAGTCAATAAACGTGCCATAGAACCAGGTCGATCAATATGCCAATACATTTTGTTTTAGAACGGATTTAGAGTGCGGACAAACATGTTACAGTTCAATGAGTTCAATTAGACATCAAAATCTAACCTTATATGTTGTGGTTTTTTGCGCCACATCTGATAGCATGACAGGGTGTTCTGTGCCTGCCTCAACAGCTTTTGGCGGTTTATGATGTGTGTCTGCCATGCCTACACAGCCGTGGGTTGAGTGGGTTCGGTACATCTACTATCAGCCCGTGCCCGGACTGGCCAGACCAGCGGGTTGTAACTCAAGCAATAATCTTAAAACACATGTCCAGTACTTTCAATACTGACATTATAGATACTGACATTATAGATACTGACATTATAGATACTGACGTTATAGATACTGACGTTATAGATACTGACGTTATAGATACTGACATTATAGATACTGACATTATAGATGCTGGCATTATAGATACTGACATTATAGATACTGACGTTATAGATGCTGACGTTATAGATACTGACATTATAGATACTGACATTATAGATACTGACATTATAGATACTGACATTTTAGATGCTGATATTATAGATACTGACGTTATAGATACTGACATTATAGATACTGACGTTATAGATGCTGACATTATAGATACTGACGTTATAGATACTGACGTTATAGATGCTGACATTATAGATACTGACGTTATAGATTCTGACATTATAGATACTGACATTATAGATACTGACATTATAGATCTTATAATATCTCTTCATTATTTAAACGGTTCATATAACACTTTTCTTTACAGTATTTTAGTGTGCCTTAATAAAATGGTGCTTATTTACTGACTTAGTAGAAGTTTTTTTAAAATATAGAATTTTGAAGCACCTGTGGATTAAACTGAATTTGAACGCTTTTAGTGAAAAAATTATGTATTGTTTCGTTGTTTTTTTTCCCCTACTTCCTTCACGATTTTTTTTCAATATTTTGTGTTATTTCATACAACCTAATTATTTGTGTTTAAAAACATTGTTAAATTGATTAGAAGGGGGTGTCACACGGCACGTAGATTTCCCGGGAAACGCCGGGCTTTCAGCTCGTATGAAGATAAAAAAAATCTCTACGGGGTTATAGAGAGGATAACATAGACAGGGATATATTTAATTGTTTCGACTCTGTTTTTAATCTCAGGGTCTTTCACCCTGTCACTGTTGGATCAGGTTTTAATTCTTCGAAACAAAACAAAATATCTGTGTTAATCTTTTCAGACACACTATAATATTTTATCTAAATTGTAAATCTACGAGGATTGATTAAAAATAGGAACAGGGTATTGAAGTTGTTGATCATTTTTTTTTATCGATTACTTTTTTTTTGTTTTTAGACTGCTAGCGGATAGTTTGAAAATGATATTCCCAAATAACTTTTCAAGACAATGTTACAACAAAGACAAGGTCCGGTAATATTCAATTGTTTCGAATAAAACATGGCTGGCTAAGCCAGGGGTCGGCAACCTGCGGCTCGCGAGCCGCATGCGGCTTTTTCGTTGTCAAGTTGTGGCTCTTTCGATGTCAAATTGCGGCCTAATTACATACCATACTATTGAAACAACAATTTTAGTGGCTCTTTAAAAAAAAATTGAGATAATTTGTAAATTATATTCTCAAAAGGTAGCCGGCCCCTGGGCTAGGCTATACTTGGGCCCTTGGTAATAAATGGGAACCTAGGCAGCGATTATCTACTTTTAAGTCTATTTACCAAATTGTCGAAAGTGATAGGGCCGCAATATCTAGAATTTCACAGATGTCTTTAAATAACACTAAAGTCCGTGTAAGATAGTATTTGGTTTCGGAATAAACTGTTGCTAAATTAACACTCGCATAAAACGATTAGAAGGATTCATACATTTATTGTTATCTTTGATTGAATGAAACCATCAATGTTAAATAAAATTAATAAGAGATACCAGCTTGTGACAGGACTATCTTTACATAGACTAAGAATAGAATTGAGCAACGTTATTTTCTATTTTAGGAGTTTTAATCTGGGTGTTTTTGGAATGACTTTAAATCAATAATTGATAGGGACATCGCAACCATTGGATGGTGCCACCCATAGCGGTACGTGATGTACTTATAGATAGCTGAGTAGTACTAAACAACGAGGGTTCTAAAACTTGGTATTCTCTAAAATGACGTGTGGGCAAACGTTGTCAAAATGTGTCAACTCCATGAAAGTGGCGTGATACTGAAAGGAAAGAAAATGTACGTACAGAGACAGAGGCGGATTCAAAATACTAAGGACTCAGTGCCAAACCTAGGGAATTCGGGGCCTGGAGGGGCTTGGCCTCTCTGGGGGCCCCCCTCAAGCTGGGGCCCGGATGATCCCCCTCCCCTTTGTAAAAAACTTATGTTAGGCCTTCGATTTTTTGTGTGATTTTTTTAGGGCCTCATTTTTTTGTTTTGTTTTACTAAGCTCGGAGCCTCAACCAGCTCCCCCAACCAGCATCAACCAGCCTCTGGACCAATGCGTGATACTAATTTATCAATTTTTTTTAGATCCACCCTAGAAACTGGTGTGATATATTTGGGAGGGGGGGGGGAAGGTCTAATGTACAAACAGATAGAGGCTCGTTACTTAATGCAAAGGTTCACAAAAATTTTAGAACCCGTGATAGTGTCGGGGAGACACTGGTACATAGTATCGTTAGACTCACAGTTGTTTGACATCATATAGACACTAAACTATTTTTAGACATTAAACTATTTATAGACAGAGCCGTAACATTTGTTCAATTCAGAGCTGTCTCACTATATTCATTTTTTTTAAAAATTTACTTTATTAAACGATTTTAATTACGAAAACTGATTTAATTGACTAGGGTGTGGTTATTTTTTTAAACATTTTATAATAAAGTGCCAACAACAACAACAACAACAACAACTCCACGACATTATCTGATGCAGAGGTTCCCAGACTTTTTCCTCGACTGTACCCCCCCAAAAGGTTGAGAAAGTATATAAGCGGTTATCGATCGCATCGCAACGTAAGTTTGCGAACAACTGAATTTATGTTCATAATGGAATGTGCCTCGCGTTTACAATGGGAAAGGGGGGGGGGATACTTTGGTCACGTGGTTTGGTGATGAGTTACTCACTCAGCCAACTGGCGCCCTTTCTTCAAACTCTTTCAGTTGTTTTAAACGAAAATGATACGCCTCTGTGTACCCCCCCACCCCCAGCATAACCTTTCCCCGTACCCATGGGGGGGGCATGCGCAGGCTTGCGAAGCCGCCAAATTTTTTTCCGGCTCCGGCTCCCACAAATTTGACGGTTCCGGCACGGCTCCGGCTCCCTATTAAGATAGTATCACACGAGACAACAATTTTTGTAATTGCGCCACGCAAACATGCCGCTGATAAAAAGTTATGCAAATTTTGCCGCGTTCACCCCCATAGTCAGGAACTTGAAAAATATACGCAGGTCGGTTTTACTAAAAACAAACCATTTCAGTGCATCCAGAATCATATCATTATTTTCGACCGAGGTTTCACTAGTCGCCATTTTCATAAGTAATAAAAAGTTATTTTAATGATCAAATTAGCAAATAGTAAAATGATACATTATTTAAAATATTTTAAAGACTTCAGTATTTATATTTATTATTTATAAATTGGAAGTGACTATTCGGAATCGGGTACCAACAAACTCCGATTTTTATCGGACCCCGTCCCAATAAAGTCTGATTGTAATTCGGACCCGTGGCAAATATGCACTTAGCTATACGTAAACTTTATTATTGTTTTTTTTTATAATTGTTTGAATTTTATGATTTAATCGTTACTTAGTGTCTAGGGTTCCACTAAGCGGACTCTGTATTATTATTTTTTCGGGTTCCGTCTAATAAAGTTTAAATATAGCTAAGCTTAGTGCATATTTGCTACGGGTCCGAATAACAATCGGATTTTATTGGGACCCGGGTCCGTATAGCCACAGCCTTATAAATTTATCTACTCTATTTCAGATATTCTGTTTATAATAAAATTGTTAAATACAGAAAGCGACCATTTTGTTTTTAGTCTATTACAAATTCGCGGTCAAAATATAATACGAAATGACGCGTTCTATTTGTCGTCGTAGTAAAAATTTGTTTTAAATGATTGGTACAATTATTCTATGAAATAAAACTGTTTTAACTTTATATACAACAAAATAACATGACATTAAAAAAATTTCTGAGGGTAAACAAGATTTAAAACGAACACAAAACGATTCCCCATCACAGATTTCTTGTGGTGATGTGGGTGCACGCTATCATTTAAATGCTGTTACTGTTGTGGCGTTCGTAAAAAAATGACAACATTTCAAAGTGTAGGAGGCAAACAATCAAACAAATTTGGAATTTTAAAGCTAAAAAAAAAAAATTTGGAAGCCGTGGAGCCGCCATATTTTTTCGGCTCCGGCTCCGGCTCCATCAAAAAGTAGCGGTTTCCAGGCTCCTCGGCTCCGGCTCCGCAAGCCTGGGTATGCGTACCATCGAATGAGAACCGCTGACGTCATGCGTAGCCACTCCTGGCTCATGGGTACTTATGTGCAAACAGACAGTGATTTGGTGCTGACATTCTTTAACCCCCCCCCCCCCCCCCCCGCTTTCCCCATCCCTTCCCTTCCATGGGCATTTTTTTTATATTTGTACTTCTCATTTTAAATACTTTCCCCACACAACATCTACAAATATTAGGGCCACATCTCTATGCAAATTACCCATTTCACACACTGACGCAATATTTCACATTAAGTTTAATTATAACACCTCTGCAAACAGCCGTATTTTTTTTAGTAAAAATTTTTAAAAAATCGGTTTGTACGAGGAAACAATGAACAGAAAGCTGTATACGTTTTAGTGTAGAGTACCGTACTCAGTTTTATTCAGTCACGTAATGTCTACATCGGAGAGAGAAGAATGTCGGATATATGGATGAAAGCTTCCCCAGTGGTGCCTCCGTGGACACTGCAGCCGCGTGATATTGTGAATATGTTAAAAAAAGGGGGGAGGGCTGTTTAAACAGGGGGTAACGGGCACAATACATGACTATGACATAACAACGCTGTATTATTGCTTAGGCCTAAGATAACGTAACACGAAAGAACAAATAGTCAGACAAATATGATATAAGTCAGAGGGGGAGACAGACAAATATGCAAGCACAGAGACAGACAAATATGCAAGCACAGAGACAGACAAATATGTAGGTAGAATAAAAACCATAATAAAACTTTTTTTTGAAATGGCGACATTTTAAATAAAGCAAAGTAATACATTAGGGGTGCAAAGTAATACATTAGGGGTACAAAGTAATACATTAGGGGTGCAAAGTAATACACTGAGGTGAAAAGTTTCACAACACTAAATGAACACTCTCAGATGTGCTGATAGAAAGGATCGCTTGGGAACAATGGCGTAAATATGGGTGTGGGGGAAAGGGGTGGAGGTTCGAATATCAAAGCATGTTCGTATTCTATAGCATATTGAACTTCTTAACTTGTTCAACTTTAAGGAATTTGAAAGAGGGCGCAATATTGAGTCCACCGCGGCAAAAGCGTTCTAAACTACATACGTCACTGCCAGTGCCGGGATTTTGGGGACCCGGGGAATCTTTTGGGGGTCCCTGCATTTTGACGTTCGACACCATGACATGAGATAATGTACTTAGTATTTAATGTAAAAACAATTTTCGTGGGCCGGGGGAACTTTCGAATTCGGACCCCCCCCCGTCCCCCCAACCTAGGTACGCCTCTAGCCACTGCACCTTGAGCCCACCCTAGAGCCCCCCAGCCACTAGTCCGAGTTCCTATCAAATCTAATAGGGGGGGGGGCGACATGTACTTTTTGATACCCCCCCCGCCCACATACATCTCTAAAAGTCTTAAGTCCCCAAAATGTAATAACAGC
>JAGDYQ010000001.1:18381607-18450139 GCA_021962125.1 Bulinus truncatus | reverse complement strand
ATTTTATAATGATTGTTGGTCACACTGTACAGCGTTGATTGTCATCACTGCACAATGATTGTTAGTCACACTGTACACCATGATTGTTAGTCACACTATTTTCAATAATTGTTAGTCACACTGTACAATAATTGTTAGTCACACTGCACAATGATTATTGATCACACTGTACAACTAATGTGTTAGTCACACTAGTACAATAATTGTTAGGTCACACCTACACAATGATTGTTAGCAGTCTGCACTGTACAATGATTGTTAGTCACACTGTACAATAATTGTTAATCACATTTTATAATGATTGTTAGTCACACTGTACAATGATTGTTAGTCACATTTTATAATGATTGTTAGTCACACTGCACAATGATTGTTAGTCACACTGCACAATGATTGTTAGTCACACTGTACAATGATTGTTAGTCACATTTTATAATGATTGTTAGTCACACTGCACAATGATTGTTAGTCACACTGTACAATGATTGTTAGTCACATTTTATAATGATTGTTAGTCACACTGCACAATGATTGTTAGTCACACTGTACAATAATTGTTAGTCACACTGTACAATAATTGTTAGTC
This sequence comes from Bulinus truncatus, assembly GCA_021962125.1. Lineage (NCBI taxonomy): Eukaryota > Metazoa > Mollusca > Gastropoda > Planorbidae > Bulinus > Bulinus truncatus. Next base: position 18,449,553 of record JAGDYQ010000001.1, on the reverse strand, counting down.
ATACTGTACAATGATTGTTAGTCACATTTTATATTGATTGTTAGTCACACTGCACAATGATTGTTAGTCACACTGTACAATAATTGTTAGTCACACTGCACAATGATTGTTAGTCTCACTGTACAATGATTGTTAGTCACACTGTACAATGATTGTTAGTCACACTGTACAATAATTGGTAGTCACACTGTACAATAATTGTTAGTCACACGGCACAATGATTGTTAGTCACACTGTACAATAATTGTTAGTCACACTGTACAATGATTGTTAGTCACACTGTACAATGATTGTTAGTCACACTGTACAATGATTGTTAGTCACATTTATAATGATTGTTGGTCACACTGTACAGTGATTGTTAGTCATATTTTATAATGAATGTTAGTCACTCTGTACAATAATTGTTAGTCACACTGCACAATGATTGTTAGCCACACTGTACAATGATTGTTAGTAACACTGTACAATGATTGTTAGTCACACTGTACAATGATTGTTAGTCACACTGTACAATGATTGTTAGTCACACTGCACAATGATTGTTAGTCACACTGTACAATGATTGTTAGTCACACTGTACAATGGTTGTGTGTCACACTGCTCAATGATTGTTAGTCACATTTATAATGATTGTTAGTCACACTGTACAATGATTGTGTGTCACACTGCTCAATGATTGTTAGTCACATTTATAATGATTGTTAGTCACACTGTACAATGATTGTTAGTCACACTGTACAACGATTGTTAGTCACACTGTACAACGATTGTTAGTCATATTTTATAGTGAATGTTAGTCACACTGTACAATAATTGTTAGTTACACTGTACAATGATTGTTAGTCACATTTTATAATGAATATTAGTCACTCTATACAATGATTGTTAGTCTCACAGTACAATGATCGTTAGTCACACTGTACAATGATTGTTAGTAAAAGTGTAAAATGACTGTTAGTCAAATTATACATTGATTGAAAATCGCATTGTTCAATGATTGTTCCTCATTTCACAATGTTGACAAATCAATTTTTAACCCTCTAATGCCTGAAGTCCACACCAAAACTGTTACACTTCAGATGTGAGAATGTTGATAACATGTGAGCCTTTGTTATTTTTATCTGTGTGTATTTGTGTAGTGTGTATGTGTGTATGTGAGTAGTTTGTATTCAGGAAAGAATTAGGATGTCTGCACCGAGCATCAAGTGGCTTCAATGAGGGACGAAAACAATGGAACCTTTTTTTTCAAAATGACTTGTTCAAAAACAACAGCAACAACAACAACACGTTGTGCAGTCGCCATGAAAGTGCAATGAATCATAAAAAGTCTCGCTTCCATCATGGTGGTGGAGGAAACAGGGGGGAAAGGGCGGCTCGCCCCGGGGCCAAACCTTATCTGTTGCCGAAGGGGGGGTGACATGTTGGGTATTCATTGCCGTGGTATCTTCTACCCCTCTCCCCCCCCCCCTTTTTTTTGGGTAGATCTGGATACCATGACAATAAAGATATATAGTGTGACTATGTCCGTTGAGCTACGGAGAAGTACACTGACAGACAGACTGACAGACAGACATTTCAATCACGGCAGGTATTTCTAAACTGTCTCTTTTTTTATCCTCTTGACGCGAGAGTACTTTGACCTTCTACTTAGTGACCCATCCAACAGAAATAGTCTCTAACCAATGACTTAAGTAGATTAGTCGGACAGTAACTTTTTTTTTCTGATCCCATCAATAACCACCGCCCCGCCCCCTTCAGCTCACCTCTCCCCTACCCCCACCCGCACTACCCAGAGCTTAGAGTCAAGAGGAATTCACCAGGTGAATCGAACCTGAGAAATCATAAAACTATAAGCCGATTGACTGTGGTTGACGCCAATTCTCCATTATAGGACGGACAGGAGAGGGAGGGGGTAGGGGGTAGGAGAGATGTTTTGCGGCTGTGGGGGGGGGGGGGGGGTAAGATGGGGAAGAGTGTTCCAGTACATAGTGTCGGGTCACAAATATTTCTTCTTATAAATCTTTGGCAATAATTAATATCCATATATTGACTACTAGCTGTACCCTGCAAAACCTTTGCATAGAGTTATATGAAAGTAATATCCCCTTAGGCTTGATCGGTAGGCTAGGTAATTTTTTGGTTTCGGGCAGATCCGTTTTTTTCATGATTGTATTTTAAACTGGAATACTGTTGTATTAATTCTTTACTTTCGATTTAACGCAGAATCCAAATCGCTATTATATATTACTAGCTGTAACCCGCAAAGCCTTTGCAGGAAGATAGACTTGTTAAGCCATTGCCGAACCTAGGATTTTGGGGCCCTGCATTTTGACATTTGATACCATGACATGAGATTATGTACTTAATATTTAATGTAAAAAATAATTTTGGGGGCTCCCCTAAAGCAGGAGCCAGGTGGGACTTTCGATTTTGGACCCCCCCCCAAACCCTAGTTACGCCTCTGTGTTAATTTTTTTTTTAAGTTATGAAAAAATTTAAAATCAAATTAGTTGTTGTTTCTTTTTCTTACAACATCCTAAAAGATAAATTATTTAAATTAAAAAAAATGTCAAAGAGATCTAATTAGTTACTTTTCATTAAAATAACTAAAAGGATATATTCTGAAAAAAAAAAAACAATAAAAAAAATGTCTCTGGGAGAAATCGAACCCGGAGAGTCTGTATAAAAGAGAACATTGTCCAAGCTGCATAACCATCATGCCACCGCGCCTATCAAATTAAATGCAATTTTAATGTACTATAAGAAAAATATTGCTCGGTTATGTTTTCATTGCCTTTTGACCTAGTTTTTTAGGCCTATATTGTTATTTTGTAATTAAGAAATAATTAAAAGCCGTATTTATTTAAAAAAAAAAATTATAAAAGCTGAGAATTTAATTAGTATAGAAATTTGCAGAATTTCTTTTAAAAAATATTATATTGACTTTATTTACGCAATTAGATACGAAAACGCGGTCAATAGTCTTATCGTCGCCGACGTCGGAGATTTTCGATTATTACTATTGTTTACGTCTGACGATGTTAAAATGCTCTGTTGTAATAAAAACTACAATGATTTGAATGATATTATATGATAATTATTAATTTTCGATATTGGGGACTTTTACATTTCATAATTAAAAGCACAGAAACTGTTGAAAACTGTAGATAATATCAAAAAGAAAAAATGAATCGAGACACAGGGGATGACGCCATTTTGAATTCTTGTTTTCCGCTTTCGATTTAACGCACACTAGAAATGAATAATATTATATATGATGATTATTTTTATGTTTTAAGTGTAGACAACATAGAATAAAAAATACATACATACAAACATGCATCCATACAGACAATGACAGTCTCTTCTGTAGTTACTTCACGTCAACGTCAGAGCTGTATTTAATTACTGTTTGCCCTGTGCGAATTAAATTCATTGGCGCCCTTGTTTCGATCTAAAATTAATAAAAGATTTAACAGCGATATTTCGCCACGTACTCTTTTTGAACATGAGAATCATGCAAATATTTTTAGAGTAGTTCCTGGGCGTCATTAACCCTAGGGCTGGGCGTCACCAGCCTTATTTCTGAGCGTCACAAGCCCTAAAACTGGGCCTCACTAACCAGTGTTACGCTACCGTGTGCAGGGCTCGATTTACCGCCGGGGATGCCGGGCATTGAGACCTACCATCCCCGGCTCTGCTTTTTCTAATATATCCCAGCCGGGGATGAAATCATAGACATTTATTCCCGGCTCTGAAGAAATTTTGTTTCATCCCCAACACTGGTTTTTTCTTAAATTGAGCACTGACCGTGTGCACCCTTTGATGGCCACAGACCTTTTACTGGACACTTAGCGGACATCGGGTCAGTTCTGATAGCCCGATTCCTTACGTTAAAACTGAGTATGAAGTACTGAGTACCCGAATAAACATCTAAAGTAAACATAGATATTCAGATTGTGTTTATTGCTTCTTCAGTAAATATTGCAACATATTGTTATCAAACTGTATATGCGTTTGACGTCATCAGACGACGGTTTAAATATATAAATTATACAATTTTTTTTTTAAATTTAGGTTTTGTTTGATTCTTATCTCAAGACGTTTATATGAGATTCGAAACAACTTACAACAATACACTGTATGTTGATGACAGACAATAATAGAGATTCGAGACAACATACAACAATACACTGTATGTTGATGACAGGCAATACTAGAGATGCCAGACAACATACAACAATACACTGTATTTTGATGACAGACAAAAATAGAGATTGGAGACAACATACAACAATACACTGTATTTCGGGCATCTTCTGATATACTCACACACACACACACATAAACTCAAACATGAGAATACAAGTACAATAACACACGTACAAGATAAATACAGAGCAAGAAAATAAAAATATATCACGCTTAAAGATAAATATACTTAGTTTGATACACACATAAACATAAACACTACGTCTTTATCATATACGCTAGTCCAGCATCGCTCAACTGTTAAACCATTTTAGCCCGTTGCCCCTGAAATGTACATATAATTTCATTTCTTTTTTGCTGGTAAAATAAAAATCACAGCAGTGAGGTGCCCTACGCAGTCACCTATGTGGCCAATCCACAAGAAGGGCTGTGGACATGAGTAGCCTGGGGCTAGAACCCAAGCCTGCACCAGGGCCGTCTTTATACTGTACAAAAGTTATATGCATTATTTTATACAAATGGATTACTTTCTATTGAGGGGACTTTAGGTGTACAATTATAAACAGTTACACTATGATTTGTTACTAGAAAACCAAAGTGTACATTTCTCAGACGTCTTAAAAAATAAATAAACATTTTTTTTTATAAATTCCATGCATAGTTTCTTAAATCTCTTGCATCCCTTGCTAAATTACATGCATAGTTTCTAAAAAAAATAAATAATTTTACATTTTTTTTTAAATGCATGCTATCGTTATGAAACTGAAACATTTTGACCTTTTTTTTTAATTTCTTATACTGAACTGTTTCATTTCTCAGCAGCTGATCCACCGTTCATCTTGTTTTCTGTGAAGTGCTCTGCATTCTTAACTCCGAAAGCTTAACATTGTTATTTTTAACCCATCATTTGCTCCGAGTTTCCACGGTGAGGGGACAATCAAAGCTGACAATCTCCGTGTAACAAGAGGGGAACATCAAGGGACTATAACTACATGAAAGAAATCTAAACAAACACTGGGGTTATCTCCCCCAAAAGCCATTTCAAACAAGAGTTATCTTTCAAAACTGTTTCACAACAAACGGATTGGCTTAGCAGAGCGGCGGTTATCGCCCGTCTTAGATGGTCGCCCCTTGTGCCAAAAAAAAAAAGTTCGCATCCTGTACAAACTTGACCAGAGTTGCCTCCCGTAACCATCATAAAAAATAAAATTCATAAACAAAATCTTCAACCTTTTGGGAAAATCTTCATACATCAGCAACTTAAACAAAACAAACAAATAAAAAATGTGGCAAAAGGTTTTTTCTGTACATTTTGGTCTCGTAAATTATAAATATAACTGGCTTATTAATGAATATAAGTATATCATTGTATATACTACTATATACGTTTATTGATGTTTATTGATGTCCAAAGTAGAAATTTGTAGCCTAATTAACAATTTCTAGAAGTGGATAGGAATAATATTAATAAATTTGGTTTGCGAAAATAAAAAAAAAACTCTTTAAAATGTGGTGGTAATGTGGTAGTAAGTTTGATCAGAACGTGAAGTGTTCAGTTTAGCTTCCAAGAAATCTCATTTGCCACTTAGCAGCCGTCTTGCCCTCAGAGATGGGTGATGGTGCTAAACTAGTCACAGCAAAAATGGGAACTGTCCAGTATGTGGGATGCAGAGATGGGAACTGTCATGTATGCGGGATGCAGAAATGGGAACTGTCACATCTGCGAGATATAAAGATGGGAACTATCACGTATGTTGGATGCAGAAATGGGAACTGTCACGTATGTGGGATGCAGAAATGGGAACTATCACGTATACGGGATCCAGATATGGGAACTATCACGTATGTGGGATGCAGAAATAGGAACTGTCATGTATGTACCTGTATCCATATATTTGTTATCTCAGTTAGGGATTCCATAGGGCCATGGAGGACCGAGAAACTTGCCCCCCCCCCGAGACTAGAGATGGTGGTGACCCCCACCCTCCGAGACTAGAGATGGTAGTGCCCCCCACCCTCCGAGACTAGAGATGGTAGTGCCCCCCATCCGAGACTAGAGGTGGTAGTGTCAATTTGTGGCAGGCAATGGCAAACCATGGCCCTCAAGCCGAGTACGCCCAATAAACCTGTTTGATCCCCTGGGTGATCTGTTCTCCAAGGCTTGTCTACACTCTACAGTCTACACCAAATGACTATTACGTTGGGGGTGGGTATCATTTCATATTTCATTAATACACTCCCATCCACTGTCCATGGTCCAGCCACACTGTCACACTGTGACCGGAGGTTCAAAAAGTTCGCTCAACCCTGATCTATCAAAAAACTGCACATCCGAGTTCATGCCCCTGGTTCACATTATCTTACATCATAGTGTTACATGTCTATGACTATAATATAAATTGTAAGAGTTTTTCAATGCTTGTGGTTCTCAAACTGTATGACGTCATGGAACACTAAGTTTCGACATCTTCCTCCATGGCAAAAGCACAATGAAAACAAAAAAACATTGCTGGCAAATAAATAACTCCATTATTGAAGAGCGGAAATATACACGCAGACGCGAATGTTAAGTGACTTTTTTCTGCTTTTCAAACAATTTTTAATTCTACGTTTGATTTCTTTATTGTGGAGAATATGGGGAGACAAACACTGGTCTATGGTATAATAATTGTCTGCCTTCATCTTCCACAATAAAGAAATGTAAACAATGCACATTTTCGTCACTTTTGTTTTTGAAACAAATGGCTGAATGTTGTATATAGATAAACATAAAAAAGATATAATAATAATAATAATTAAAAAAAATCCACCTTAATATCGAGTCTCTAAATCGGACTTGGAAACAATAAGTCTCTCCGACCAAGAATCACTGACTTCTCTTATCTTCAAGTGGCTCCGACACCTAACCCTTAACATTTTTTCAGACGGGTCAAATTACATCTTCGACTCCAGAGCACTAGAAATTTTTTTTTTTTTTTAAAGAAAGCATGAAAGCTGAAGGTCACCAAAGTTTGAAGCAAAATAATTTCCTGTGTCTGTAGTTCGTATAACAACAAGCGTTACCTGGGGAAATACTGTAGTTCGTATAACAACAAGCGTGACCTGGGGAAATACTGTAGTTCGTTGATAGAGACCAGGTTGACTGTTGACAGTTGAACACTTTATCACACGGCCGATTGAAGTGTATCGATGGGGGACGGAGAAGTGTCATCAGGTCACATGAAGTTCTAATAAAGGTTTCGAACCCAACCTTAATATCGTACCAGTCTTATCAAACACTTTCATGTTATTCATAAATGAAATTTATTGCACTATGCTTTTTATACACGTCCTTCAAACTTTATGTCATAACAGTACATAACAGAAAATACCATTTATTATAATATCCAACTTTTATGACCAAGACATATAAAACTATAACAAAAAAAAACTTCACATAGTAAAAAAAATAATGACCGTATTCATCAAAATGTCATAGAATGCAAATGTCATTGTACATTTACTGTAAGACTCAAGATATCAAGCTTAAAAAAAAAGTGTTTGCTCTCTATATTTACGATTATATTGTTAGTCTCTTTGTTTAACTAGTCCCCAAATAGATAGACCCCATCATGTTTATATTGTAACATGACGCTTCAATTGTTAATATAATATGACTAGTTTCACTTTTACACGATCTTCTAATTGTTAATATAATATGATTAGATTCACTATTACACAATCTTCTACTTGTTAATATAATATGACTAGATTCACTGTTACACGATCTTCTAATTGTTAATATAATATGACTAGATTCACTGTTACACGATCTTCTACTTGTTAATATAATATGACTAGATTCACTGTTACACGATCTTCTAATTGTTAATATACTATGACTAGATTCACTGTTACACGATCTTCTAATTGTTAATATAATATGACTAGATTCACTGTTACACGATCTTCTAATTGTTAATACAATATGACTAGATTCACTGTTACACGATCTTCTAATTGTTAATACAATATGACTAGATTCACTGTTACACGATCTTCTAATTGTTAATACAATATGACTAGATTCACTGTTACACGATCTTCTAATTGTTAATACAATATGACTAGATTCACTGTTACACGATCTTCTAATTGTTAATACAATATGACTAGATTCACTGTTACACGATCTTCTAATTGTTAATACAATATGACTAGATTCACTGTTACACGATCTTCTAATTGTTAATACAATATGACTAGATTCACTGTTACACGATCTTCTAATTGTTAATACAATATGACTAGATTTACTGTTACACGATCTTCTAATGGTTAATACAATATGACTAGATTCACTGTTACACGATCTTCTAATTGTTAATACAATATGACTAGATTTACTGTTACACGATCTTCTAATGGTTAATACAATATGACTAGATTCACTGTTACACGATCTTCTAATTGTTAATACAATATGACTAGATTCACTGTTACACGATCTTCTAATTGTTAATACAATATGACTAGATTCACTGTTACACGATCTTCTAATTATTAATACAATATGACTAGATTCACTGTTACACGATCTTCTAATTGTTAATACAATATGACTATGTTCACTGTTACACGATCTTTCAATTGTTAATACAATATGACTAGATTCACTGTTACACGATCTTCTAATTGTTAATACAATATGACTAGATTCACTGTTACACAATCTTCTAATTGTTAATACAATATGACTAGATTTACTGTTACACGATCTTCTAATTGTTAATACAATATGACTATGTTCACTGTTACACGATCTTCTAATTGTTAATACAATATGACTAGATTTACTGTTACACGATCTTCTAATTGTTAATACAATATGACTATGTTCACTGTTACACGATCTTCTAATTGTTAATACAATATGACTAGATTCACTGTTACACAATCTTCTAATTGTTAATACAATATGACTATGTTCACTGTTATACGATCTTCTAATTGTTAATACAATATGACTAGATTCACTGTTACACGATCTTCTAATTGTTAATACAATATGACTAGATTCACTGTTACACGATCTAATTGTTTACAAACTTTTTTTTTTCGTTGGCATGATTTACGGGGCAGTTATTATTTCACTTTAAAATTGAAACGTACATGGTCACAGTGGATTAACAGATTTACAGTGGACATTGGGAGGCACACGGCCACAGTGGATAAACCTCTCTAGTGGACATTGGGACACACATGGCCACAGAAGATTAACTGATCTTCAGAGGACATATGGACGTACATGACCACAGCGGATTAACTGATCTACAGTGGACATATGGACGTACATGACCACAGCGGATTAACTGATCTACAGTGGACATATGGACGTACATGACCACAGCGGATTAACTGATCTACAGTGGACATATGGACGCACATGACCACAGCGGATTAACTGATCTACAGTGGACAATTGGGCGTACATGTAGGCAGCGGATTAAATTATCTACAATGGACATTTGGACGAAGTCTGGGCAGTTCTCTAGGTTATAATGTTTCAAAAATATTTCTAAACCGATTTTTCCGTCTTCTATTTCACGAAAAAACCATAATGTCGTGATAATGATTCATACATGGGGATTGGCGTGTGGATTGGGTTACAATATTCCTGTGTATCTCAAAACCCATTTAAAGTATCAGACACATTTATTTTAAATAAAAGAAATAAAGTAGGTCAATGACTGAACTGTGCCGCATCAAGTGGGAAGACAACTCGTGTGCAGTGAACATACCGGACAACTCTAGCTTTACTTTCATATGCAATAACAAGATGCTACCAGCCGAAAGCTGATATCTACACAGTCCCGTAGCGTGAAAATTCTACAGGAGGGGCCAGGCATTCTACAGCAGGGGCCAGGCAATAGCATGGGGTGGGGGCAGGTAATACATTTTACTAAGTAGACCAAAAAAGCAGGGGGGGGCAGACAAAACGCAGGGGGGTCCGGCCCCCCCTGCCCTCTGGGAAACGCTACGCGTCTGAAAAAAAACCGACTAACAGTGGGAGGTTTAAAGTTTCTATATTTCAGTTTAAAACTTAAAACTAAAGGTTCCCATAGAGTGGACTGCGAGCTGATTTGAAGCGGGTCTCCAAAATTGAAAGTAATTCTTCAATGAACACAATTTATTTTGGCATTTCTTTTATCTATTTTTTTTTCCTCTTTCTTTATTGGTGAGCAACCAAAATCGAACATGTTTCTAAATGGGTCGCGATTCGCTAAAAGCTTAAGAACCATTGATTTTACTTGTGCGCAAGAAGATCTCTAACAGTCGGTACGCAGGATCTCTACGTGCGCATGTTTATATTTTTGTCAACTGCGTGCATAGTTCACTGTAGCACCACTACATGGCTGTCGCAACATTATTGTTTGGAAACAATAGAAAACACACATAAAAACATCAACAACAAACAATAATAATAATAATGATAATAAATAAAATAAATACTAAAATGTAGTCTGTTCCGATGTAAAATTTTGCGACATTTGGTTTAAGAGCAAGCAGTAGAAAGAAAATGATTCATTTTGTCAGTGCAGTGGCAGCGCTACTTCGGGGGAGGGGGATGTGCGAAAGAGGCACCCTCTTAATGTTTGGGTGGGTAATATGGCGCTCTAAAAATATATAATAGCGCCTGATGATTAGTAAAAGCTTACCTCAAGGTACACACTGTTAAGTTAGGACAATGTTAAGGTTGGACACTGTTAAGCTTGGACAATGGACACTGTTAAATTGGAACATTATTATGCCTGATATAGTTGATTGTAAAAATCTTTTTCACTTGCACAGAAAAAACTAAAATTTTCCCTCCCCTGCCTAGCCCCCCCCCCTTAAGAGTAATGGGCGTCATGGGCCCCCAACATCACTGCCACTCGGTCTTTAATATTTAGATTTTATTCGAAAAAGTCATCCTAAATCACGGGGGGGGGGGGTAGATAGTTTTAGTGACGCCAGGGACGGAAAGAATTTGTCGCCCTATTCAAGTTCCTAATAGCAAGTGGGGAAAGAAATGAGGTCCCCTTGCTGGCGACAAAGCAAGGTTTCGCCCGGAATGGATCGCTTCCTCCGCCTAGTCCAACCACAGCCTATCCCCCACCCACCCCCACTCACTCTTCTAATATGTTTTGCTCTCCTAGTATAATTAACCTTTCCGTCGCTCCCACGTTCATACACAAGTTTCATTACCGGTTTTCCTTTTTTCCTTTTTTTACATACACACTTTAAAATAATTTTTAAAAAAAGTAAATATTCAGACTAAATACAACTTCCGGAACTGTGTTATACTTTTCTTGTGACCCATAACAGTCACTCTGTTTAATTGTAAACCGTCCTTCCCTCACCCTTCCCCCTCCCCCAACCTTCCGTTCCGTGGTTACCTTGTCAATATAGTGTCCCCCCATGTTGTCGCAGGGACGGGGAGACAAATAACGTTAACGATATTTAACTCATTGGTGTTTGTCTCTCCCCCCCCCCTTTTTTTTGTTTGTATTGACTCGCAGTAGTTGCCCTGCCCATCTCTCAGCCAGAGGAACAAACCGAGTGTCAAAGAAGGAATGTGACAATTTCTTCCCTTGTGGAACAAACTTCAGACGAGGAAATCGAAATTAACAGTTTTGTAGCAAGTCTGTGGAGTTTCACCCTTTTGGTCAAAGGATCTCAAATTGTAGACGATCTGGAGCTTAGAAATAAATAAATAATAATAAAAAAATAGATTCGTAATAAGATGATCAATTTACATTTCCTAAATTTCCATACTTAAAGAGGTCAATGTCTGTAAATTATAAGTATATAATAGTAATTGTCTAACTATTTCCTATTCGATCACACAGCACACCTTGGAATGGAAATCGTTTAATATGATAAAAGTTAAAATAAGAGGGAGTGGGGGTGAGAGCGGGTGAAATGGGCGCCTGTTGGTGAAATGGGCGCCTGTTGGTGAAATGGGCGCCTGTGGGTAAAATGGGCGCCTGTGGGTGAAATGGGCGCCTGTTGGTGAAATGGGCGCCTGTGGGTGAAATGGGCGCCTGTTGATGAAATGGGCGCCTGTGACTAAAATGGGCGCCTGTGGGTGTTTTCGTGATCTATGTATTTATTTTCATTGCACTCTTGATCTCAAAAAATGTTCGCTAAACCTGTTTTGAAGCCGAATAGGAAAAAAATAAGAATAAGAAGTTGATGGAAACAGAGAGAAAGTGAGAAGCACAGTGGCGTAACTGTAGGAGGACGGGGTCCACCTTGGGTTAAACGTACTTTTGCCACCAGCAAGGGGTGGCATTCCCCCCCCTCCACACACATTTATAACACCGATATTTAATAAACCGATAACTTTCTTTTTGAATGAAAACGTAGAGTAAAGAAATATCCAATACTATCAAAAGGTACACTATCGATTCTAATGGAAAAAAGATTTCTACTTTCGATATAAAGCAGAAGCGAGAACACTCTTATTTATACATATTCAATAAACCACTAACGAATACGTGTTTTGACCGGATCTTTCTCCAATCCCACCATAGAGGCAGATAGGGGGACATAACTTCAGGTACCCAGCTGGGGGGGGGGCACTTGAGAAATAGTACTCTGATTTATCAGAGAGAATCGAGCCCGGCAGTTCCAGAGCAACAATAGAATGTCTACGGCACATGATCATCCGCCCCTGTCCGAATTCATGCCGGATAACCTTCAGTCCGCAGTCCGGATATCTTGGATCAGGAAGTCGATTTTATTTAGATAAATGTTGATATTAAATTTTTAACGCTTTATGTATGTGTATGTGTGTGTATTTATGAAGCGAAATAATTGTTATGTGGGTGGGGAGTGAGAGATCGTTAGGGCGTTTGGACCACAGTGATGACGTGGTAAGTAGACACGGGGGAGTCAGGGACAACGAAATTCATGGATGGAAAGATTAATTGTCTAAAATAAATTACCAGAGACACAAAGTAAAATAAACAGCGCACACAACACGGAAACTACCTTTTTTTTTTTAATTAGGAACTTCCCGATATGGGTCATAATGGTGGCCCTTGATGATGGTTCCTTGTTGATTGTAGCTGGTTCCATCCCGGAACTGTTTTTACCGCTTTACTTTTAAACAGACATTGTCTGAAAGCAGTATGTTCTCTGTGCAGTCATGGTACAGAGTTTCAAGAGACAGTATAGTTCACTGCGAGGTTATTTACAAAAACTAAAAATGAATATATTCCAAAGCAAGAGCAAATTGTTAACTAAATTTAACATGCAACAATTGTTAGAACATTTTTTGTGTACGGTAAGTTGTAAACACCTTGATTTTTTCACCATTAAAATAACGCTTCATAGATTCAATATTTAAATTCTTGCACATAGTCTCAAAGTTCAATGAACGCTTTTCTTTACATTAATTTGCGTATAAATACTACTAAAACCATAATTATAACGGTGCTTATTTTTTCTTCTGTATGTGTTTATGATTTATTCAGTTGTGATGCACTTCTTTCTGATTGACTTGATGAAGACTTATATTCTATGACCGCGGTTCTCAACCTGTGATACGTGTATCACAAAGGGGGGGGGGTAATGGAAATGTTATGCAGGGGTACGCAGAAACATACAACTTTCGTTTTGCACGAACGAGAGTTCGGAGAAAAATCGCTAGATTGTTGATTGACTCGTCACCAAAAACACGAGCACCCTTTGGGTGATACAGTCGCAAAAAAAAAAAGTTGACAACCGCTTTTCCTTGATGCATCTGTTTCAGATTTTTCGTTATACCCTACACATGATTTAATATGGAAGTTATATTTTTGTTTTTAAACTCTTCATCTGTTTATTTTCTGCCTCTACTTGCAAAGATTTTTTTTTTTATAAAATTTACTTTAATTTGGCTTAACACAATGAACACATTATTTCTTTACTTAGTTTGATGAATTGATATATAGCAAGCGAGGGGGGTGGATTTTACGGAACAAAGTCATTTTAAAGGCTGAGCTGATGGTGTGCCCACCCGGGGGGGGGGGAGAGGTTGTTTTTTATTGTCCAGCAACAGAAGTGGCTTTGTCTGATGGTTGGACAGAGAACAAGAGTATGGTTGTTGTGTAGGTCTGGGTTGGTATGCTCCAACCCATCTTGACTTTTCATCATCACACGAACCACTCCCCCCCCACACACACACATAACCCACCACATCGATTGTTCTAGCTTTAGACGACAGTTTCATGCCATACAAGATTTAGGCTGTTTGATAGGAGTCACTACGGGGGATACATAGTCAAAGTCTGTTTGATAGAGAGGATTCCCTGTTGCGGTCACAAAGTGAATTATCATCATGTGGACAATAATAATTGAATGAATATATAGACAGACACAACTGCATGTGTTTATGAAACAAGATGGGCTCAAGCGGGTAGAAAGTACAATTAATGACCAGCTGTATATAAGTTACAATTAATGACCAGCTGTATATAAGGTACAATTAATCACCAGTTGTATATAATGTCGAATTAATCACCAGTTGTATATAAGGTACAATTTATCACCAGCTGTATATAATGTCGAATTAATCACCAGCTGTATATAAGGTACAATTAATGACCAGCTGTATATAAGGTACAATTAATCACCAGTTGTATATAAGGTACAATTAATGACCAGCTGTATATAAGGTACAATTAATCACCAGTTGTATATAATGTCGAATTAATCACCAGCTGTATATAAGGTACAATTAATGACCAGCTGTATATAAGGTACAATTAATCACCAGCTGTATATAAGGTACACTTAATCACCAGCTGTATATAAGGTACAATTAATCACCAGCTGTATATAAGGTACAATTAATCACCAGCTGTATATAAGGTACAATTAATCACCAGCTGTATATAAGGTACAATTAATCACCAGTTGTATTAACAGCCCAGTAAATCATACGTTGGTGATTTAAGAAATTAAAGTAGGGATTCGAACCCAAGCGAAGGTAACAACTACAGTTAGTACTGCCAGTACACAAGCGAAGGTAACAACTACAGTTAGTACTGCCAGTACACAAGAGTAGGTAACAACTACAGTTAGTACTGCCAGTACACAAACGAAGGTAACAACTACAGTTAGTACTGCCAGTACACAAACGAAGGTAACAACTACAGTTTGTACTGCCAGTACACAAACGAAGGTAACAACTACAGTTAGTACTGCCAGTACACAAGAGTAGGCTGATTAAAAATAAAAGCAAGATCTAAGGGGAAACCCAAAGATTATAAAATACAATAATACCCCGAGACGCAGAGAATGTTTGGGAAACACCGTATTTTATGGTCAAGAAGAGCATGTCATCCTCAACAGGACAAACACATACACACTCACACTAGGCAGGACACACAGATACACACATCGGGCATTTTCATCTTAAGTTGTTTGACAATAGACTAATACATTCGAGATACGGATTTACATACACACTTATGTCGAGTAGAGTACAGGATCACTTTACATTTATATTTAAACAGTTTGAAACTTGAAGAGTAATAGCCACTGGCGGCGGAGCAGGGGGGGGGCAGCGCCCCTCCCCCTAAAACTTTTAAGGGGTGGCGGCGCCCCCCCTTGAATTTCCAGTCTGCCCCCCCCCCTAAAATTTTAACTTTTTTAACTTTGTAATTCATTTTAGTTTATATGTATCATTTTCATTTTCATAATTCATTTGATTTATTTCTTAAATTTAATATTTGAAAGAGATTATAATTAATTGACATTTTACAGTAATCACATTATTGAGATTTGTTGTGGCATATTTTAAAACTAGTTGCAAGTACCCGGCTTTGCCCGGGTTTAAAATAATGTTTTATGTTTATTTAAGAAGCGTAATTTGACGTTTAATTAAGATTTAAAATAAGACGCGTAAAAAAGGGTTTATTTGCATGCAATAAAGGGTACATTTATCTTAAAGCAATGTGATACACAACATTTTTGGCAGTTCCTATCTCTCTCTTCCTCCCCTCCCTCCCTCTTTCCCTCCCTCCCTCCCTCCCTCTCTCCCTCCCTTCCTCCCTCCCCCCTCTCTCTCCCTCCCTCCCTCCCTCTTTCCCTCCCTCTCTCTTTCCCTCCCTCTTTCCCTCCCTCTCTCTCTCTCTCTCTCTTAGGCATGACTGTAGCAAAAGATGACAATTCTTATGGATGAAGGAATGGAATGTAATAATGTAGTAAGTAATGTGATATTTGGTTCCCCGTACCGATCATATTTATAGTAAGTTAGCTATGTGGGAGAGAAGCTCGTAAAACCTGAAATCGGGGTAAAAGTTTGCCAATTTTCACGTCTTTGATATCCAAAATAATTAATTACAATTAAAGTACCCATTGAGATGGAACGAAACCTGTTTAAGAACATTCCCCATGTAATTTTGTGCACGTATACCCAGTGGCGCAACCAGCAAAAAATGCTGGGGGGGCTCACATATTGAAAAAAGACAGTTTGATAGTCTTTTTTGTAACTTTTTAACGTAAATTATGTATTGATGATTTGGCCTGGGGGGGGGGTGGCTCAAGCCCCCCTGCCCCCCCCCCCCGGTTGCGCCACTGCGTGTACAAAATTTCACGTTATTTGTTGTATGGATCTTGAGTTTTAAGGGAACAGACAGACAGATAGCAAATGCGTCTTATAAGTATAGAGAAGTATTGCCATCTACCGAATGACGGCAAATGTAATTTTTAAAGAAAATACAATTATTTATTATCTTTTCATAAATTACTTTTTGTTTATTGAGTTTCCCGTTTCCGGTTTCATATTCATCATCATTCATGATAATTATCAGTAATTTTCTGATTTAATTTGTAAATTTGTAAACAAACTGACTTTACGAATCAGTTGACGACATAAGTGCTCAATGTTTATTTTTATTTTTTAAAATATATTATTGTTTAATAATATCGATTAAATAATTGCTACAGAATTACTATATTCTATTATAGAATTAAGGGGGTAAAATTGTCTTTCGGTCATATTTTGTCTTGCCCCTCCTTAAATTTTCAAGGGGGGGGGGGTGGCGCCCCCCCCCCTTGAATTTTGGCTTACCCCCCCCTTAAAATATTTCGTTCCGCCGCCGGTGGTAATAGCCATGTTTAACCTAATGTTCCTATCATTGGGACAGGATCTTGCTGTAGCCCTCTAACATGATACGACATTCTAAACAACATTAGGTTGACCACTCACTAATGTATTAAAGATGGCTTCACTTCGAGTTGACTTAAAGATGATATTGAAAAAAAGAAAATTATCTGGAGTCTGCACTTGCAGCAGATGTTGCCTGGAACATTGGGCATGAACTCCCACTTGCAGAAGATGTGGCCTGGAACATTGGGCATAAACTCCCACTTGCAGAAGATGTGGCCTGGAACATTGGGCATGAATGCCCAGGATGACGAGACGAGGGCTAGTGGTGGGCTTTTTAGGTTCGGAAAACAAAAAATTCGATTACTTGAAATAGTAAATGAAGTTTGAAAAACAGTTTAAGTTTAATCAATAAATAAAATAATTTATAAAAAAAAGGAGGTAAATGAGTTTTATATGTGAAATTGAATGTGCTTGTAACATACTTGCAATCATTTTTATCTCGTTTGATAAGCTATGTAAGTTGGATGCACTGCTGATATGTTGAAACAGTATAGTAGCTAACAGGTCACGTTATTTACTATTGGTCAAGCTACTGTTTGGCTTTTATAAGAGGTAAGTCACGGCCAGAAATGAGGCTGATGAGAAAAGCGAAAAACTTTCTTTTTGTCGTATAAAATTCTACAAAGGACCACCCGATGGTTATTTGAATAAGATCCGTTGGGGAATGTAATGAAGTAATTGAAAAAAAAAACTGATTCAAAGGGGGCCGCAATGAACCCAATTTAGAATCTTTAGCATCTTGGCACTGCACATTGGACAGAACATGACATGTGACATTGATTCAAATAACAAAACAGCTTTCCACAAGTGTCATTTGATATGACACGTTTTTATATAAACATAAATTGACGCCTGGAATTCAGTCATGTCATTCACCGTCCACCCCATCTCCTTTCTCCATAGGATTCATTTTTATTTAATAAACAACGAAGGAGAAATAATACAGCATCACTTGGTTTAGCGGTTCTAAAACTATAAGTTTCCGGTACAACGGACACTTTCTTTATACCAGTATTTGTAAACTTGGATTAATTTTCTCGATAACATCCTTAGTTATTTGAATTCCCAGCAACTCAACATATCTGTCTCCACACAGCAGTTCTTCTAGATAGGTCAATTTGTGTGTGTGTGTGTGTGTGTGTGTGTGTGTGTGTGTGTGCGTGTGTGTGTGTGTATGTGTGTGGGCGTGT
Organism: Bulinus truncatus; assembly: GCA_021962125.1. NCBI lineage: Eukaryota > Metazoa > Mollusca > Gastropoda > Planorbidae > Bulinus > Bulinus truncatus. The sequence goes on along the minus strand of JAGDYQ010000001.1, from coordinate 18,430,962 downwards.
GTGTGTGTGTGTGTGCACATATTAACTATGTTACTTTGGAAGTCAATTGAACATATATTGTGAGCAAAAACCCGGTACATAAAAAAGGTTTTTGTAATATGTGTGTGCGCTCGATAGCCAAGTTGTGTGCGCACAGTCTAGAGAGAGAGAGAGAGAGAGAGAGAGAGAGAGAGAGAGAGAGAGAGAGAGTGAGAGAGAGAGAGAGTGAGAGAGAGAGTGAGAGAGAGAGAGAGAGAGAGAGAGAGAGAGAGAGAGAGAGAGAGTGCACTGAGACAACCAGACTGACATATAGATAGATGCATAAACAAATAATGTTATTTGATTGAATGTAATTTGATGGAATCTTAGCTCTTAACATTAATAACCGGAGACCTACTGTACTTGAACCAATAACAAACGGAGACCTAATGTACATGGACGAGGCGTAAAGAAAAAACCCTAACCCCCTGGATCTCGGAAATGGAGTTTGAGAACTACTGTTTTACTTGTCACGAGTGCCTCGATACACCTGACTTACTTGTGGGGTGGGGTGGGGGGGGGGAGGATAGCTACACCAAATGATCGTCACGGGTCATTGACAGTGAGATGTACGTCTTCTCATCTCCACAGTGTAGCACCACGCTCAACCTTGACATTGAAACTGTCAGTGTCACTACGTAGTTTAAGACTGTGTTACATGTCGTTTGTCGACAGGACAGACTTGTGGCACCCTACTGGTCTATAGACACACGAACATATAAACCACAGAAAAATGTTGCAGATTATTTTATATATTAGCTTTGAAAGAATATATTTCCATATCAATTGAAATGCCAGGGATATATATAAAATTGCGTTTACAGTTCTTTTTTGCTGACATGAATGACCACCAGGAAGTACAGATTAGTAAAAGATGGAACACTAGTTCATTGGCCAGTAAGGCGTTGATTCAACTTGATGAATTCAACTTTTAGCGTGAGTCGTATTTGATGTCAATCAGGTTGGTCGTCTTTGTTGAGCAATACTTCTGTCCCCATTGCGTTTCTCTAAGGCTGCACACATGCACATAAACATAATGCCTGAATGTTGTTAGACCAAGATATGGATCTATTGATGCCGCTGTCAACTTGGGTGAAATGAGAGGGGTGGGGGGAAAAGGGGGGGCAAGCTGTGGAAGGGGCTCCTGCAAAATGTTTGCGGGGGGGGGGGTTGGAAGTCTCCTAAAAAAACGAATGCACGCAGTTTTTCTTTTTTCATTGAACCCCTCCCCCCCCCCACCCGTTTTATGTCCCTGGCTGCCATCACATTGAGTCTTATTTTGATGCCATTGTTTACGTACAGACAGCAGTGAGGAATATGATCTTAAATGAGAAAAAAAATTAGTATAAATAATGCAATGACAATTTTACTTTTGTCAGTTTAGTACTAGACACAATTTGTGTTATAAGTAACTGGAGACACATCGGGGGCTATATGTAAATGAAGACACAACGGGGGCTTGATGTAACTGGAGACACAACGGGGGCTATAAGTAACTAGAGACAAAACGGGGGCTATAAGTAACTGGAGACACAACTGGGGCTATAAGTAACTGGAGACACAACGGGGGCTAGATGTAACTGGAGACACAATGGGGCTATAAGTAACTGGAGACACAATGGGGTTATAAGTAACTGGAGACACAATGGGGCTATAAGTAACTGGAGACACAACGAGGGCTAGATGTAACTGGAGACACAACGGGGGCTAGATGTAACTGGAGACACAACGGGGGCTAGATGTAACTGGAGACACAACGGGGGCTATAAGTAACTGGGGACACAACGGGGGCTATATGTAAATGAAGACACAACGAGGGCTAGATGTAACTGGAGACACAACGGGGGCTAGATGTAACTGGCATCTCTTAGATTTTGTAAACACAATCGGCGACCAGGGTATTCTGTTGTCTGGCTGGTGTCTTCACTTTTGTCTATTGCAGTGTTTCTTGTCTGGCTGGTGTCTTCACTTTTGTCTATTGCAGTGTTTCTTGTCTGGCTGGTGTCTTCACTTTTGTCTATTGCAGTGTTTCTTGTCTGGCTGGTGTCTTCACTTTTGTCTATTGCAGTGTTTCTTGTCTGGCTGGTGTCTTCACTTTTGTCTATTGCAGTGTTTCTTGTCTGGCTGGTGTCTTCACTTTTGTCTATTGCTGGTGTCTTCACTTTTGTCTATTGCAGTGTTTCTTGAAGTGAGGGGCCTTGACCAGTGAGTAAAAACATGGGGGGGGGGGTGATGTATTTTATTATTAAGATGGCTGCTGTCTTAAACAATCGTCATGGGCCCCGGGCTTTAGAGATCCTGTGACTTTAGAATCATTATCCAACAGTTGGTCAATAGGAGGCCCCATTTATTAAAAGATTATCAAGGGCCCTATGTTTAAATGGTTGCGGCCTTTGCAATTTGGCCGAGGTATGACCATGAAAAGTAAAAGAAAACCTGGCATATCAAATAAACGCTACTTTTTATTTTTTTAATTTCATGAACATGGCAATTCTTTGTACCGGTATAAAGATGTTCATCTATATTTAGACTTGAAACATCACACGCACACACACACACACACACAAGCGCGCGCCTTTCGCTTCTATCATTACTTCATCAAGTTCCTGGCACTATATAACACTCTGAAATTCTGGTCCCCCCGTTTTAAAAAAAAACAAACACACAAACACAAACACACACACAAACATTGCCCGCGGAACGTTTATTAATCTCCAGACCACACGTTCAGATGAAATACTTCTCATAGCTGACATACCTGAAAACCTCAAATTCGTTCCGTTCTTGACGTCATCAATCCCAGACATTCCGCGCCTTCTCCCTCACCATCCCTCCCCCTCCCACATCACTCTTCCCCATTGGTCTTCATCCAATATTGACCTGAATTCCACCATTTCGACCAGTTGTCTCTCGTCCTGTTGATGGCGACTTCGGTCTTACCTTGAATAATGATGTGGTGGAAGTAAGGGGGGTTGGGTGGAAGAGGCGGATTAAGGTGAATGAAGAAAGAGAAGGGTTAGGTCAGGTCAGCTATTTCATTATAGGGTATTTAAAGATTCGCGTGCTGGTCACGTGTCATGAAGGAAATACCAAAAGGAGAAATCACGCCACGGTGAAGAATTAAACGAATTTTTGTGTTCATCGTCCAGTTTCTTTCATTCAGTATAATAAATAAGAGAGAGAGAGAGAGAGAACAACAGAGAATGAAAGAAAGTGAAGGAGAGTGAAGAAAAAAAGCGAAAAGAAAAATAAAAAAAAAAGATTTCTACAGTGACTTTTGTCCAGAAATGAACTTCATTGAATTTAGTGATTTGTATTTATTGGGTAACTAATGGCGACCATGAAGTTTGTCGGTCTCATTAGGCCCCATCCACGTGACGGGCCCACCCAGTTGAATTGAAGTCTCCTGTTTGAAGTACTTATGAGATGTGGTGGGGAAGTTGTGTGGTTGTGAGTGGGTGTGGGTGTTGGTGGTGGTGGTGGTTGGGTGATGGGTGGGGCTGATCTCAGAATTGAACTTTGTTAACGGTTCACCAGATAGACGACCCACAGTACTGGTGTTCTAGGGTGGATGCACTTTACTAAATCTAAATTTAGAAACCTGTCTACTAAAATATACAAAGACTGTACTGACTGTACTGACTGTACCGAGTCCGCGCATAGCTCGATGACGCGACAACTTGTTGAAATATTCAAAACTTTGGCTTATTTTTTTTTCGTTTTATTTACCCATTCTGTCAATAGAGGACTTTTTTTTTAATGACATTAGAACTAGTTGGGTAATAAATATAAAAACATTTTCTTTCCTTCTTTCACTATGTACAAGCGGTGCTTTGTTACTGAGAATGAGATCACCGTATAATTTATTACGTTAGTTTACTTTAAACTGCTGTGATATTTTAAATAACGTTTTTTTTAACTGCTGTGATATTTTAAATATTAAACGTTTTTTTTAACTGATGTGATATTTAAAAAAAACGTTTTTTTTAAAACTGGTGTGATATTTTAAATAACGTTTTTTTTTTGTCTTTTGATTATTGACACGAAACAAAATTTGCCTATTTCCTTCTTAATCATTAAAGTACAAGGGTCTTATTTGTATGTTCTGGCTGTTGGCTTATTGCGTGTTCTGGCTGTTGGCTTATTTTAGTTCTGTCTGTTGGCTTATTGTGTGTTCTGGCTGTTGGCTTATTGTATGTTCTGGCTGTTGGCTTATTGTGCGTTCTGGCTGTTGGCTTATTGTGTGTTCTGGCTGTTGGCTTATTGTGTGTTCAGACTGTTTACAAATAAAATTATTGATCTTTGACCATCTTCCAAATGTTTACACCTAAAGAGAGCAGATCAGAATACAGCAACACATTCAAACACAAGATGACAGGGACTTCACATTGGGCTTTTACTTACTTAATTCCGCACTACTTAGGAAACAAGCTGATTGATCAGAAGCGGATAAAAGCCGGCTGGGGGGGGGACAAGGCGCCATTTATATATTAAAAAAATAAAACTGAGACATGGAAAATAAAGTAACTAGCGTAAAGTATGTGTACTGTAGACGTCGATGGCCTGGTCACGTGACTCGTGCGTCCATCGAGATGGGAATTAAAAAAATGGATACCACCTGAGACACGAGCCCCTAACGTTCAACTGGCTGGGGTCACAACCAAATCAAAGCGCCCCAGAGCAATCCGATTCCTTCACTCCTGCCTTCCACCACCCACCCCCCTTCTCACATTTTAACTTTTCACAAATCATCGCATTATTTATGACGTAATTCGCAGTAACACCCCCCACCCCACCCCACCCACCCTTTACATTCCTCTCCCTCCCTCCCTCCATTCCTAAATACCCCAAATCGTCTTCACCATTCAGTGTGAAATCATGTGACAAATGTCATTCTGAACAACAAGGTATGGACTGTGTTGTCTTGCTGAGGAATGATCGGGTTAGGTGGTATGATGGTGTGGCTGGTATGATGGTGTGGATGGTATGATGGATGGATGGTACGATGGTGTGGATGGTATGATGGTGTGGATGGTGCGATGGTGTGGATGGTACGATGGTGTGGCTGGTATGATGGTGTTGATGATATGATGGATGGTACGATGGTGTGGATGGTACGATGGTGTGGATGGTACGATGGTGTGGATGGTACGATGGTGTGGATGGTACGATGGTGTGGCTGGTTTGATGGTGTGGCTGGTATGATGGTGTGGATGATATGATGGTGTGGGTGGTATGATGGTGTGGATGGTGTGATGGTGTGGGCAGTACGATGGTGTGGATGATATGATGGTGTGGTTGGTATGATGATGTGGATGGTGTAATGGTGAGATGGTATGATGATGTGGATGGTATGACATGGAGTGGGTGAGGACAGGGAGAGGGAAGGTGTGAAGGCCTTAAAAAAATGTGTCAGCAATTTGTGATGATCATTTCAAGTCGTGTAAGGATAAATAAAAACACGAGACGGGCCACACACAGGAAGTTTGGTGCAAACACACGTCTCAACTTTTGTTGCGTCCAGTTAGACATCACCTCTCATCACTTTCAACGGTCCTGCCATGTTTGCTGTCCATCTGTTCATTTCCGCCCTACCGCCCAGCGCCCAAGGAGTCTATGGCCAGTTCTTGTTGACGTCTTTCATTACATCACTCACTAATTGTACCCCATTGGGGGCGGTGTCATGATCGTACAACCATAACCATATACACCGTAGCAGTGAAAGAAAGTGAGAGGGGCGGATTGGGGCAGGGGGGGCTGTTCGCCCTAGAGCGGTGCTTAGTTTGCTTTTTTTTTTGTTTATACCAGAGGCGGCACCTGCCTATTTTTTCGTACCCCTTTACACAGAAACGGGGCGGCATTTTGTAATTATCCGCCCCTGACTGAATCAAGTTAGTTACTCCACTGCAATGTATCTGTATTGTTCATACCCCGGCATTTTGCAATTATCCGCCCCTGTCGCCACTAAATCAAGGTAGTTACTCCACTGCAATGTATATGTATTGTTCATACCTGCATTTTATTTCTCTACTGTAACCAGAGCCGGAGCTAGTCAGTAAGGCGCCTCATGCGAGTTATGAAAAGCGCCAATTATTTGACGCTAATTTGGTGCCCCCCCTCCCTTGTTATGCGCCCTGTGCCTGCATCCACGCCGTCCGCTCTGCCCTTCCAAAACAATCTTTACTGTAGCTACCCTAAAATCTATAATTACTTTCAGATAAATAACGTCAATTGATTGTTTCTAGGTGTGTCTTGTTTATATTGTAGCTATAATATCAATAATATTAAAAAATATATGAAATATTGTCTCAATGTATACAGGTGAGAGTCTGTCTGCATGGCCAACGGCTGTAAGCTTACCTAAAGCTAAACGAATCGCTTTCAAATTTCTAAGAAATAACATTAATAATATTTATTATTACACACCCTTGTGTAGCGATATGTTCATACTTTGTTAGACTCGAACATCTGATGAGGTGAATACAATGATGCTAATTAAAAAATACATTGTTATATATTTTTTAAACACAAACAAAAAAAAATATAGAAAAATATGAACCGGAAAAGGCAGTGAATGTAAAGTGGAATCAGGTGCACACACACACACACACAACCGCACGCACGAACACACACACACTCACTAAAGGCAAAAACGAAATGGCGATTAGATATGAATTCAACTGACAATAAATTTCGGCTTAACTCGGCGGCATCTTAAAAAAAAAGCCCGAAAAAGTATGTGTGGTTTGGGTTAGCGGTTTGAGCCCAGGTTCATATAGGGCTACATGTAATAAAGAAAGGTATATTACACGCCACCCCCCCCCCCTTTTTAATCACACACACACACACATATACACACATACACACACACACATATATATATATATATATATATATATATATATATATAAATACAAAATAAATCTGGATAAAACACACTTTAGTATTTCTGCCGTTAAGTATTTCATACTGTATGAAATACACTAGAATATTCCTCTCATCAGCCCTAGGCTAGTCACACAAAACTATGGATTGTTTCTTGATGTCTGTACACTCTGCTGTTCGGTTTTTTAATTTACATACTTGTGTAGTTCATGCTACGAGTTCATGTATGTAGTTATCTAGTCGATAGCATATTACTAGTTCATATTTGAATGTGTTATCCGTCCCATCTGTTTTCATCGTTACATTTTATATTGGCCTATCTGTTACTGATTAATTTTTTTTTTTAATTTATTATTTCATACTTGATTTCACTTCATTTTCTTATCAAAGAATCAATTTTATTATTTTATTATCACCATCATTTTTTCCCCTGTTAAATTAATTCCGTGTTTAACATTCAACAGTGATTTTGATAACACATGTTATATATATTTGGATGTTGTATATATTGTTGAATTTGTGTCTGTCAAACGTCGTACGTCTCAAGCTGTTGAATGTTTATTACCACAACGTATTCATTGATTAAATGACCTTCTTTTATTACTTGATATTACAACAGCTTAAAAAATATAAAAAAAATATGTAACACAAGTGATAGGGGAAAATATCGTGAATAAATGACGTCACTATTTAGTGTCAAATTGTATACACTGTACATTCATTAACAGTTAAAAACTGACCGTTCATTTCAACCAATGACCAATGACAAAAGTCTTGAACCTCAGCTGCATTACTTTGGGACTCTAAGACTTTTATAGATGTATGGTGGTGCAGGGAACAGCACATACAGCGCCTCCCCATGATTTGATAGGAACTCGGACTAGTGGCTGGGGGGCTCTAGGGTGGGCTCAAGGTGCAGTGGCTAGAGGCGTACCTAGGTTGGGGGGACGGGGGGGGGTCCGAATTCGAAAGTTCCCCCGGCCCACGAAAATTGTTTTTACATTAAATACTAAGTACATTATCTCATGTCATGGTGTCGAACGTCAAAATGCAGGGACCCCCAAAAGATTCCCCGGGTCCCCAAAATCCCGGCACTGGCAGTGACGTATGTAGTTTTGGTGCTGCCCGCGGTGGACTCTAAGAGTGCCGCCCCTCTTTTCAAATTCCCTTAAAGTTGAACAAGTTAGAAAGTTCTATATGCTATAGAATACGAACATGCTTTGATATTCGAACCTCCACCCCTTTCCCCCACACCCATATTTACGCCATTGTTCCCAAGCGATCCTTTCTATCAGCACATCTGAGAGTGTTCATTTAGTGTTGTGAAACTTTTCACCTCAGTGTATTACTTTGCACCCCTAATGTATTACTTTGTACCCCTAATGTATTACTTTGCACCCCTAATGTATTACTTTGCTTTATTTAAAATGTCGCCATTTCAAAAAAAAGTTTTATTATGGTTTTTATTCTACCTACATATTTGTCTGTCTCTGTGCTTGCATATTTGTCTGTCTCTGTGCTTGCATATTTGTCTGTCTCCCCCTCTGACTTATATCATATTTGTCTGACTATTTGTTCTTTCGTGTTACGTTATCTTAGGCCTAAGCAATAATACAGCGTTGTTATGTCATAGTCATGTATTGTACCCGTTACCCCCTGTTTAAACAGCCCTCCCCCCCCTTTTTTTAACATCTTCACAATATCCGCGGCTGCAGTGTCCACGGAGGCACCACTGGGGAAGCTTTCATCCATATATCCGACATTCTTCTCTCTCCGATGTAGACATTACGTGACTGAATAAAACTGAGTACGGTACTCTACACTAAAACGTATACAGCTTTCTGTTCATTGTTTCCTCGTACAAACCGATTTTTTAAAAATTTTTACTAAAAAAAATACGGCTGTTTGCAGAGGTGTTATAATTAAACTTAATGTGAAATATTGCGTCAGTGTGTGAAATGGGTAATTTGCATAGAGATGTGGCCCTAATATTTGTAGATGTTGTGTGGGGAAAGTATTTAAAATGAGAAGTACAAATATAAAAAAAATGCCCATGGAAGGGAAGGGATGGGGAAAGCGGGGGTTAAAGAATGTCAGCAAATTAAATCACTGTCTGTTTGCACATAAGTGCCCATGAGCCAGGAGTGGCTACGCATGACGTCAGCGGTTCTCATTCGATGGTACGCATACCCAGGCTTGCGGAGCCGGAGCCGAGGAGCCTGGAAACCGCTACTTTTTGATGGAGCCGGAGCCGGAGCCGAAAAAATATGGCGGCTCCACGGCTTCCAAATTTTTTTTTTTTAGCTTTAAAATTCCAAATTTGTTTGATTGTTTGCCTCCTACACTTTGAAATGTTGTCATTTTTTTACGAACGCCACAACAGTAACAGCATTTAAATGATAGCGTGCACCCACATCACCACAAGAAATCTGTGATGGGGAATCGTTTTGTGTTCGTTTTAAATCTTGTTTACCCTCAGAAATTTTTTTAATGTCATGTTATTTTGTTGTATATAAAGTTAAAACAGTTTTATTTCATAGAATAATTGTACCAATCATTTAAAACAAATTTTTACTACGACGACAAATAGAACGCGTCATTTCGTATTATATTTGACCGCGAATTTGCAATAGACTAAAAACAAAATGGTCGCTTTCTGTATTTAACAATTTTATTATAAACAGAATATCTGAAATAGAGTAGATAAATTTATAAGGCTGTGGCTATACGGACCCCGGTCCCAATAAAATCTGATTGTTATTCGGACCCGTGGCAAATATGCACTAAGCTTAGCTATATTTAAACTTTATTAGACGGAACCCGAAAAAATAATAATACAGAGTCCGCTTAGTGGAACCCCTAGACACTAAGTAACGATTAAAATCATAAAATTCAAACAATTATAAAAAAAACGATAATAAAGTTGCACGTATAGCTATGTGCATATCTTGCCACGGGTCCGAATTACAATCAGACTCTTATTAGAATGGGTCCGATAAAAATCGGAGTTTGTTGGTACCCGATTCCGAATAGTCACTTCCAATTTATAAATAATAAATATCAATACTGAAGTCTTTAAAATATTTTAAATAATGTATGCATTGCTTACGGCATTTTGCTAATAATTGATCATTGAAAGAACCTTTTTATTATTTGTGAAAATGGCGACTAGTGAAACCTCAATCGAAAATAAATGATATGACTTCTGGATGTACTGAAATGGTCGGGTTTAGTAAAACCGACCTGCGCATATTCTTCAAGTTCCTTAGATATGGGGGTAAGAACGACCTGGAGAAAATTTGCATAATTTATTTGTGGCATGTTTGCATGTACGCACATGAGCAAACAATTGTAATCTCGTGTGATACTATCTTAAGAGGGAGTCGGAGCCGCCGGAACCGTCAAATTGGTAGTTATTTGAGTCTGGAAAAAATTTGGCAGCTTCGTGAAGCTCGGCAGCATTGCTTCCAGGGTATGGGGTAAAGGTTGTACGAAGGTGGGGGGTAAACAGAGTGATAATCATTTTCGCTTTTAAAAACAATCTGATGAGAGTTTGAAGGAAGAAAGGGCGCCAGTTGGCTGAGTGAGTAACTCATCACCAAACCAAGTGACCAAAAGTATCCCCCCCTTCCCATTGTAAACACGAGGTACATTCCGTTATGAAGATAAATTCAGTTGTACGCAAACTTACGATACAGATGCGATTTCCCGATAACCGCTTAAGGGATACTTTCTCAACCTCTTTGGGGAAGAACAGTCGAGGAAAAAGTCTAGGAACCTCAGCACCAGATAATGGCTGTGGAGTTGTTGCTAAGTGGTTGTTGTTGGCAATTTATTACAAAATGTTTTAAAAATAACCACAACCTTAGTCAATTAGAATCAGTTTTCGTAATTTAAAATCATTTAATAAAGTAAATTTTTAAAAAATATGTGAGTAGAGTGAAACAGCTCTGAATTGACCAAATACATTACGGCTCAATCTATAAATAGTTTAATCGGTCCAAAAAATAGTTTAGTGTCTCATATGATTGTCAAGCGAATCAGTCACAGAGTCTTCCGACGATACTATGTTTCCAGTGTCTCCCCGACACTACCATGGGTCTCTAAAATTTTGTAGAACCTTTGCAGATTTAAGTAACATATGCCTATCTGTTTGAACATTAGACCTTCCCCTCCCAAATATAATCACACCAGTTTCGTGGGTGGACCTAAAAAAAATTGATAAAATGGCATCATGTAATAATCTAGAGGCCAGTTGATGTCTGGTTGGGGGAGCTGGTTGAAGCTCCGAGTCTAGTAAAACAAATACAAAAAAATGATGTACCCTAAAAAAATGCAAACAAAACTCGAAGGCCTAACATAAGTTTTTTAGCAAAAGGGGAGGGGGACCATCCAAGGCCCTAGCTTGAGGGGAAGCCCCCAGAGAGGCCAAGCCACGTAAGCCAGGTATCTGGAATTCCCTAGGTTTGACACTGAGTCCTGTAGTATTTTGAATCCGCCTCCACTTTGCTGTAACGTACATATTTCTTCCTTTCAGTATCACGCCACTTTCATGGAGCTTGACACATTTTAACAACGTTTGCCCTACAACATGTCATTTTAGAGAATACCAAGTTTTAGAACCCTCGTTAGTTTAGGTACTACTAGTTATTCTATAAGTACATCAAGTACCGCTACAAGTAACATTTATCCAATGGCTACGATGTCCCTATCAATTGATTGATTTTAAAGTCATTCCAAAAACACTCAGATTAAAACTCCTGCAATAGAAAATAACGTTGCTCAATTACTACTCTTTGAGTCATAAGTAAAGATGAGTCATGTCACAAAGCTGGTAATCTCTATTAATTTATTGTAACATTGATGGCTTCATTCAATCAAAGATAACAATAAATGTAATGGAATCCTTCTGAACTACGTTTTATAAGAGTGATTAATTTAGCAAATAGTTTATTCCGGAAACCAAACATTATCTTACACGGAATTTGAAGTGTTATTTAAAGACACTCTGTAGAAATTTGAGACATTGTGGCCTTATCGTACTTTCGACAATTCTGGCAAATAGACTTAAAAGTAGATATATAACGCCGCCATAGGTTCCCATTTATTAATAGACCTAAGTATATTTGCCTTGCCTGGGGCCGGCTACCTTTTGAGAATATAATTTACAAATTATCTCAAATTTTTTTTGGTAGAGTCACTAAAATCAGTTGCTTCAATAGTATGGTATGTAACTAGCCGCAATTTAGCACACCGAAAGAGTCATTAACTTGATAAACTGAAGTAGCCGCATGCGCTCGCGAGCCGCAGGTTAACGACCTCTGAATAATAGCCAACCAAGTTTTACGTTTCGAAACAATTGAAGATCACCGGATTCCTGTACTTTTGTTTGTAACATTGTCTTGATAAAGTTATTTGGGAAGTATCAGTTTTTCAAACAATCCCAAAGCTATGAAGTTCAAAAAAACAAAAAAAAGTGAATCAAAGATAAAAAAAATGATTCAACAGACTTCAATACCCTGTTCCCATGTTTAATCAATCCTCGTAGATTTACAATTTAGACAAAATATTAGAAAGTGTGTCTGAAAAAGATGAACACATATATTTTGTTTTGCTTCGAAGAATTAAAAAACCTGATCCAACAGTGATAGGTGTGAAAGACCCTGAGATTAAAAACAGAGTTTTGAAGACAATTAATAGATACCCCCGTCTCATATTATCCTCTCTATAAACCCGTAGAGATTTTTATATCTGCATATTAGCTAGAAAAGTCCAGTGCTTCTCGGGAAATCTACGCGCCGTGTGACACCTCTTTCGAGACCATACTTAACAATGTTGTTAAACACAAATAATTAGGTTGGGGTGAAGATAAGCACAAAAGCATGAAAAAAATCGTGAAGGAAGTAGGGAAAAAACAACGAACACAGTACATAATGTTTTCACTCAAAAGCGTTCAAACTCAGTTTAATCCTATAGGTGCTTTCAAAATTCTATATTTTAAAAAACTCTCTAACTAAGCCAGCAATAAGCACCGTTCATTATTGGAGGCACACTAAAATACTGGAAAGAAAAGTGTTATGATGAACTGCTTAAATAATGAAGAGATACTAGTAAGATCATATAGCCGCCATTGTATCTAGAATGTCAGTATCATGAGAATCGCCAGAATGCTATGAATGTCAGTATCGGTGAATGTCAGCATCGCATAACGTCAGTATCATATAATCGTCAGTGATGACGCTATAGTGTCATACAGAACGTCAGTATCGATAATGTCAGTATCGATAACGTCAGGTAATCTGGAATATCAGCATCTGAAACATGTCAGTATCTATAATGGTCAGTATCTATAGCTTGTCAGTATCTCATAATGTCGGGTACGGCTATAACGCTGCAGCATCTCATAGCGTCAGTCATCTATAACGTCAGTGAACTATAATGCTAGCACGTCTATAATGTCAGTATCTATAATGTCAGTATCTCATAACGTCAGTATCTATAACGTCATGTATCGATAACGCGTCAGTATCTATAAATGTCACAGTATCTATAGTGTCAGCATCTTATAATGTCGCAGTATGGAAAGTACTGACATATGTTTTAAGATTATTGCTGGAGTTACAACCCGCTGGTCTGGGCCAGTCTGGGCACGCGGGCTGATAGTAGATGTACCGAACCCAATTCTCGAACCAACGGCTGTAAAGGTAAGACTATAGTCAGACACACATCAAAAATCGCAGCTGCTGAGGCAGGCATAGAACACCCCGCCATGCTAGCAGATGTAGAGCGCAAAAAGGTCACAACATGATAAGGTTAGATTTTTAGATGTCTAATTGAACTATTGAACTGTAAATATGTTTCATCCGTACTCTAAATCCGTTCTAAAACAAAATGTAGCTGTAATATTGATCGACCTGGTTCTATGGCACGTTTATTGGACTGTCTCGCAGATATAACTGACACATAGTCCATTGTCAATAATGGTCATTCAGTACATTTTGTTTTACACCCCACTCACTTATATAATGTCTCATGTGCGCAAAGATAATAAATACTCTTTCTCTCTCTCTCTCTCTCTCTCTCTTTCTCTCTCTCTCTCTCTCTCTCTCTCTCTCTCTCTCTCTCTCTCTTCTCTCTCTCTCTCTCTCTCTTTCTCTCTCTCTCTCTCTCTTTCTTTCTCTCTCTCTCTCTCTCTCTCTCTTTCTCTCTCTCTCTCTCTCTCTCTTTCTCTCTCTCTCTCTCTGCCTCCATCCCCCAGCCTCTTCCACCCACCACCCCAACAATTAATCCTATTTTTGTCTCGTAAGCTGTGGCTCATTTGTTACCTAGTAGGTAAGTCTAGATCGACACAAACGTGGGAGTCCTGAAACTGTCTTAAACTAGCTTGTGTTTTGCCTGTTACTGCCGTGATATTTGAGTAGACATCAATGGATACTTGTAGGCATATAGGCCTGAGATGAGCTTGTGGCATTTATTTGTCTCGTGGTATTTTCAAAAGTACAACATACTAGAATCATTTTCTGAGGATAGAATGAAGAAGTTTTTGTTTTCTGACAACTTGACCAGCCAGTGAAACAACATGCTAGTTTATTTTTTTTTTAAACTTCCACCTAAATACTTTCTTAGCCATGGCAATTAACATCAATTTTGTCTCTATTTAAACCCATTGTGTGCTTGCTGATCTCTCTGGGTTGGACGCCATGACTGTCTCCACCAAATGGAATACCTCCGGACAACATATTTTTGCTGGAATGGTTTAGTCATTGTATTGTGTGGTTATAATGTTAAACCTGAGTATTCCTATTGTGGCAGGGACAGGAGCTCGTTGAAATGTCTTCGTGTCAAGAACAGTGTTGTGACTAGAATATAAGCTCGATATTTTTTTCAATGAGAAATGGTTTCCTTTTTTTCCATCTGTAGTGAAAGCGCCTCCCAGTGGAGCGTAACCGAATCGCCAGCCTGTCAGGGTGAGAGCTCAGCCATATAGTGTACCAGTGCGACAGCGTCACCAATGGGGTAGTACCAGGGGCATACCTAGGTGGGGGGAGGAGGAGGTCCTACCTCGAAAGTCCCAAATTGCCCCAGCTTGAGTTTTTAACATTAAATATTAAGTAACATTATCTCATGTTATGGTTTCGAATGTCAAAATGCAGGGGCCCCTGGCAAAAAAGCCACCCCCACCCTGGGGTCCGAAATCCTTAGGCCTTCAACACTAGGTAGTACAATTAATAAGTACTGATCTCTCTCCCCTTCTTCTTTAACACATATAACACCTTCATCTCTTTCTTCTCCCAATCTCTTTTCTTGTTTCACTATATCACGATCCTAGTTGTTTACAGTCTTTCATTAAGTGAGTGGTCCTCTAAGTTTGAGCTGCAACCCATCAGTCGCGATTTGAATTGTTGAGGACGGCCAAAACTTTGACTAAATGTTGAATCCAGAAGAGGTAAATGTTTAATCACAAAACAACTTTTTTTCTGCTTAATACAGCCATCATGTAAGAAATAACTGTACCCTCCCCTTGAAATAAAAAATCCTGATGCCATGTACGGCCCCGGACATGTATCACTTTGCTACAGCCCAATATGAGTCTCTGCCTAAGTTTAATGAGTAACGGTTCTGACTTCAGTAACTAGTTTTACAAGTTTAATTACTACCAGAATGTTTCTGCTTGTTTTTGTCGCACAAAAAACTACTAACTAAACAAAAAGCAAAACTTAAACGTTGGATTTAACAGAAATTATCTGCCATAAAAACGATTTACACAAATGAAACCATAGTAAATGGGAACACTGTGCCATAGCTGAATGGTCAATTTTCAATTAACAGAAACATGATCAACTTCCAATGTACCAAATTATCCAAATTTAAATCTATTATAAAAAATAATGGAGTACAAGTTTGTTTGTTTTAGTCCTGTATAGTGTACTACATGTATAAGTGGTCAACAACAGAAATGGCTATTGTGGCGCCCTGTGCATAGTTACATTTGTCAACGTCCTCTTCCCAAGTTCCAGAGAATAAAAACACAAAACAACCTTACAGCGCTCTCTTCAGCCCCCCTCACCCCACCCCTCGGCGCCCTAAGCTAAGTGGCAACCAGCAGCACCTCTTTCCTACACTACTGGTCGCGTACAGAACCGAACAATGCTTTCAGATCGAGTGGCGCGATTAGTAAAAAACCGGGAACCCATTGAGCCACTAACTATCTCCACAGCCCCACTGCTCAGCCAGCTTTCACTCGAATTTTATCAAATAAAATGAACATCATATATAGGCAAAAAGAGTGTGCAGGTAGATAGCTCATATCTCCTACTGCCCCCTTTCCCCAAATAAAATGTAGACACGTTGTAAATACGGCAATCAGCTGTAAAACACAACAAGCCACTTTGAATCTCCAGCATAAACAATATCACGCTTTCTCTTCTTCACGTAACATGCAAAGTGTATGGTCTTAAGTATTTTTTTTCTTTTTCTGCCTCAGCCAGGAACATAACAACATGAATCATTCTTTGCCTAATACTGCACAATGCATAAAGGCTAGTATACAGAGTAATCACAGCAACATCTCAATTTTACGCCAACGCTGCCCCCTTTCTCACCCACTCCCTCTTTTTTAAACAGCAAATCAAACCAGTAGTATTAACCCCCCCTATTATTTTAAGTCTTCTTTCCTTTTATACTATCTGCACCCATGACATTTAATGAATGGTATATCAAATCAGCCATTTTTTTTTCTATTTTGAAACAATGAGTAGAACATGTGCAGTGTATATACACACTACTATTACTACTACTACTCCATCGACTGTGTAACAGATGATGCAGATGAAGAATTTTAACACTACGCCATCGTTACTGAATGGTGAAGCATCTTAAATAATAACAACGTTGTTTATTCATAATAAACACATGTAAAGAGTAGTAAGGATGTAATCTGTTTGATTTGTAAGAATCTATTTACTATTCAAACATGCCCATTACCTGCAGAGCCGTCGAACGGCCCTGTAAGCATGGGTTCACCACACAAAAATGGCATATAGAATAGCTTGGGGCCCTTAAGTCTTACCCTACCCTCTCCCCCGGGCCAACTGTAATTGGGGATAGTCCTGTCCTAACAGAGGAATCGCTGATAGGGTCAATATAGCCTGCTCCTGCGGTGGATTGATATGCAAACATATGGGCCGCATTTTAAATTTTCAGCACTGGAGACAGGAGGAATCCACCGGTTGTGGGAACAGCTGAACAAATTTCTTGGCACTAAATGGAGAATCCACCACCATTGGGGGACCAGCCACAAATTTTCTAGCACTGGGATTCGGAGAATCAACATTAGCTAGGGATCCAGAATGAACAAATTCTCAGCACGGACAGAATCCAATTGTCGTCAGGGACCAGCTGAACAAATTTTTTGTGCAAACTAAAAGAGAACTGCGACTTTATCAGGGGAACCAGCTAACAAGCCAGGCTGGGAAGTGGAGAAACCACTTTAACAGTAATCACAGTGCTGAAATAAATTTCAGCAAATTGGGGGACATGGGAGAACCACTGGGTTTCATATCTAGCTGAATAACCATGTAGTACTTGGGATACGGAGAATCCACTTGTCAGGGTATCGAACGATAACAACAAAATTTGGGAGATGGAGAATCATCATTGGGAACCATGGGCCATCAAATTTTTAGCATCAAATAGAATCCCACCATCAGGCACCAGCTTTAAACACTTTCATGCACTGGGATATGAGAACCAGCAATGGTCAGGGGAACAAAGCCAACAAATTTTCTAGCACTGGGATATTGAGAACTATCGCTGTGTAATTGAAACATGAACAAACTCTAGCACTAAAAATGGAAAACCACTACTAGGTAATCAGCTGAACAAATCTCTAAAGCACTGATGTTGAGAATCACTTCATTAGGGGAATCAGCTGAATAAATTTTTGCATTTGACATTATAGAATCAAATGTCAGGGAACTAGCTGGAACAAGCACTTTGTAAATTAGACATGGAGAATCACAACACAATAAATCATGTGAACAAATTTCAGTAACGGACATTTAGAACTGCACCACAAATTGTTTAATGCCCTACATTGGGACATTGAGAGAACTGAATTGTCAGGGAACGAATGAAACAAACTTTATAGCAATAAATGGAGAATCCACTGATTGTAAACAGCCAACAAATTTCTAGCACTGGGACATGAGAATCCAATTTGTCAGGGGAATCAAAATGAAACAAATTTCTTAAACACTGGACATTATAATCTGACTTGTCAGGAACCAGCCAACAAATTTTAGCACTAAAGGGAGAATCCACTACTAGGGGACCAGCCAAACAAATTTCAGCACTGGAGCATGGAGAATCCACTTGTCAGGGGACCAGCTGAACAAGTTCTCTAGCACTTAGAATGGAGAACTATACCATTGTGGTTCAATGAACAAACTTCTTAGCACTCAAATGGAAAATCCAATTTACTGACCAGCTGTCAAATTTCTGCACCAGGCGTTAGGAACCACTTTCTGTCAGGGACCACTGAACAAATTTCTGCACTTGGACATGGAGAACCACCTTGTCAGGGGACCAGCTGAACAACTTCCACATTAGATAAGGATGAATCCACACTATTGTGGCACCAGTTTGAATCCGAATTTCAGCATTGGATGTGAGAACCACCATTGGGAACAAATAGCAATTTTCAGCAATTAGACGCGGAGAATCCAATTATTGTAATCAAATAACAAATTTCAGCACTGATACAGAACCAATTTTGCTGTGGATCTGTTAAACAAATTAAAGCACCGGGTACGGAGAACTATTACAGGAATCAGCTGAACAAATTTCTTTTAGCACTGGACAGAGAATCCAATTTCTGCTGGGGGACCGTTTGAACAAATTTCAGCACTCGGGATACGGAGAACACTTGTCAGGGGACCAGGCCACAAATTCTTTGTAACTGGGACATGAGAACCACCGCCAGACCAGCTAATCAAATTTCGATCTAGACATGAGAGAATCCAATAAATTGTTAGTAATCATTGAACATAAATTTCTGGTGTACTTGGGGCAGTTTAGAGAATCAATGTCAGGGAATCAGCTGAACAATGAAAACACTGTGGATCGGAGAATCACTTTGCTGGGGACCAGCTTGAACAAATTTTAAAATTGGGATGGGGAGAACCAATTGGTTAGACTGCGCTGAAATAAATTTTCAGGGCACTGGGGATGCGGATAGAATCAATGTTCAGGGAACCAGCTGAACAAATTTATAGTAATTAAAAAGTCGAGAATCACCACCAGGGGACTCAGCTGAACAAATTTAAAGAATTGGGAGTACGGAGAATCCAAATTTGTCGTATCCAGCTGGACAAACTTTGGCACTTAGATGAGAATCCACTTGTCAGGGACTCAGCTGAATAACTTTTACACTGGGATACAGAATCACTCTGTCAGGAAACTCAGCTATGAACAATTTTCTGTGCAATGGCGTTTAGAATCCATCACTGTGTAATCCAGTTTGAACAAATTTCTAGCACTTGGGGCATGGAGAACTGTTTTACAGGTGTATCACGCCAAAAAAAAATTTTCAGCACTGACACGGAGAATCCACTTATCAGGGGACCAGCTGAACAAATTTCTAGCACTGGGATGCAGAGAACTCACTGTCAGGGGACCAGCTTGTCGGAATTATGAAAAGAAGAAAGATTATTTTTTAAAACTGTTGGAAAATGGCTCTACGCATTAAAGGCTGGAGAACTGAGCGATAGAGCGGTGTTTTTGCTAAACGGCAAATGGTTAAAGCAATAAAGCACATTGATGCAGAACTAATGCAAGATAGTAGTGGGCAAAAGATCCAATGTTTAGAATGTCATGCTGGGCTTAGGGCCAACTTCAGCAGGTAGACACCATCAGGCATATACAGCCGGTGATACCGTTAGTACAGGCACGGCAGCTGCTGACAGAGCACGTTAGTGTTAACATATGCAGCTGTACAGAGCATCAAGAAAGTTAGCATATGCACAGCCGGTGACAGAGCACGTTAGTGTTAACAACATATACAGCCGGTTACAGAGCATGCTAGTAAGCCAACATACACAGCTTTGATGAGCACGTTGTGTTAACATATACAGCCGGTGACAGAGCACAAAGTTAAAGGAAGAAGGTACAGCTGCATTAGAGCACGTGCGAAAGCACGATACCGCCGGTGACAGCACGTTAGTGCTAACATATGCAGCTGTAGCAGAGCACGTTAAAGTAATAACACTGCCGGTGACAGAGCACGTTAGTGTTAATATTATTACAGCCGGCATTACACCTAGTGTTAATATATAGTTGTTTGTGACAGACAACCTTAGTGCGCAACATATACAGCCGGTGACAGGAGCACGTTAGTGCTAACATTCAAGATTAGTAACCATTAGCACCATCCAAACAGGGAGACATGAGTAATTTGAACCATCAATAAGGCCGGAGTTCTCTCGCCAGTTTCACACTGCTGGTTTACAACCTTGTAATAATCCTGCTGTTAATACATTTTTGCTGTTAGTTATTTTGTCGAAGATAATTGTAAATATACAGTGTAGTACATATAGTATACAGTGTAGTATACAGCATTGTAGTATACATTGTATACAGTATAGTATACGTGTATAGTATACATAGGCGTTGAAGTAGTATACTTTAATTTAAATGCATGCAATCATCAAATAAAGAAATAAAGTTCCAAGCTCACATGGGCAACGAATATCAAACAATTATTACCACCGATATTCAGAATCCTGAAACATTTTAAAGTATACGTGTGACCTCTATATGGCATTGCTGAATCAAAAGTTTGGCAACGGATCGTTTGAGTGAGGCAGTTCAATGTATAGACATAGCTAAGAATTATTGTGCTTAAACCTTTACCAAAGTTGTATACGTTTTTATTTAGCATCATCGTACAAATGTAAACCCCAGCAGCTGTCGAAGTTGAGTAGTACGTAATGATATAGTTTTGATTGTTAGTATGTTTCCGCATTTATGACAAAATTCAGACCACATAACAACCCCCCCCACCCGGTCACGCTCACCAAACTATATTTCGTCCCTAAGTAATGTCACAAATGCCTCGTTGTTGGCTTTTATTTCAAAAAAGAGGAATTTCCTGTTAAGATAAGATCATTAACTGTACTTTGCCTACTAACAAAGCCAGCCTCTGCTGAAAATCCAGGAAGCCATTAGCTAAAAGTATGTGTACAAGGAACTTTATTGACAATAAGTTAGCTTTAAAGTACATTTTCCTCCCTTCCTCTCTCTTTTTCCCATCGACTTATATTTATATAAACATGCACCAAACAGGATATCTGGTCATGCCAAAGACCTGCCGATATCTAAGGTAGGGAGGGAGTGGGGTGCGGTGTAATTTGCAACATGTTTTGCTGCAGTGATATTTTTTTGTTAAATATTTGCCAGACGAACGCAAACATCAGTAGAATGCCTTACGTAAAATTTGCCTATTGAGACAGGAAGGGCTGTGAGCCAGAGGATTACACTGGATGTTTACGTTTACTGCGTTCGAAACTTCATAAAGAGTGGGGAGTGAGCAAACTATTTCACTAACTGTGGTATATAAATATACTAAAATGGGCATTGTGTACATTATATTAATACTGAAAATCAGTATCAGGTACGGGGGCCCCTAGACACCTTCAGAAATATTCAGTAGAGGGCCTCAGGACAGCGTTGCGGGCCCCTATTTTAAATGGTTTTTGGAACAAGATTTTGTAAAAAAGAAAGGAGGCGGGGGGGCCTTTTGGAAGCCCCAGCCCACTTCCCCATTCACTTATCCATATGAATAAGTCTCACTATACTTCCATAAACACAGATGTGTTGTGTGTGTGGTGTGTGTGTGGGTAAGATGCCACAAATTTCCCTGACTCCTGAGACAGCCATCAGCTGTAAGGGTGCAGAAAGACAATGACTAACAGTGGTGTGTTGTTGTAATCAAACATAAATAATGCAGTAGGGATTCTGCTTCTCTATCAGAAACTGTTAATGTAAGCACGCCTAGGCAGCTGGAGAGGCGTCTCCTGCACCTATAAAACGAATATGCACACCGCAAAAATTGGTTTACTCAACCCAGTAACACACGGCACGTGTATTAAGTTTCACGATTTAATCAATTGTTAAATATTTTTTCACTGGGACGCCAGGATTGATGACTGTTTGAAAAAGCCCAACAGACTCGCATAACAAGCTGCAAGAACTCTGATACACGTATGTGTTACCTGCAACTGTTTCAGAATCACGAATTTCCATCTGCCCTGAAGAACCTCTGCAGGCTGGTAGAATTAATAAAGACTTTAATACAGTACTGCGTATTGTACGCAGTTAATACTTTGCAACACGCGCAGACAGGTAGTATCACCGTAATGGTCTATATATTCGGTTACGCCTGCGGCAGTGACGACAAGAAGCAGACACCAAAGGTGCGGATCTGGAAGGCCAGGGCAATATCACTGAACGAATGCCCACCAGCTTATTAACCAGGTGCCCGCAGAGCTGTCTTATTTTATGATTTTTCAGTCGTTTTGAAGATTGGGCAAAAGTCACTGGCAACAGTTTGGAACTTTGAAATTAAAATGGCTTTCCTTGCATTAAATAGCCACCGCCTGTGTTGTGAATCAACCGTAAGGAACTGACTATCGACCGGCCATTTAAAGTAAGGTCGCCTGAGCATTTATATTACGCAGATCGCAGAATGACCGCGGTCAAAGTCCCTGCTATCTTCCGGTGCTTCCAAAGGCTTAGCCACCATCGGTTCTGTAGAATGTTGGCGACGCTGTAACCGTCCCTTAGTGGTCAGGAATTTTGAGGTTACATCCCACCCTTAGCGTCACTACCGAAATGCTCAGGGGGTCAGATGGACGTGTTGTAAAGCTCGACCTCAGAATCATGGCTTCATCTCTAAAAATGACCCTTGCGAGGAATCACAGTTGGGTATTTCAGCCATGGTTTTGCAAAGTCTGTTAGAGTTTGCAAAGCCCACCAAGTCCATTAGCTATCGCTGATGGGGATGAAAAAGTATCCCATTAGTTACCATACACAATAAACACACAAACACACACGCACACACACACACACACACTGTGGTATAGCACAGTATTTAATAGCGTAATTTTTTTGGAGTAATCGCTATAAGAGGAAAAAGAGAAACACTTCCTATCTGAACTCAAATATCTTTGTAGTAATTATGGAATTACCTTTGTCCATTAATCACATAGTGTAAGAACATGACGTTTTAAATAAAGAACAGTGAAAAAAAAAAGTCCAGAATCTGAGCTACAAAAAGATAAAGAATTAATCAGCGCCATAAAAACAAACAACAAGAGACTCCAAATTGTTATTAAAGATGACAATATAGTTATGGTCAATCATATAGAACCCACTAGATATTTTGCACCAATATAAAATTAACTTCATACTTTCAACTGGAGAAAAAATTTAGATTTTTTTTTATTGGAATTGAGGACATGGTTTCCATCCCTGTAGAACCTGTATTTTTTTACCAATGGCCATATTGGCCATTGGAGTCTCCACACTCTAACCTACCCTTATCCTTTAACTCATCCTTATCACTATCCTTTTAACCTATCCCTAGTCCTTTGTCCCTATCCTTTTGTCCCAACTCGGAACTCCAACTCAATTTTAACTTGAAAAAAATTTGAAAAATGTATATGCATGTTCCTTATACCCTAATATAGTGTTATTTTCTGGCTAAAGGGACACTGTGTTTCTTTCGAATAATTTTCCAGCTGTTGTTTATTGCAAAAAAAAAAAAAAAAAAATGTGCAAAAAAAACGTATTTCTGCTTATAAAAACGCAAAAACCATAAAATATGTCTCTTGTTTCCCTTTCTATAATAGTATTACAAATAAGAATTTAACTGAAAGACAAAGTGCTAAAATAGAGCAACTAAAATGATTTGTTGTGAAAATAAGCATACCACCGTGCTTTATCAAAATATCAATAAGAATTGTTTCGGTCTGTTGACACAGTTTTGGGCAAATTTTCCTGATCGACAGTATTCCAGTAGTCCCTGAGTTTGTCATGCACCACTCGTACTCTTCACCTTTTTTTTTTTTTTTTTTTAATTTTGCAAAAGAAAAAAAAAAAAAAGAATTGATTACAAAGATAACTTTGTTGACTTCGCGTTTCAGATATGCACAAGGATTAGGTAACAGGTACTTTTTTTTTCATCGCAGGTATTCACTGCCAACGGTAATTTTTGTCAATGTCATTATTTATTCAAAGGTAATTTATGTTATTACATTCAATCCAAAGTTTTTGAAGCTAGATGTTGCTCAAAATATAATTTTTTATCAAGTTCATTTATCGTCCAGTCATATTATTCTGTTTCCGGAAAACTGAATGTTGGATGGACTCTGAAACTTCAACCTTGACGAGATGAAATGATGAGGGTCAATCTTCAGGACTCGAACCAGGGATCCTCAGGTCGATAGTCGAGTCGCTTTCTAGTACTGCACCAACTACCCATCTCCTACAACAAAAAAAAATGATTTTTTTTTATTTTCCTGAAATCTCATTTCTGGCAAAAATAGAATGGTACTATGGTGGGCAATTAATCTGTATCCAACCAGAGGCTAAATTAGCACCAATCTTTTAGGGGCAAAAGTCACTTGTATATAAACATCATAAGATACATCTTACTTACATGTGATTAAATTTGGCCTAAGCTTATAATTTTTTTTTTATTTCGAGGAGGGGGCAGCAAATGCCCACAGCGTGCCCCCTGTATGCGCCTCTGTCAACCACGGTAACTAGCTTCGCTTCGCTGGTCTTTGTTGGGTTCATTTTTTGAGTTTTCCAGAAAATACACGCTTAACACTTGAAATGAAAATGAACTGTTTTCACTTGGAAAGCAACAATATTTTATAAAAGCAACATGCAAATAAATGAATAAATAAATAAAAAATACAAATACAGCAAAAATACGTAAATAAATCACTTCAATTTTAAATTGTTTTTTAAAAACTCTCAATTAAAGATGGTCAGGAACCTCTTTGAAAGATGATCTAGACTTACAGGTAATAAAGGAGTGACATAAAAGGTAAACTGGCTAACAAAGTGCAATACACTCGTGATAAACACCTCCCTCCCCTCCGAGCAATGTTATCCAAAATCAGTGTCACGTCGTGTCACACACACACACATACCTCCCATAAACAATATCCACACATCTGGACTGCTTACAGCTGTTTCCAAAGCAGTTTTTACCCCCTGATTATGACACATGCGACCAACCATTCTGCACTTTCAATTATGTGGCTTGCAGAACTGGGAATAGCATAATAAATAAATTTTAAAAATAAAAAAGCCTTGTCAGAAATGGGCCTGAACTTATAGAGTACAAAGACATCCTTACATATTGAAATGCATTCCATAAATATCTGTTTGGTACTGATAAGGTTGTTGTCCACCCAACCCCTTCCCACTCTCCCCCATTTTTAATACATAATAATTTATTGAGTAACGAAGAGAAATGCCACTGTAACTCCCTCCCCCATCTCCTCTTAGATATCTGAAGAGATTATCCTTTGTGTGGTGGGTTTTCAGACTGTTATCTCTAATAACATGATGAACTTTACAGGTTCCCGCGTTCACTGAAGCCAGTTACATAAGTCTTTCTTTCTTAGTACATCAATAACCTTTTTTGCTGCCTCGGAAGTAGTAAACGACTTTCACCAAAGGTCATCTCCATGAAGACAGCTGTCAAAAGTTCAAACGTGCGTATTCATTAATGCGATGTTGTTGTGTAGGACTTTTTTTTTTACATTGGATTCAATGGAATTTTTTTTTTTGTCCTTTTCTGGCATCATTCGCTGCGGTATTAGGAAAAAAAAGGGCGTTAGCAGCACGTGGTCTACGGTGACCGGTGAAAACAAAAAGGGGCGTTGCTCTATTAATGGTTACGCGCGGATGCGGATTTTGACGTCGGGGGGGGGGGGTGGGGAAGGAAGGGTGGTGGCGCCGGACTCCCAGCTTTGGAAGAACCCCACGAAGCACAAACTTGTTTTATTTATCTTTATTTTAAACTAGTGGGCAAAGCCTGCTGAAGCTGGTTGGAACGAAATCCGACAGAAGGGATAACAAAGAAATATACGAAATACTGCAATAGAAAAGAACATGTGGCCTTTATTGCCATGAACTATGAACAGAAATAACAAAGTAACGTATGACATACAACGCGTACATCGCACGATATGAAAACTACCTTAGCGGGAGACACAAAGTTACACCGCATGCACCGCACGATATGAAAACTACCCGAGGGGGACACACGGGTTAGACGATTATGTATTTATAGATCAAACGCCCGGTACCCGGACCGGCGAGTGACTCCTTAAAATCGAGTTGTATCACTTTGACCATCTTTACAACTTTACATAATTTGCGGCAAGAGTTCACTCCCCTTTAGTGAGACTATTTTTAGAAAGCGGAAGGGATATACACGCACACCAGGCTAGCCGATTATGTATTAGATTTAAGGATAGGGGAAGGAGGGAGGGGGGTGACATTTTCTTGCTGACCAGGGTCTCAACCCTCCTCTGGTATCCGGCTCAAACACTGGTTCAACAGAAAGTGTTTAAGGATCTGCAGAGATAAGACCTCGCCAGCCGAATTTTTTTTAAGTTTCGGCTGGCTGACATAATTTTTTTGGTGGATTTACGGCGGACGAAAATTCGGCGGGGTCTATCTGCGAGGTATCTGTATCCTAGTGCCAGATACACAGATAAAGAGAGTCCTTCCCTGGGCATGTCTCCACGACATTTCACCTGTACATACATCCAGTTTGAAAAAACAACAGGTGTGCAGTGCACACAAAACAGGTAGATCTTGTTTCACTATCAATGGGGATGAAATTGTCTGTTAATTAATTTCTTCCACGTGATCTCACCTGTGATTTAATTGGATTCTAATATTAAGAAAATTTTTAACATAACGCTTGCGTCTTATTTTAAATAGCCATGCACTATTTTTTTGCATCATCAACAAACTGTTTACATACATTTAAATAAAAATAACACGAATGCGCAATATCTTATTGGATTTGTTCTTCTCTCCACCATCTTGGTATCTATTTGTAATTTGCTAATCAAACCGGAAAAACAGTCTCATGATGAAATAAGAAGATAAAATATATAGACAACATAATAAATAAAATAACATGGAAGTTCAACATTTGTGAACTTCAGAATTCTGTCTTTCTAAGGTCACCGGAGGTCTATTGCGGAGGGCTTTCTCCATAGAATGAACTATGAGATGAACTCCATGGTCACCTTACGTCAATGGCATGAACCAGATGACGTTGTTTTTGTAATGGTAAGAATATTTCATAAAACACTGCATTGTTGTTGTTTACCTCAGTGGGAAATCAGGCTGTGGTAGAAAAGTTATTAAATGGAATGAGCTCATTCCAATTTACCAACGGGGATACTCACACAGAGACCATACATCTTTCAGACAGTTTTCAGGGGTCCTCCACATTGTGTGATAAAAATTAGAAGTATATCGTGTCCAAGGAAACAGTATAAAAGATCCCAGACTCATACAACCGTATTAGTCTTGTTAAGGACAGTCCACACAATACGTGGTAGGGCCATAAACTGAACTATGAGTTAAACCACACAATAAGTGTCAGGGCTATAAAATGAACTACAAGTTAAACCACACAATACTTGGTAGGGCATAAACTGAACTTTTATACACTTATGACTTTATATTTACAAAAAAATGGGGGAGGGGCATGGAAGGGGGAGGTGAGGAGCAATGTTCCCTCTAAGCTGAGCGCGTGAGCAATCGCTCATACGTATTCAGAGCGTCGCTCATACTACATTACGATCGCTCACTCCGACGGACGACATCGCTTAAATCGCTCACAAATTTTGGCCTCAAACAAAAGTCGCTCAGAGACAAAATTTCTTGCTCACTTCATACCACACCTTAGAGGGAACATTGGTGAGGAGACACCATTAAAATGTAAAACTTCTTTTTAGAGCATTTTCGAAAAAAAATGCTCTATTGTCCCCGTTTTGTCTGTCTGTCTGTCTGCCTGTCTGTCTGTCCGTCCGTCCGTCATCACCCTTGTCCGTCCGTCCGTCATCACCCTAGATCTCAACAACCAAAAGTCCTAGACCCATGATGTATATATCATTTTGTAGGTCTTGGCCTGCCAAGAAATGACTTTTTTCCATTTCGCGATCTGACCTCTCAGGGCCGTAAAAAGGGCCTTTATAAAGTACCGTTTTTTACTATATAAGCTATATTAATAATGGACCGCCCTATATCTCAGCAACCATAAGTCCTAGACCCATGATGTATATATCATTGTGTAGGTCTTGTCCTGCCAAGTGTACATCAAAAGTCCATTTCGCGATTTGACCTCTCAGGGCCAAAATATAAGAGTTTTTTATGTACCGTTTTGCTTATATTTTAAATATAAATAATAAAAGCTAATCAAAGGGGCGTAATCATTATTTATTTTTGTAACAGTTATTCAACATGACTTGCTTCCCGTACTTTATATAAAACAACAATTGACGGAGTTTTCGGATGATTAAATGACTACAATTTAGAATGTTTCAATTATGAGTCCTATTTCAGTAACCACAAACCACTTGTAGTTAGATTTAAGAGAAAATAATTTTGTTTTCAAATATAAAGAAACGTCCTTTTAATATCTTTTTTCATATGTATGCATTACACAATTGAATTTATAAACATTTCCAAAATTTACAAATATTTACTGAAAGATAACAAACGTACTGATACATAACATGAAAATGCGCTAACACGTCCTGTGTCCAGAATGGAACAGGCTTAATTGCTTGTTTGTATTTATGTTGGTGACAACCTAATGCAGAGGCGTACCTAGGGTGGGGGGGGGGAGGTCCAGATTCGAAAGTCCCGCGGGTCCCAGCTTGAGGGGTGGGGGGGGGGGGAATTGTTTTGTTTTACATTAAATATTAAGTACATTATCTCATGTCATGGTGTCGAATGTCAAAATGCAGGGGCCTTCAAAGAGGCCAAGCCCCCCAGGGCCCCCAAATACCTAGGTTCGGCACTGACCTAATTTATATATATATATATATATATATATATATATATATATGTATATATATATATATGATTTGGTTAGACTTAACAAATGCTAAAGATGTACATGCATAAGGCCTTGTATTTGAAGTTTGTTTTTTTTCCGCCAACAATCAAATACACATACTAATCAAAGTCCAAAATGTAAAACATTTTATAAGTGTCTGCATAACCTATGCCATATGCGAAGCATAATACAACCCCCCCCCCTACCTTTTCACCCCCCACCTCCACCTTTCCTTCCTCGATCATAATTTTAAAGAGGAATTTTTTTTTGATGACGAATTCCTACAACATGTATGTGTGTGTGTGTGTGTGTGTGTGTGTGTGTGTGTGTCAGCATGTGTCACATATGCACTGACTTTCAGCACTCAGCGGTGAAGGAAACTTTATATTGTGTAAATTATGGGTCTATGTGCAGAGATTTGGGTTTTCCTAAATTGACTTGTCTGTGTTGTAACCAAAATTAAAAAAAAAAAGCAGCAGCCTCGTTTGTTTAGGTGTAGATCACGTGGTCTCGAGTTGTACGCTCGAGCTTTTACGTCACGATTTAGCGTAACCTACTTTTTTTTTTTGTGTTGTTGCAGAAATGTGTGTGTAGCTTCGGTTCAAAGGTCGAATGGTTGAGGTTATATTTTGGGGGCATGCAATGATAAAGTGACGATGCGGATAACTGTTGCTTTTTTTCTGTTTTAATATTCTGTAATGTTTTTATTTTTGTCCATATTTCTATAAGAATAGTCTAGATAAAAGCTGGACTATAAAATAAAGTTAAAAGACGGAGGGTAATGTCGAGTGTTGAATCTTTATTGACACACACACACACACACACCACACACACACACATTAACGTGATTTACTATTCTATTTTTTGTCATCTCATTACAACTAAAGTCAGACGGTGTATGAAAGTTTGTTCTGCTTGTTTAACTGAGATATCCGAGAACAGGTTTGTAGAACAATTGCAGATTATTAGCACAACAAGAAAATATTAAAGGGCCGAGAAAAGTTTGTAGAACAATTGCACAGTATTAGCACAACAAGAAAATATTAAAGGGCCCAGAGAGGAAGGTCAGCATGACATAGTTTTTTGGTGAATCTTTTTTTCTTCTTTCTAGTTAGTTGTTTGGGCTATCTCCTAGAGGGGGTGGGTGTGGAGAAGGGGGTTACAGAGTTATTGATCTATCTTGTGACCCAGTCCATTTCCTATTTTTTTTTTTTAAAGTTTGTGGGGATGTGTGTGTGTGCGTGTTTGTATGTTTGTGCAATGGAAGTGGTGACCGATTGCGACAGTAAACATCGTCAGGTAGCTTTTGAGTAGGGACAATTTAATTTTATAATTAACATACACTAGATGTGGGATTGGTTTATTAATTTTAATTTTAATGTGAGTGCAAAATGTCTACGCCCGGAGTACAACATATTGCCTTGTTAGCCTACGTCCTGGGGCATTCTTACTACACCACTACGTCCTGGGGCATTCTTACTACACCACTACGTCCTGTGGCATTCTTACTACACCACTGCGTCCAGGGCATTCTTACTACACCACTACATCCTGGGGCATTCTTACTACACCACTACATCCTGGGGCATTCTTACTACACCACTACGTCCTGTGGCATTCTTACTACACCACTACGTCCTGGGGCATTCTTACTACACCACTACGTCCTGTGGCATTCTTACTACACCACTACGTCCTGTGGCATTCTTACTACACCACTACGTCCTGTGGCATTCTTACTACACCACTACGTCCTGTGGCATTCTTACTACACCACTACGTCCTGTGGCATTCTTACTACACCATTACGTCCTGTGGCATTCTTACTACACCACTACGTCCTGTGGCATTCTTACTACACCACTACGTCCTGTGGCATTCTTACTACACCACTACGTCCTGTGGCATTCTTACTACACCACTACGTCCTGTGGCATTCTTACTACACCACTACGTCATGTGGCATTCTTACTACACCATTACGTCCTGTGGCATTCTTACTACACCACTACGTCCTGTGGCATTCTTACTACACCACTACGTCCTGTGGCATTCTTACTACACCACTACGTCCTGTGGCATTCTTACTACACCATTACGTCCTGTGGCATTCTTACTACACCACTACGTCCTGTGGCATTCTTACTACACCACTACGTCCTGGGGCATTCTTACGACCGTTTTTACACCACCACGCCATGCGGGGGGGGGGGGGAGGAGGGAAAGTTTAGTATAGTAGTCGGTTTCTGTCGCTTCTAACATTGCCACAAACCAAAAAAATAAAGTCTAAGGGAGGTAATCCATTTTATTTCATCACGTCAACTTTCACTATGGCCGAAGTGTATTTACATTTTTATTACCTCTCTTGTATGTTTTTATTTTATTTTTTTTTCATCAATTTTCTCGTCTCAAAAAACCATACTTAGTACATGAAACACAAACCATTTATTTTAGGAGAACTTGGTCATATCTAAGCATATGTGTACACTGTCATGTTACCAACAGATATTACTTCTTTTTTTAAACATAAGAAAAGGTACGAGAACTCCTATTTATGTCCGTCGTGTGAAGTCGTGTCATAAAGAAATAACACTGAAAATATAGTGCAGTAAACAGTACATTTTTGAATATATCAAAGAAATTAAATTTCAAGGTAAAAACTGTTCAGTTGTATTAACTATGCAGGCTGATAATATAATGAAAGACAACATGTGAGGTCTTACAGCAAATTCCAAAGTCTTCGAATGTTTTCGTCCAACAAATTGTCTCGCTTTCTTTTCTTATAAATATATATATATATATATATATATATATATATATATATATATATATATATGCATAGTTTGTTTACTAGTATAATTTACTTACAGTGATATTGCTTTCAATAAAACTATTTAAAAAATCTGATAAAGTACTAAAACCAAACATTCCAGGCAGTAATATACTAATATACAAAAGTCTATGGAGAAAAAGCTGCCAGAATACCGTTCCGTTGCGTTCCGCTAAAAATTAAAGCACTGGCAACAGACATATTTATTAACAGACGTGATTACCTTCATCCAATGAAAAGTGTTTCCAGCACATCGTCCATGTATTTTGTCATAAAAAATATTGGGGAGGGGAAGTGGGGAGTAGTGTGCAGAGGTTTGTTACTTGTTGACACGGTGGAGAGGGGGGGTGGGGTGGAGAGAGAGAGAAGAGAGAGAGTGTATTGGAGGTTAAATGATGTTCAACAATAAAAAAAAATATCAACATTCTATAATATCCATCTTTTGATGAATTTTTCTTTTTACATTCATGGGTTGCCCATTTGTTACGTCAAAATTTTTGAGGACATATTAGACATCCCCTCTTCCCATAGTCAAAAAGTGTCAAACTTCTTATGTCACGTAACATTTACCACCCCACCCCTTCAAAATACAAAGTTAGGGATCTTCACATTTAATATAAATGGAAAAAAAATATATTTATAAATTTACCTTCTTTCTCCGCATTAACTATAGGACTCATCCACCTACTAATCTATTAATAATACAACAGAAACCAAAACTACCCCCTCCCCTCCCCTCCTCCCTCCCTCCCATATGAACATTTGCAGGTGGCCACATTGGGTTCTAAGGAAAAAATCACAAATATTGTATTCATTGCTACAACAATACAGCAGTACACAGTGTCAGACAATACAGCAGTACACAGTGTCAGACAATACAGCAGTACACAGTGTCAGACAATACAGCAGTACACAGTGTCAGACAATACAGCAGTACACAGTGTCAGACAATACAGCAGTACACAGTGTCAGACAATACAGTATACAGTGTCAGACAATACAGCAGTACACAGTGTCAGACAATACAGCAGTACACAGTGTCAGACAATACAGCAGTACACAGTGTCAGACAATACAGCAGTACACAGTGTCAGACAATACAGCAGTACACAGTGTCAGACAATACAGCAGTACACAGTGTCAGACAATACAGCAGTACACAGTGTCAGACAATACAGCAGTACACAGTGTCAGACAATACAGCAGTACACAGTGTCAGACAATACAGCAGTACACAGTGTCAGACAATACAGCAGTACACAGTGTCAGACAATACAGCAGTACACAGTGTCAGACAATACAGCAGTACACAGTGTCAGACAATACAGCAGTACACAGTGTCAGACAATACAGCAGTACACAGTGTCAGACAATACAGCAGTACACAGTGTCAGACAATACAGCATACAGTGTCTGACAATACAGCATACAGTGTCAAACAATTCAAATACAAATAGGTAAACTTCTGATAAACTCATTGATATATTTGGTGGAAAGTCGTTGGCTACTTCCGCGTGGGAGTCGGCCAGGGTGTGGTAGGCGGTGCGTGTGTGTGTGCGTGTATGACACTAATCTATACTATCCAGACCGTCTTGTCAGATAAAATTATCCGTTAAATGACTCCCCCCCCCCCCACCTTTTCACCCCGATGGCCTTTCTATATTCACTTTCCCCCCCCCCCCCCCCCCCCCACTTTTCATTTTTTTTAATCAACCAGTTCAGATGTTTACTTTTGTTATGTCATGCACTTTAAATTCGTTTTATCACTGGACATTGTTACTTAGTGTTGGGGATAAGCTTTCGGCGTGATTGGTTTGGGTCATCATGGCTATGACGTCATTTCAGTTATAACGTCATTTTTTTTTGTATCGACCGTTATATTATGTTACATTATTCAGCGGTTTATAATGGTACATTTCTCAGCTGTTTATACAAGTCTCAACGTACAGAATTAAACATAAAATGTCGCATGGATGAAACGTTTAAATAAACTAATATAAGTCATTGAATGTCACTGATGTAAGCTAGCGGGGGGGGGGGTCAGGGGAGCGCGGGCTGGATCAAACAGCCAACCTTGAAATTAAACGTCCCCATTAAAAAAATATAATCCGTAGTAAAGCTGAAAAAAATGTTAAAGTTGGTAGTAATTGTAGACAGTGAAGTGACCCCAAATGTTGATGTTTACTTTTACTTCCGGCTACACCCCTTTAGTGCAACGATTCCCAAAGTGTGGTATGCTCACCTCCTTGGGTACGCGAAGAGTTAGGCGGGGGTACTCGCTGCACCGGGCTGAGAACATTGCGTAAACATGCATGGCCAAAACGAAAACAATGAAATGAGGGGAAACCAGGAACGTAAAAACAATATTCAAGCTGTTTTTATTTTATTGCTAGGGGGTTAACGCTATTACGATAATAATATAAAAAAAAGGGGGTACAACACACTTGTGGAAAGTTAAGGAAACACTGGTGGCGATCACTGATCTAGAAGTCAACGATGTGTTTGGTGGACTTAACCCGATAGTCTTTGTTGACTGCATATCTCAGTTGTCAACACCCGGCCCCGGGCCTTGTTGATATTGATGAGTCCAACCCTCCCACGCTCCATTGATCTGATCCACAAACACGGTGTTTAAGGAAGGGCGTGGCCCCTGGTTGATGTAACAGGGTCGGGGGGACGAATGATGAACACCTGTGGACGTAATTGTTGTAGTGTCTAGATAGCGGGTACTTAACAAAGACAGCTAGTCAACAATGAGCGACCAGTTCATTCAGCAAACCGAGTCCGTTCTGAGGGGGGAGAAATCCCGTCCATGTGGTTTACACTGCTCTTGATATTACGTGATATATGTGTATAATGGTTATCGTTTCGAGAAATAAGATATTATTATACCGTGTGATATTGCCTTAGATAATTTTTTTAAGGAAGTGTTATAACGCAATATTTAAGTACAAGATTTGTAAACAACATTTATCTACTAAATGCCAACATGAGTTAACTTAGGCTTTGTTCATAGCCAACTATTGAAAAGGTGGGTTGTAGACAAACAGGGTAGAAGGTTGAGGTCACACTGTACCTCAAGATCTTACCGATGTCACCATAACCTTTGCTCGGTGGCGTAGCGAGCTTAACTCGCGCCCGGGGCACAATACCTTTTTAGCGCCCCCCCCAGCTATTTCAAAAAACATTTAGTATTATATGTAAAATGTACCATTTGGCGCCGCTTTGTGAGTAGCGCCCGGGTTATGAAGATCCCCCACTTGCCCCCCCCCCCCCATCCTCACTACGCACTGCCTTTGCTAAGTTTATTTTTCATAGGCTATTAGGTCATTCTTATTTTAGCCAGAACCTTAACTTCACTAATACTTACAACTATATAATTTTATAAAATATTAATTGTAATTTTTTAAAATCATTATGTATTTACTTCTAATCGACTGAGTATAGAATTAATGTATTGATGATAGACGGTTGTAACATTGATTTGGTTGTTTAAATACAGACCCCTTTTTATGTTGTTAAAAAGTTTGATTAATTGATTAATCTACAGACTTTTCGTTTGATTGTTCCAACAAACACTTGAGTTACATTGACCGAACAGAAACATTTGGGATACCCAAGATCTGCCTGTCTTCTTGATTCCATTGGATTGATCCGTTGCTTTACCAGAACTTTCTACATTTTCTTATTTATATAATATCGATAATTATGACAGCCTATGGCAGATTTTGATTGAACATTTCCCATGAGATCAGTATCATAGTCCAGTAGCACGGTGATCACACAGTGTAATATCTAAGTACGTCCAAGCATACAATTTTTTTTTTGTAATGTGCACAGTTGAAAACTTTCCTACTGCAGTGGAGACCCCCCATCTCTTCTAGAATGACCACAGGTCATTAGTTTGACTTTTCTTAATTTCGTTTGACCCCCCCCCTCCCCCACCCCCTGTTCCTTCCCAATTCTTGCGATAGTGTTAATTCAATATCCACCATGTATCCACTGTTCAATAAATCCACTATATTCTACTGCAGTGGTGAGCAAACATTTTTTGAGTCGCGGGCGCAATAGGACCCCCCCCCCACACACACACCCGGGGTCGTGGTTTGCCCACGGCTGTTCATTGGTGATAGTCTGCCCCTGTCTGTAGTGTTGCTTGTTGCTCAGGTCGTACAACCAGGCCACGGTTCACCTGGTAGTTGTAGTGTGTGAGTGTATGTGTGTGTGTGTGTTGTTACAGAAATTCGGTCACCGACTTTCTCAGTGCGCACGAGCACTTGTGTCTACTTATGTGTTAATGTGTGTGTGTGCGTGTAAATGTCTGTGTGTACGTATATATCAGTGTTTAGAACTTTGTGCTTTTGTGTTCATAGAAGTGTATGTGTGTATTAGTGTATGTATGTGTGTGTGTGTATATATATATATATGTTAGTCTAGGTGTGTTTTTAAATGACTGTGTGCTGGCTGAATGCTCCCATCCTCTCCCTTCAATTGTCTACTTTCCCCACTCCCCCCCCCTTCCTCTTCTGCATGGTGTTGTCGGTGAATTGCTAATTTCCTCATTCTATTTTAATGAGCAGTAAAAATGGATTTCAGCCGTACACAGCTGTTGATTGTATTAATGTGGAAAAGAAAATCAAACGCTTCAAGATGTGTACCATGCTCCCAGTTTGTTGTTTACAAACATTGCGGTTTGACACACAGTTTTTAAATTTGACAAAAAAAAAAAAGAGCGCGGGGGAGGGGGGAAGGGGTGGATTTGTGGAAA
The DNA here is from genome assembly GCA_021962125.1 of Bulinus truncatus. Classification (NCBI taxonomy): domain Eukaryota; kingdom Metazoa; phylum Mollusca; class Gastropoda; family Planorbidae; genus Bulinus; species Bulinus truncatus. The sequence goes on along the minus strand of JAGDYQ010000001.1, from coordinate 18,394,293 downwards.
GGGTGGTGGAGGGGAGGAGGGAGGGTATGAATCTTGCAATGTACCAAGATTATGAACCAAGTTAACCTCGCATATCTAACGGCCACATTACTGACGTCACATTAGTCTTTCATTACTATTTACTTTGTTTGTGTTCTATTGTTTATATGAAATGACCGTAATGTTGTTGATGTTTACATTACTGGAGTTATTCCTTACTTGAATTGCCCACATAGATTCACTTTTTATTGTCATCTGTAAGTGAAACCAATAGTTCAGTCTGTGAGTGAAACCATCAGTTCAGTCTGTGAGTGAAACCATTAGTTCAGTCTGTGAGTGAAACCATTAGTTCAGTCTGTGAGTGAAACCATTAGTTCAGTCTGTGAGTGAAACCATCAGTTCAGTCTGTGAGTGAAACCATTAGTTCAGCCTGTGAGTGAAACCATTAGTTCAGTCTTTGAGTGAAACCATTAGTTCAGTCTGTGAGTGAAACCATCAGTTCAGTCTGTGAGTGAAACCATCAGTTCAGTCTGTGAGTGAAACCATCGGTTCAGTCTGTGAGTGAAACCATCAGTTCAGTCTGTGAGAGAAACCATTAGTTCAGTCTGTGAGTGAAACCATTAGTTCAGTCTGTGAGTGAAACCATTAGTTCAGTCTGTGAGTGAAACCATTAGTTCAGTCTGTGAGTGAAACCATTAGTTCAGTCTGTGAGTGAAACCATTAGTTCAGTCTGTGAGTGAAACCATCAGTTCAGTCTGTGAGTGAAACCATTAGTTCAGCCTGTGAGTGAAACCATTAGTTCAGTCTTTGAGTGAAACCATTAGTTCAGTCTGTGAGTGAAACCATCAGTTCAGTCTGTGAGTGAAACCATCAGTTCAGTCTGTGAGTGAAACCATCGGTTCAGTCTGTGAGTGAAACCATCAGTTCAGTCTGTGAGAGAAACCATTAGTTCAGTCTGTGAGTGAAACCATTAGTTCAGTCTGTGAGTGAAACCATTAGTTCAGTCTGTGAGTGAAACCATTAGTTCAGTCTTTGAGTGAAACCATTAGTTCAGTCTGTGAGTGAAACCATCAGTTCAGTCTGTGAGTGAAACCATCAGTTCAGTCTGTGAGTGAAACCATCGGTTCAGTCTGTGAGTGAAACCATTAGTTCAGTCTGTGAGTGAAACCATCAGTTCAGTCTGTGAGTGAAACCATTAGTTCAGCCTGTGAGTGAAACCATTAGTTCAGTCTGTGAGTGAAACCATCAGTTCAGTCTGTGAGTGAAATCATCAGTTCAGTCTGTGAGTGAAACCATTAGTTCAGTCTGTGAGTGAAACCATTAGTTCAGTCTGTGAGTGAAACCATTAGTTCAGTCTGTGAGTGAAACCATTAGTTCAGTCTGTGAGTGAAACCATCAGTTCAGTCTGTGAGTGAAACCATTAGTTCAGTCTGTGAGTGAAACCATCAGTTCAGTCTGTGAGTGAAACCATTAGTTCAGTCTGTGAGTGAAACCATTAGTTCAGTCTGTGAGTGAAACCATTAGTTCAGTCTGTGAGTGAAACCATCAGTTCAGTCTGTGAGTGAAACCATTAGTTCAGCCTGTGAGTGAAACCATTAGTTCAGTCTTTGAGTGAAACCATTAGTTCAGTCTGTGAGTGAAACCATCAGTTCAGTCTGTGAGTGAAACCATCAGTTCAGTCTGTGAGTGAAACCATCGGTTCAGTCTGTGAGTGAAACCATCAGTTCAGTCTGTGAGAGAAACCATTAGTTCAGTCTGTGAGTGAAACCATTAGTTCAGTCTGTGAGTGAAACCATTAGTTCAGTCTGTGAGTGAAACCATTAGTTCAGTCTGTGAGTGAAACCATTAGTTCAGTCTGTGAGTGAAACCATTAGTTCAGTCTGTGAGTGAAACCATCAGTTCAGTCTGTGAGTGAAACCATTAGTTCAGCCTGTGAGTGAAACCATTAGTTCAGTCTTTGAGTGAAACCATTAGTTCAGTCTGTGAGTGAAACCATCAGTTCAGTCTGTGAGTGAAACCATCAGTTCAGTCTGTGAGTGAAACCATCGGTTCAGTCTGTGAGTGAAACCATCAGTTCAGTCTGTGAGAGAAACCATTAGTTCAGTCTGTGAGTGAAACCATTAGTTCAGTCTGTGAGTGAAACCATTAGTTCAGTCTGTGAGTGAAACCATTAGTTCAGTCTGTGAGTGAAACCATTAGTTCAGTCTGTGAGTGAAACCATTAGTTCAGTCTGTGAGTGAAACCATCAGTTCAGTCTGTGAGTGAAACCATTAGTTCAGCCTGTGAGTGAAACCATTAGTTCAGTCTGTGAGTGAAACCATCAGTTCAGTCTGTGAGTGAAATCATCAGTTCAGTCTGTGAGTGAAACCATTAGTTCAGTCTGTGAGTGAAACCATCAGTTCAGTCTGTGAGTGAAACCATTAGTTCAGTCTGTGAGTGAAACCATTAGTTCAGTCTGTGAGTGAAATCATCAGTTCAGTCTGTGAGTGAAACCATTAGTTCAGTCTGTGAGTGAAACCATTAGTTCAGTCTGTGAGTGAAACCATTAGTTCAGTCTGTGAGTGAAACCATTAGTTCAGTCTGTGAGTGAAACCATCAGTTCAGTCTGTGAGTGAAACCATTAGTTCAGTATGTGAGTGAAACCATCAGTTCAGTCTGTGAGTGAAACCATTAGTTCACCCTGTGAGTGAAACCATTAGTTCAGTCTACCCATAACTTAAACTTTTTTTTTATTATATCGCTTCTATATTTTAAAGCCCAATATTTTCTTCTGCTCCGAACCGTACTTTTTAGTTCGCCCCTGGGGGGGGGGGGGGGGTTGGGACTTCCCCAGAAGTTATTATCAGCTCGTTAACGAATGAAATCAAAGTGCAGCATCTCATCTTTACATAGACATCACGTGACCCATGCAGTCATTCTGTTGATCTCTCTCATTCAATTGGACAGGTTCCAGTATTTGCATATTCACCGTGCATAACACAACGGTTAAGGCAGGAAAGATCTAATTTAATTCAAAGCAGCAGTCAACACATCCCTTGCCCAGTAGCTTATGACCATTCAAAGCCTTATCATATTTTCCATATCGTGGTATTTTTCCGAAACCAGGCTAAAAAGGCAACATTTTTTTACATTTATGTGTTAATTGTGTCATTTAGTCTCATTGACAAAAAATAGTATGTATTTCTTCATTAATATATTGATATGAATCAGGCCATCTTAATTATAACAAAACGTTCATTCATGGTTACAAATCTATGTACCACTGATATAGAACTCTTCATTAATTAAATTTAATACAAGGGACATAATCCATTATTTATACATTTTTGTGAATACTTTAAAGGATTGTCTCCCTGATTTTAATTTGCAGCGTTTAAAATGTTTATTTGAGACTTTTTTGTTGCATTATATCGAACAATGTCTGATACCATGTTTGAAACAAAGGAGACTTCAGGGATATTTCTTAGAAAGGGAGCTTATCAGTGGGGATCTATAGAGACTGTTGTTAATTTGTTGGGCCAAGATTTGATTCTATCTCTCCCACTGAATGTATCTAATTCTTGTTACATGATGACTAGAGATTCCACAGATAAAGTGGAATTCCACATACTAGCAAATTACTTGAGATGCCAAATGAGTTACTGTGGCATTTCACATCAGTTACTCTGGCAGTTTACATGAGTTACTGTGGTATTCCCTTGAGTTACTGTGGCATACTGGCATTTCATATCAATTACTGTGTCATTTTACATCAAATTCTGTGGCGTTTCACATCAGTTACTGTGTCATTTTACATCAGTTTCTGTGGCGTTTCACATCAGTTACTGTGTCATTTTACATCAGTTTCGGTGGGGTTTTACATCAGTTACTGTGTCATTTTACATCAGTTTCGGTGGCGTTTCACATCAGTTACTGTGTCATTTTACATCAAATTCTGTGGCGTTTTACATCAGTTACTGTGTCATTTTACATCAGTTTCGGTGGCGTTTCACATCAGTTACTGTGTCATTTTACATCAAATTCTGTGGCGTTTCACATCAGTTACTGGGGCGTTTCAACTCAGTTACTGGCAAAAATGTGTTAATTACGTATTTTTTTAAAAAAAAGGAAAAATTCTTTTGAATAATTTACAATTAAAGAAGACATTAAAATGTTATAGTTCCACGCCTCTACACCAATCATGCAGACATGTCAGGCCTTAGGTTGAATTGAACGAATTACTCTAAATTTCACCCCGTATTAGTAATAGTTGTTATTGTAAAAAAATTAATGAGGGGCCTCGTAACCACCCGTTTAATTGGGCCCCCCGGCATGCAGAAATAGTAAAGTCGATGTGTTATATTTATCTTTCATTTTCTTTATTATATATATATATATATATATATATATATATATATATATATATATATATATATATATATACGGGTGACGTTTTAAAATTAATGCAAGGGACATAATTACTTTAAAACTAACTATCCTTTAAACAATACATGAATTATGTCCACTTACGTTGTTGTTGTTTTTTTATCAACAAATTATTCTACACAGTAGAGTCGTTTCATACGTAGCCAAAAGAGCCCTCGAGATTGAACTCGAGATTTAAGGGACCCCCGAGAGATGACATTTATTGTTGTAAGAGATTATTCTCAAAATTTTGTTTGCAGTAGTCCCTATACCCTCTCCAAGTTGTTAGCGATGCCTGTTACCAAACCTTCCATATAGTTTATGTACTATATATATATATATATATATATATATATATATATATATATATACAGAGAGCGCCGAGGGTAGCTATTGTGACACCCTCTGTCGCACTCCTCCAAAATATTTAGCAGCGCTCTAGCTACGCCCCTTCCTAGTTCGGCGCCCTGTGTTGTCTTTATACTTTTAAAACAAACATATAATGCTATGACATTGTGAGAGCCAAGAACTTCAAACTGAAAAACAACAATCACAATGTTATGTTTGGATATTCCGGTTGGTATTTACTACTCCCATGAGTAGACCCCCCCCCCCCCACAACCCAACAACCCGTATCCAGTCTAAACAATTTACTGGTCAATATTGATTCGTTTTTGTCTGGAGTGTGTATTGTATGAATCAACGTATTGTCTAATCAAACTATCCAATCAGAGCCAGTATCTGAACTCTGGTTATCAGATAAGATAACTCTGGCTACTGTGGTCTCTAAGGATAAACAAGTAACAGGAACATCATCGCAGTTGAAAGATAAATACAAAACAATGTTATCATATCCTTGATTGCAACAATACAAGCAACGGGCTTTGTCAAGACAGTAAATAAAGGCCGCTCCCAGATGGAAGAAATGTTGGCAACCCCGAGTGATATCAAGAAATATAAAATAAATAAGAGACGATTACCATCTTATGATTTTTTTTTTTGGGGGGGGGGGGGACAGCCCCGTAGCGTGAAAATTCTACAGCAGGGGCCAGGCAATAGCGGGGGGGGGGCAGGTAATACATTTTACTAAGTAGAACAAATAAGCAGGGGGGGGCAGACAAAACGCAGGGGGGGGGCGGCTCCTTTGCCCCCCCCCCGCACGCTTCGGGCCTGGGGGCCCTGCCAATGTACAGTTAGGAGGCCCTAGGCCAAAATGTTATGTGTAGGCCGCTACTGGCTATTGTCGACCCATTTATTATCTTTTACAAGTCATCTGGCCAGACAGTATGTTAAAGTCATCTGACCAGACTATATGTTAAGTCATCTGGCCAGACTGTATGTTAAAGTCATCTGACCAGACTATATGTTAAAGTCAACTGGCCAGACTGTATGTTAAGTCATCTGGCCAGACAGTATGTTAAAGTCAACTGGCCAGACTATATGTTAAGTCATCTGGCCAGACTGTACGTTAAGCCATCTGGCCAAACTGTGTGTTAAGTCATCTGGCCAAACTGTGTGTTAAGTCATCTGGCCAGACTGTACGTTAAGTCATCTGGCCAAACTGTGTGTTAAGTCATCTGGCCAGACTGTGTGTTAAGTCATCTGGCCAGACTGTGTGTTAAGTCATCTGGACAGACTGTATGTTAAGTCATATTTTTACGAGATCATGACAAGTCTGAGATTGCTATCCCTGTATCGGGCACTTTTCAAGAATACCATAATGGAACACAAACATAATAAAAACCTGTCCAATTTGATTGAACTTGAAATAAAATGTTGAATTACGGGTTCTATAAAATCCCCGCGGTTGCCCCGTGACCTAGTTTATCTATCAGAAGTTATTGCTAGTCTTGCATCGGAATTGGTGGAAATCCCCTAGTAATCTCTACGTATTTAAAAAAAAAATGTTATTGTACTTGTTAGTGTTAAATATTTTGTCTTTAGTTGATTTTAAAACTGACCAGTGGATAGTTTTATACAGTGGCGTCACTAAAGACTTATGGGCTATTGAGAGCAACCGTTCTCCCTGTCTACCCGCGCCGAGGGCCCAAGAGCCCCTCTATAACGACGCCACTGATTGTATATCTTATTTAATTAATGAAAATGTTAAAATAATGGCTAGTATCAACAAAAACATGTTAACTAAAACAAATAGTATCAATATTACAAATTATCATGATCATGAACATATGATAATTGAATCATATCCCGTGTTTTAAAATGATTTAGATATATTAGTGACTGTATTGAAAGACTGTAATCAATCTGTCGCCCAATCCCAAATAAAACTTTGAGAGTTTGCCTATTTATGTTTATCGTTTAAACCGGTCAATGTATATTATGGGATTGCCTCACAAAGGTATCACTTTATCTTTTGCATTTATTATCTCTTACTTCGTTATCAATCATTATATCGTTGAATCCATCAAAGAGACACAAATTTTATCGTGTGCAGGGCTGCATGATCATGGGCCCCTATCAATCTTCACCTAATTGGGCCCCCTATCATTAAACACACCCACCAATTTCAGTCTTTTAGCAACAATCATTTTACCAGTCGGGGCCCTAAAAGGGCTAACTTGTGTTCAGGTTGCACGCCCCTCCTCCCCCCCCCCCCGCGGTGGTTTTTACATAATAGACTTTTGTTGCGTGCTGTGCCGCATGTACGGCTGTCACTACACTAAGTTACATCCAGCAACATATGTCTGTCTGTGTTTGCTCAGTCTCTGGCAGCGGTTCTCGACGGGTTGTGACGCGTACCCCCAAGGGGTGTACGGGGAAATGTTATGCGTGGGTGGGTACGTAGCCACATGTAATTTTATGTTTAAAACAACCAAAGTGGTTAAAGAAGGTCGTCGCCAAGTTTGCTCCGTGACTCATCACCCAACCATGTGACCAAGTATCGCATTAGGGAAGGTAAGCACAATCCATTGTGAAATAATTAAATACATTTATTCGCGAACTTACGCATGAGGGGAGTACTCACGGACATACTCTAGCACCCTTTGGGTGTACAATAGTACACTCGCTAGAAAGGTTGAGAACTTTTTGGTCTAAGTGTTTTCTGTCCCGGACAACTAGATCCGGGAAATTTTTAATTGGAGCTCTTTGTTGTCGGAAATTAAAATATTGTCCATCGTCACGGTGGGTATATTTTCGTCATTCGTGTTATTGATATAAGTATAGAATGCAGCCCCGTAGCGTGAAAATTCTACAGCAGGGGCCAGGCATTCTACAACAGGGGCCAGGCATTCTACAGCAGGGGCCGGACATTCTACAACAGGGGCCAGGCCAATACGGGGGGGGGGCATGAAATAAATCTTACTAAGTAGAACAAACAAGCAGGGGAGGGGGCAGACAAAACGCAGGGAGCGGGACACGCGTTGAATTAAATAGACCTTTTAAAACAGATAGGCTACTTATTTTATGAGCTGGCCAAGCAACTTTTGAAAAATATTATTATCAGCATGGGGGGGGGGAGGGGCCGTGACAGCCCTGCCCTGGGGCCCGAAATTTCTGTCGGTGGGCCTGCCCACCCCTACTCCACACTCCACTATGTTTCAAGAGCCTTCCCAAGTTTTGTTTCATTTATGGATTGATTTTCTTTAAAAAAAAATATTATTAAGCAAGACGTATTAAATATTACTTTTACATTATTTTAAACAAAAAATGAATTTGTCGGTAAGTAATTTTTTTTTTAAAAATATTTATATATATTAGAGTTGGTAACGTGACATCAAACATTGGATGTCTTAAATATAAACAGAAATAATTCTGCTGTACTGTCTTTTAAATAAATTTCCTTTGATTAAATATTTGATTCAAGTTTGTAAGGCAGTTTGAGCAGTTTGCTACCATTTAAAAAACAAACGTTTTATCATTGAAATGAATTTTCTTTAAAACCAAATTCCAACACGCCGATTAGTAATAAATAAAAAACCAAGACTTTTAAGTCAACAAGTCTCATTAGTAATGAAAATGATTTAGTCGTATTTATTTACTACTTGAATTTATTCTTAAGCATGTTGTTTATATTTTAAAATGTTAGCGTGGGAGAACACATTGAAATTTATTCAGTGAATGTTTGGCTTAATGATGAAGACAAACAAATATAAAGAGAAATTAAGAAATATGCCGACACATACTCCCTATCAAACACAATACTTTCTCAACACATTACTTTTCGAACACATTACTTTCTTAACACAATACTTTCTTACACAATACTTTCCTAACACAATACTTTCTTAACACAATACTTTCTCAACACATTACTTTTCGAACACATTACTTTCCTAACACAATACTTTCTTACACAATACTTTCTTAACACATTACTTTCTTAACACATTACTTTTCGAACACCTGACTTTCCTAACACAATACTTTCTTAACACAATACTTTCTTAACACATTACTTTCTTAACATATTACTTTCTTAACACAATACTTTCCGAACACATTACTTTCTTAACACAATTCTTTCATAACACAATACTTTCATAACACGTTACTTTCCGAACACATTACTTTCTTAACACATTACTTTCTTAACACATTACTTTCCTACTGACATGACGTCATCCAATGCCCTATGAAAATTAATCGTAAGTCTAGTGAAGTTCAAATAACGCCTAGAACAGGGCTTCTCAAATATTTTGTGCTTAACGACCAAACATGAAAACATTTCATCTACGCCATCCACCCATTGATAAAATTTATGACAAAACCAATAGACAAAACAAACGCGTTATTAATTTCACATATTTGCAAGTGTTCCTTTTTCTGTTGTTGTGTGTATGATTACACTGCCTTGTGAGCACGTGGTCTGTATTATCAACATTTATGTCTTATTGTAATTTATCATATTTAACATAGAGAAATATACAAAAGTTATAGTTGCTGTTAAAATGTAAAAATAGAAAAAGAAACTACACTACACGTGTGTTTTCCACATAACATTTATTGATTGAGAAACTCTGAGCTACATAACAATAGTTAATCAATGTGATGTCTTGTTAATTAAAAAGTAATAAATAATGTATTTCACTTTAAAATCGAGTTGAAATAATTGGAATCGCGCTGAGCGCGGTGGGCCCATACTTACATCTAGATACAAAAATATTTCCATATTGGCAGCTCTTCATTATGGGTCTCAGCAAATGTATGTGATTGGACTCAAATGTTCCCTATCATTGTACAAAAGTTGTGTGCGGGAAACATATTGAGTGTGCAGCATGATGGTATGCAACATGATGGTATGCAACATGATGGTATGCAACATAATGGTGTGCAACTTGATGGTGTGCAACATGATGGTGTGCAACATGATGGTATGCAACTTGATGGTGTGCAGCATGATGGTATGCAACATGATGGTATGCAGCTTGATGGTGTGCAACATGATGGTATGCAACTTGATGGTGTGCAACATGATGGTGTGCAACATGATGGTGTGCAACATGATGGTATGCAACTTGATGGTGTGCAACATGATGGTGTGCAACATGATGGTGTGCAACTTGATGGTGTGCAACATGATGGTGTGCAACATGATGGTGTGCAACATGATGGTATGCAACTTGATGGTGTGCAACATGATGGTGTGCAACATGATGGTGTGCAACGTGATGGTGTGCAACTTGATGGTGTGCAACATGACGGTGTGCAACATGATGGTATGCAACATAATGGTGTGCAGCATGATGGTATGCAACATGACGGTATGCAGCTTGATGGTGTGCAACATGATGGTATGCAACTTGATGGTGTGCAACATGATGGTATGCAACATGATGGTATGCAGCTTGATGGTGTGCAACATGATGGTATGCAACTTGATGGTGTGCAACATGATGGTGTGCAACATGATGGTATGCAACTTGATGGTGTGCAACATGATGGTGTGCAACATGATGGTGTGCAACATGATGGTATGCAACATAATGGTGTGCAGCATGATGGTATGCAACATGATGGTATGCAACTTGATGGTGTGCAACATGATGGTATGCAACTTGATGGTGTGCAACATGATGGTATGCAACATGATGGTATGCAGCTTGATGGTGTGCAACATGATGGTATGCAACTTGATGGTGTGCAACACGATGGTGTGCAACATGATGGTATGCAACTTGATGGTGTGCAACATGATGGTGTGCAACATGATGGTGTGCAACATGATGGTATGCAACATAATGGTGTGCAGCATGATGGTATTATGCAACATGATGGTGTGCAACGTGATGGTGTGCAACTTGATGGTATGCAACATAATGGTGTGCAGCATGATGGTATTATGCAACATGATTGTATGTAACTTGATAAATCTAACATAGGTCGTTAAGAATGGGAGTGGATGGGGGGGGTCCATATGCTAAGACTACCCAGAAGGTAACCACCCGTGTGGCGGTTGTTTAGCCCCCACCCCACACCCCCAGCTCCCCTTACCCCCACACAATGTAGCACTGGAGATACTTTTTAATAGATAATTAACACGAGACGTCTGATGTATATTATATGTCAATGTATTTGAACCTTGACCCCTCCCCCCCCTCACAGCAACCGTCGTCAATCACACACAGCCTCGTCACAATCCAGTCACTCTTTTTTCACGTCTGCTGGCTTATTCAACGGTGTCTGTTGTAACCTAAATCTTATCCAACAGAGTTTATCACAGTATTGCTAAATGGCTACCTGTCTCCTAGTTCATTGTCCTGCTTGATATATAAATAGTGCATTAGTTAGTCCCTGATACTCTCTTCAGTCATTATAGTGATGTACCGGTAGCTAAGCTGTTTGTCAGTGTTTAGATGCATCAATTGATATCATGTCTAATAACTAAAGTCTTTTAATGCTATAGCCCCAATCATCATGTTTATTTGAGTCTTTGATTTGTGAAGTGTTTCCTTTATACAGGGCGTGTCTATGTCTTAGTTGGGGGGGGGGGTCTTTTTGATTTTGTCGTTTGTATTTTTATTTTCTGTTTTAAGAACATATCGTAAAAAAAAAATTCAAGAAATCTTACTTTAGAATTTATTCGTGGTTTTTAATTACATTTTTTTTATAATACCAATGAAAAATGTGTCACTTTTTTGTATAATAGTTGTAAAATGGTTTGAAAACGTGAAAAATAATCAGTTTTGAAACAATTTACACCCACATACGAATGGTAGATGACAGACTTGACTAAAATGTTGTATGTAAGACTAATCCAACAAAGTCTAGTATACATTAGTTTCAAATCCTTCTCTTCCCACCTCTGGGTCAATGCATTGTACATTATATATATATATATATATATATATATATATATATATATATATAAAACACAGGAATATCACATTAAAAAAAACTAATAACTTACGGTCTGGCGTCATTTAGAACACAAAGTATGACTTGGAATCTGAATGGGTTTTGGAAAAAGTAAGCGGGGAAAAAACTGGACATGCCAGGACATCTCCTTATAATTCTGTGGCATTTCTTGACCATTCCGAGACCCCGTGACAAATGATACGATTCTGAAACGTGTCCCGGAAAAATGGGATATCTGGCCACCGAAAGGAAGGTTATTACTGGTTGTGCGGCCATAAAGGGCGCTGATCTAGAGAGAAATGCCGAAATGCTTCTAGATATATTTATGCAATTTTCAGATATGGAGGAAGTAGCCAAAAGAAAATTAACTATGCGCTACATTAGCTAACTACAGCATCGACTATGTGTAACATTTTCCCCCACACCTGCTACCATAAGGTGTTGTGTTTGATTACCCCTCCCCCCGCCCCTACCAGCTAGCCAAGCAGGGTACTCCCGACCAAAAGGCGAGGTGGTCTTTAGCCTGCCAAGTTAGTGGCGAGGTGAGCAGCACACTCCTCCATGTCTTCCAGGGCAGATAAAGGTTGTACCATGGATATCTAGATATAACACCAGGATAGACAACCAAACAAAATTTCATTCTAGCCGTGTACGGTTTAGGCTGACGCAAGGGTTAAACAAAGTTGCACTATTATATACATGCTTGCTTGTTTTCGTTCTTCCATTGTTTATTCGGGTTTTATTTTGTGTTATTACTGTTGTTTTTCTAAAATTTCTCTTTTTCTCGGTAAAATTTACGTATAATAATTGTTTTGGTTTATAAATCTAATTTTAAATAAAATAAATAACTAAGAAAATGGTCAATAAGTGTTCTGCATACGGATACAAAAGTGGATTTGACAGTGTTGAAAAAGCAGAAAGTAAAGGAGTTTCTTTTCATTCGTATCCATTAAACAATGTGGAATTATGTGAAAAATGGATTAGGA
>JAGDYQ010000001.1:18311026-18381107 GCA_021962125.1 Bulinus truncatus | reverse complement strand
GATACTATCAACTTAATCAATCTATATGAATACTATTAACTTAATCAATCTATATGAATACTATCAACTTAATCAATCTATATGAATGCTATTAACTTAATCTATATGAAATATGAATACTATTAACTTAATCTATATGAATGCTATTAACTAAATAAACGTGTTGATAAAACGCATGGTGATTTATTTCTACAGAGATGACAACAAACTCCGATCAAGACCTTAGACTACCGATTGGATCAATAATGACTGAGACATTGATCTATTATGTGACATCACTTAATTCACTTTATTTATCAGACTTTAAATAAGTGATTCAACGCAGATATCTGGGGCATCAATACAATGTATGAGCTGAAACCGGAGACGGGTTTCCTTTGTCGGTTTAAAAATAAATTGAAATGTCCATGTAACCTTTCCAGGGTTAGAAAAGGCCTGGCCTTGTAGACTATGGGACTAGGTTCACACGCTGATCAATGTGAGTACATTAGGGGATCCCTGATTGTGTTGTTATATTGGACCATGATATATACTTGACGAGTTGATGGTACCATCAGAACAATGAGTGAACAGGTTCGAGACAATTTGGTACAGGCAGAGTTGAGTCACATAAGTGTATCTATCTATCTATCTATCTATCTATCTATCTATCTATCTATCTATCTATCTATCTATCTATCTATCTATCTATCTATCTATCTATCTATCTATCTATCTATCTATCTATCTATCTATCTATCTATCTATCTATCTATCTATCTATCTATCTATCTATCTATCTATCTATCTATCAAAACGTTTGGTACTTTAACTAAGTTACCATGGTAACACATCGTTCAGTCCTCTACCCGGACCCGTCTCACACTTTGCAATATTTGACAATATTGATTCATCGCGCTCAATTAACCGTGCTTTGTTAGTAACGGTAAATCATGAGAGGCGAGGAGAAAGGGGGACTCCATGTGGAGGGGGGGTGTGTGTGAGGTTCTTCCATGAAGTACATCAACAAATTACACAGTCGCTCATCAAACGGAATGAGTTTGTTTTTCTTCCTCCCACCCTCCCTCCAACCCCCCACATCCCCTTTGCTGACGTGAGTACACAGCCGAATCACACCTCTTCCTACCTCACCCTCACACTTATTTAGTTCCAGCAGTAGGGAAGCACGGCGTATTGATTGACAAGACCCCAGATTGGCAGAGATTCGCCCAAGATTCCGCGAATACCTGGGCTCTTGGCACCTGACATCACGGGGCCAGGTCAGATCGATGCACTCGGTACCAGGCTCCTTGTGTAAGTTTTACCTGCTGGGGGAGATGGAACATTCCAAGGAGGGGGAGGGTGGGGTGGAGGTGAGCAGAGTTTATCTGATTAAATACCCAAGCTTTTCAAGAACTTGATACCTGGGTGATGATATTCTGTAAGATAAAGCTGTTGATTCTTTTATTCTGGTCAAGCTATACTGTTGAATTGCTTTTTCAAGTTATTTCACTGAACAAAAGACTCGATTTAACACATTATATCACTTTTTTAAATATTTAAATGTAACTTTAAATGATTTTTATATTAGATGTATTTAGACGTGTTATGTTATGCCGTTAGTGAGTTTTAAAATGATGCCAAATTTTTTGTGCCAAAAGAGTGTTAAATGTTGAACACATTTTTTCTTCAGGGGTGCCCACAAAGTGCGCCCTTGGTGAACGCCTCCATTTAATTACGTCACCGATAGTACATTGTAATAATATAGAAGAAAAAAACCACGCAGCGTGAAAACTGAGCTATAAGATAGCTAGAGTGCGCGCTAAATCATATAGACTACTAATTGCTATCACGAAATAGACACTACACCATATTGAACGTCTTTTCACTATTCTGATTATCGCATAAATCTATGAACCTACCGGCTTTAAACTACCAATACTGTGGGGGTTTATAAACAGAAATATAAACAAGCAATTTACTGTGCCAAAAATAATTCTTTTAACTAAAAAAACTTTCATCTGTTATTCGATGTAGTTTAAAGTTTTTATCTTAAAATGTTTGTCGTAAGTCTTGTTTTATTATGAACATACATTAATTTTAATTTTTTTATTTTATATCAGAGTCGATATTTCTAAGCAGCCATTTTTTATTTGTTTACCGAGTCGAAAAGCTATGCGGTAAACCTCCGAAATACTGCCAACTAGGAACCTGGCGAATTCCGCATTTCTCACCGCTACGACATTCTAATATAATGATGTAATCGTGTGTCAATAATAAAATCAATAATTCTAAGCATTTTTCTGTCTTTATTTATTCTAGAGAAAAACTACACCTGCTAGACAAAAACAAAATCTATAAGCAGCGAATGGAAAAATGTTCGCGTCTCTGCAGCGGACATCCGAACTTGGGCGAATATTTCGATTTGTATGTCGCTGCAGCGAGTTTTCGGACCGGTGGGAGGCATACCGTTTAGATCTCCATAAACATGGCGGTACATATTTATTGTCCGATGTTTTAGCTCAATGAGCCCTCCAGTTATACTAGAGCCAAGTTGTGGTGAAGAGAGCCATAATCCGTTTGCTTATATGGTAAGAATAAAAAATTTCTAAAGAGCCTGACAATAATTCAATAGTTGATTTGACAGGATTCAATCACTCCATTGAATGCCCATTGAAGAGACACAAACGACTCTACGAGCCATATTTAGCCGGCATTTGTAGTAAATGCTAAAGGTATGAGACAAAGCAATATTATGAGTGAATTTTTTTAAAAAAGAGAGAGAGAGAGAGAACAACCGGCAAAACGATTGTCAATCTTTTTTTCTCGGAATGCATTCTTCGACCCCCGTCAACAACCTTTCAGAGTCTGTACAAATGCTCTGTAAGGCTGTAACCAACAGCAACCGTCGTCGTCTGACAACCAATGAAATGTCAGCAGCGTGACGTAATATCAACAGTCAACACAGAAACGTTTGATATGGTAGTTGACCTATTTAAAAGATAATTATTCATATATTTATTATAGATAAAAAAAATGACGAATACAAACATATCTTGAATAAAATTGATGAATGTATGTGACCTAAAAATATTCTTTTAAATGATTGCTTTTAGCTGTATCTGTTGTTATTGTGTGTGTATCTCTGTGTGTTAGCATCAGTGCTCGATTTAATTAAGAAAAAACAAGTGCCGGGGATTAACAAAATTTTCTGCAGAGCCGGGGATAAATGTCTACGGTTTCATCACCGGCTGGGATATATTATCTAAAGCAGAGCCGGGGATAAATGTCTATGGTTTCATCACCGGCTGGGATATATTACACTGGTAAACAGTGATTTCATTGCCAGTGATATTTGAATCATTTTATACAAAGTCAACTATGCTGATTTAGAATATGTAAGTGCTTTTGCTAGATTGTTTCTATTTTACGAGATAATTAAAATTAATTAAATAATGTATGCACCGTGTTTGAAAATTGTCAAGAATTGCATGAAGTAAAATAGTATACTAACAAATACTAGTGAAAATGTTAATAGTTTTGCAGAATTTTGCTTAAAAAGATATGTAATAGTGCTATAGAAGAAAACATTTTCATTTGAAAAACTAATTATGTCTAATTAATTAATTAATATGTTAATTGTCTATGGTAATGCATTAGCAAATCGCTGTTTGCTCGACTTCCTTTTGTGTGTGTCGTTGGGGCAATTGCGCTGGAGGCTCCAACTGTAGTCAGCCATCATATTATGTCCCATCTTCCTTGATATCTCTCCTCCATCACCCTCATATCCTGATGGAACCTCTCGCCTTGTTCCTCACTGAAGTCCCCAAGGTTGCCTGGAAATTTGTCTAAATGACTGTGCAGGTAATGTACCTTGATGCTTATATTTGCTCCAATGTTTCTGAAGTTAGCGAGCATATCTTGTACCAGTTTTTCGTAATTCTCTGCTTTGTTATTACCTAAGAAGTTCCTGACAACTGAAACAAAACTGTTCCATGAAGAAGCTTCAAGGTGATCCGTGAAATCTGTAAAATTTTGATCGTTGATGTGTTTTCGAATCTGAGGACCGTCAAAAATCCCAAAGCCTTAACAAATTGTTTCATTAAACCTAATTTGATATGAAGCGGTGGGAGAATGATCTTATTTTGTCAACCAGTGGCTTGTTGATGATATTTTCTTTACCTACAGTCATGGTTTCCCTTGCAGGCCGTGTCACTCTTGTCCAATGATCTTGCCTTGCCCTGCTATCCCAAAGGCACATGAAGCACGGGTATTTTGTGTATCCTGACTGCTACCCAAGCAAGAAGTTTACCATTTTTAGATCAACACAAATTGACCACTGATGCTCATAATAATAGACTTTCTGCAATACTGTTTTGATATTCTCATACTCTTCTTTAGGTGTTGTTGAGTGAGCAATAGGAAGAGATGCGTAACGGTTACCATTGTGTATCAGAACACATTTCAAGCTTCTGATGGAACTGTCTATAAAAAGACTCCAGTCTATGGAATAGTAGTCTTGTAGTCCCATTTGGAGCAGAAATCCAAGGATGTCATTACAGTAAACAAGATCTTCCTCTTGGCTGAAATATGGAAGAAGAAACTCTTCTCCTTTCCGATAAGAAATTTTTAAAATTCTTGTTTGAGAAAATTTCTGTCATTGAGCCTGGACGCTAAAAGCTCAGATGTTTGCTTGGGCATAGTTAGGTATCGTATCAGGTCATTTGAGTTCTTCTTGACTAAATGGTTGAGGTGTTGAAGAACTTCCATCATTATCGCTTCCACTTTTTTCACCTGCCAAAAACTCCAGATCTTGCCCCTCGTCAGAGTCTGATGGTGAAAGCTCTAATAATCCACTAAACACTGGTATAGGAACTTCACTGCTATGTGGAATTGGTCTCCTTGCAGATTCAAGATCAGGATAATCTCACTTAGATTTCTTGTGGCGATTGAAGCCTTTAACATTCACAATACAAAAATAGCAATCACCAAAATGGTCTTTCGGCTCTCGCCATACCATTGGTACACCGAAACTTAGACTTTTCTTCTCATCATTTGTCCACTGCCGTAGGCTCTCCACACAGTTTTTGCAGACCTTATGGGGAGCCTAAGACTTGTCTTGGTCTCCCAGCTTCACACCGAAATAAGCCAAATATGCCTGCTGCACAAATTCGATTATATTTCTTTGCTTTTCTATCATGTATTCTCCACAGATGTAACAGAATACATTCGGATTATGTTTGCAGCATCTTCGTGATGAACTCATGATGTCTGTAGAAAGCAGCTATAAAAGAGAAAAAACTAAACAAAGTTATAACTTGGTATAGTTAAATTAAACAACAGGCACCAAACCTATAGCATTTGTTTTACACAAAGGGTACAATCATATTTTCAAGGGTGTCCAATATCTCAGTAACTAGAGCCAATTCAGCAAAAGCAGTGGTAGTTTTGAAATCAGCACCCATGAATTGCTATAAATTCATTCCAACATTCTTGGCAACTCGCAAAAATTTTTTTTTTGTTGGGCTGTGTTATCTAAAGCAGAGCCGGGGATAAATGTCTATGGTTTCATCCCCGGCTGGGATATATTATCTAAAGCAGAGCCGGGGATAAATGTCTATGGTTTCATCCCCGGCTGGGATATATTATCTAAAGCAGAGCCGGGGATGACAGGTCTCAGTGCCGGGGATGACAGGTCTCAGAGCCGGGGATGACAGGTCTTAGTGCCGGGGATGACAGGTCTCAGTGCCGGAGATGACAGATAGGTCTCAGTGCCGGGGATGACAGGTCTCAGTGCCGGGGCCGGGGATGACAGGTCTCAGTGCCTGGGATGACAGGTCTCAGTGCCGGGATGACAGGTCTCAGTGCCGGCGATATCCCCGGCGGTAAATCGAGCCCTGGTTGGCATGTGTGTTTCCCGATGTTCAAAAATGTGGAGAGAAAAAAAAAGGGGAGGGGGGGGGGCTTAAAAGAAATGATGTTTTAACTCTGGACCAAGTTAATAAAAAAATAATTTAATAATGTCATTATGACCCAACCATCCAGACGTATTCTATTACAGTCTGACTGTAAGCATGACATAAACTCTGTCAGTCTGACTGTAAGCATGACATAGACTCTGTTAGTCTGACTGTAAGATTCACAAAGATTCTGTGAACAAGAAAACGTATAAAAGAAATCCTCAAAAAAACCTATAAAAACTTCCACTTTGAATCACCATGACAACAGTGACGCCGAGCCCTGATTAAGAAGTGGAGGGGGGTGGGGGTGAAGGTAAAGTTTTATGGCGGGAAATCCCGTTGTTTATTCTTTCTTATGTCTGGTCTGTCTTTCATAAAACAAATACAAACATTCCAGTAGAAGTTTTTTTTTATTTACCTGTCTGCCACCCCACCCCCCCTCCTACCCACACACGACTCACTGACGCAAGTAACTTTCCATCGGTACATTTTTATTACGAATGCTTCTTCCCCCCCCCCCCCCCCGAGCGCATTCATTTCTGAAGCCAGGCCCAACCGCACACTTAATGATGTCTGCCACGTGGAGGATTAAAAATATCAACAGGAAACTATTTCCTTCTCCCCCGACCTTCACCTTCTCCCCCCTCCCCTTCTTCTATATTCTATAGCAAGAACATGAACCATGTCTGACCAATCAAATCATCCCCCCACACCCCCTCTTCCCTTCCCCACTTTCCCTACAAATTATATTATGGAATCTCCGCTATGATATTCACAAGGAATTTCCTAAATTTTGTCCTCAATTTTGTTTCCCAATCCCTCCCCCCCCTCCCCTTAAAAAAATCAGGAGACCGCGACATCAGGAAATTCACTGATCTCTTTTTTTAGAACTATTTCTGGGGAAAACTGACTTGAGTTGATGTCAACTTGGAAACTGTCTTCGGGAATTTCCATTTCAATTAGTGTACACGTACTTTACGTACAAATGCTCATCGTGTATGTCGGGCAACATTTAAAACCGTGCTAAATATAGCCTGCAATGTATGTTGTTTGTTTTCAGTGGATGTCACCAAATTCACATAACATGACCGTTCTTATGGATTAGAAAATTGGGGCAATTTCCCAGGGGGCCCTTTCTCTCTAAGGGTAGTTTAGTATGGGGCCCACATATATCTCTGACAGTCACCGCTTAGCCCCCCTCCCCCCGCCCCAAACAGGTAAGAAAGCCTCAGATCAGAGCTCTAGTCTCTCTTCACATGTTTAAGTTCTGAAAGAGATTTTTTCCACCAGTGGTTGACAAACTTTTCAAGCTTAGCGACCAACTATAAGTTGTTTTTTTGTTTGTTTGACCCAGGACGAAAGAAAGAAAGAGAGTAAAACCGTCATTTTATTTGGGACTGTAGATTTTCGTTCCAATTTTACTCCACAGATCAACATATTTATTTTTAATTTAGGCCTACACAGAACTACAAAGTTGTAATATAGGCTTACACAGAACTATAGACTTGCAATATTGGCTTACACAGAACTATAGACTTGCAATATTGGATTACACAGAACTATAGATTTGCAATATAGGCTTACACAGAACTACAGAGTTGTAATATAGGCCTACACAGAACTACAGACTTGCAATATTGGCTTACACAGAACTACAGACTTGCAATATAGGCCTACACAGAGCTACAGACTTGTAATATAGGCTTACACAGAAATACAGACTTGCAATATAGGCTTACACAGAACTACAAAGTTGTAATATAGGCTTACATAGAACTACAGAGTTGTAATATAGGCCTACACAGAGCTACAGAGTTGTAATATAGGCCTACACAGAACTACAGAGTTGTAATATAGGCTTACATAGAACTACAGAGTTGTAATATAGGCTTACACAGAACTACAGAGTTGTAATATAGGCTTACACAGAACTACAGACTTGCAATATTGGCTTACACAGAACTACAGAGTTGTAATATAGGCTTACACAGAGCTACAGACTTGCAATATTGGCTTACATAGAACTACAGAGTTGTAATATAGGCCTACACAGAACTATATACTTGCAATATTGGCTTACATAGAACTACAGACCTGTAATATAGGCCTACACAGAACTATAGACTTGCAATATTGGCCTACATAAAACTACAGAGTTGTAATATAGGCTTACGCAGAACTATAGACTTGCAATATAGGCCTACACAGAACTATAGACTTGCAATATTGGCCTACATAGAACTACAGACTTGCAATATAGGCTTACACAGAACTACAGACTTGCAATATTGGCTTACATAGAACTACAGACTTGCAATATTGGCTTACATAGAACTACAGACTTGCAATATAGGCCAAAATAGCAACGTGCATTAACAGACTCACAACATCTGAGATACAATATATCTATAGTGCTTGCATTGGACCTAAAGAACAACAGAAAGATACAAAGGTAAGTCCCCACCGGTCGAAAATTCAGGTATCTAGACCAGGCGAATTCCGAATCTAACCCATGCAAATTCCGTATCCAGGCTTAGTAGATTCCGTTTCTAAGCCTAGTAAATTCCGTTTCTAGGCCTAGCAAATTCCGTATCTAGGCCTAGCATGTTCCGTATCTAACCAGGCGAATTCCATATCTAGACCAGGCAAATTCCGTATCTAGGCCTAGCAAATTCCGTATCTAGGCCTAGCAAATTCCGTATCTAGGCCTAGCAAAATCCGTACATATTTTGCTGCAAGTTTAAAAAAAAAACGAAATATTAATTCAAGTTTTGATTCCCTCTGCGAGGAAGCGATCGTTAGCATTTCCGTTGCTTGCAGATTTTTTTCCCCTCACAGGTGTAGTTTTATTTACAATTGAAAGCAAACCGTAACGTCTGCTAAGAAACATTAATTCGAATATTCTACATTAAAAATTAAAGAATTTCATTGCAGAGAAACATACGGAATTCTCGAGTTAATCTAGATTTTACTGGGTATCCATGGTAAACAAACCAAAATGGTTGCATGGAAACATCGACTCAAATGTCATAATTAACTTATATACGTATACATTATATACTTAAAAAAATACATTTAAAGAGGAAAACTTAAACAGAATCGGACAGTGGATGAAAGCTAATAGTTAAACAAAATTTCGCTCGGCTTATAGCTTATTTATATCTGCTTATATCTGCAGCTCCACTTATCGGTTGAAAAACCAAATTGATTGATCTATTGTTAAAAATTTTATTTACAGGTAAACAAGACACAAATGTGATGTAGCCCTATCAAGGACTACCACTTTATAGTATATATATATATATATATATATATATATATATATATATATATATATATATATATCAATGCACATTCCAGTTGTATTATAGCTCAGTTTTCGCTGTTTTCAGTTCGGCGATGTAGGTTTCTAAGCTGCACAAATAAACCACCTACACACATATTTTAGTTTTTTTTTTATTATAATTTAAAATAATTGATCTATCATATAGGCGACATTTTCTTATAGCTATATGGCTAAAACATTATCTAGACCTGGGTAAAACTGTATCTAACTTAACAGCCCCGCGCAAGACCAAACACATTCATTTATATGTACATAGACACAGAGAGAGAGAGAGAGAGAGAGAGAGAGAGAGAGAGAAGCGCGTGGCACAGGGTAAACAGGTAAGAGTTATAATTTGTAATGTGTAATTTACGAAGCGCTAGATAAATATTGGGAAAATAAAGAAGCCATTTTATTTGAAACTTGGCTGAAAAAAAAATAAAAAATAAATAAATAAAAAAGAACCCAGTTTGGTGTAGAGGTGGTGATGTCAAGATGCTCAACTGATTTCACTAAATGTAGCCACAACAAACAATCCACAGTTTAATAATGTACACAGGTCGTGAGTGAATCTGAAGGTTCATTGTGACATAAAAAGAGATAACAATAACAGTTTACAATCAGCGGCGGCAGCTAATAAGTCCCAACTCTTGAAGTGGATAGGAATATAACAACGTTATATTAATCTTCAGCAGCTGGACGGATCCGCTGCTGGTGCACAGAGTTTAGTTTAAACAGCTGTTGTTTGCAAATGATACAATGAAGTAATGATTTTTTTTTTCATGGAATTTATGTCAAAACATTAGTTCATTATAAAGAAGTGTTATGTTATATACATTAGTTCAATCTAAAGAAGTGTGATATACCTTAGTTCAATCTAAAGAAGTGTTATATACATTGGTTCAATCTAAAGAAGTGTAATATACATTAGTTCAATCTAAAGAAGTGTGATGTACAGTAGTTCCATCTAAAGAAGTGTTATATACATTAGTTCTATCTAAAGAAGTGTTGTGTACATTAGTTCAATCTAAAGAAGTGTTGTGTACATTAGTTCAATATAAAGAAGTGTGTTGTACATTAGTTCAATCTAAAGAAGTGTGATGTACATTAGTTCAATCTAAAGATGTGTAGGCATACGTTATTAATTCAATCTAAAGAAGTGTGATGTTATATATTATTTATATAGTTCTACTCGGATATTTTTTACTTTCAATTTTGTTTAAATATATCCCTCAGTTCATTCATCCACTTACCCTCCAACCCAAATTGCCTTTTTGACTTGACCGTTACATCTGTCCGCATGTTTTTTTTCGGCCGTCTACCTGTCTATTTGTCTTCCTGCTTGTCTGACACTCAATAAGTTTACCTGCATGCATGTCTATCAGACTACCTGCCTGTCTGTTTGTCTTTCTGTCAGTACGTCTACTCCCATGCATGGCTTTCAGTCGGCATGTCTGTCTGTTCATACGTCATTGTATCATTGTCTGTTCATACGTCATTGCATGATTGTCTGTTCATACGTCATTGCATGATTGTCTGTTCATACGTCATTGCATGATTGTCTGTTCATACGTCATTGCACGTCTGGCTGTTCATACGTCATTGCATGCCTGTCTGTTCATACGTCATTGCATGATTGTCTGTTCATACGTCATTGCATGATTGTCTGTTCATACGTCATTGCACGTCTGGCTGTTCATACGTCATTGCATGCCTGTCTGTTCATACGTCATTGCATGTATGTCTGTTCATGCGTCATTGCATGTCTGTCAATCAATCTGCTTGTCTATTGCGGCTGCCTGTCTGACTGCGCGTCCTCTCGATTAATTATGTAATTCTGATTGTTTACCTGATTGTCAATATTTTCATCAGTCTTACCAGCGAATTCTCGTCCCCTAAACACACACACAAACAAACACAGACCTACAAACACACACATAAACAAACACACACACACACACACACAACACACACACACTATTAACACACGACTACTCCACTTTACCCACAAAGAACATTTGCTCCAGTTAAACCAAAAAAACTAACCAATCATCAACATATCTATGACGTATCTCCCGATCCATCATCACAACGAGGCCAAAATACAACTTACCACGCACAACGTAAAAAAACTATCATCATTTTTTTATACCACAGGTCGTGTGGTACACCCAGGCAGACGCCAGTCAGACGTACGGTGACTTCTGCTGAAAAAAAAAGATCTGAACCTCACCGCCTTGCCAAGCACTGTACGACCTTATGACACCAGGACACCAATAAACTGTCAGTCTTGAACCCCATGGCCCGAGGGGAGGGGTGGGGGAAGGATGACTAAATGATCAAGGATCGTGTTGCAATCAGTTTCTGTTGGTTGACTGACTGCATCATTGGATGACCGGGAGATGTGCGTCTTGTCTATTATTATATGAGCTGGAGAATATTGACTTTGTCTGGTTGACTGAATCTTTCAACTGTTAACTTCTTCTACTTTCACATCCGGAGAAAATTTCAAAGAAAAAAAAACAAAAGCAATCAAGATCTGTACAACATTAAATAAAATATACAAAATGAGCGACGGCCATTAGGAAGAAATTATTTGTCATATTGTCTTTAAACTTTGGACAGAGAGAGAGAGAGAGAGAGAGAGAGAGAGAGATGGAGACAGGCAGACATAGACAGAGACCCATTACAGAAAGTGTAATATATGCCACACAGTCACTTTACTTGAGTTTCGTATTTAGTTCTAGTGACGCCCTATGGTGGAATCTTAAAATTCCGCCCCATTTATACATTAAATAGTTTAAAGTGGTGAAAATGCTGCCATTGAACGGTAATAAACTAAATGCCACTCCCGTACCGCACCCATCTCCTTCCGCTAGCTTACGCCACTACAGTCCCCCTGTCCAGTGGCGCAACCGGGGGGGGGGGGTTGCGCAACCAGGCCAAATCATCAATACATAATTAATGTTATAAAGTTACAAAAAAAGACTGTCAAACTGTCTTTTTTTCATAATGTGAGCCCCCCCCCCCAGCATTTTTCGCTGGTTGCGCCACTGCCCCTGTCATTACAATAGTATCAACTCAAAAAGTAAATACTGACGACATGCGAGAGTACATATAGAATGAATAGCAGGGACCCGAGACATCATTCACTTATAACAACAACAAAAAAAAGTCCAATTTACTTCATTCAAACATACAAATAATAATGACAGCTAGGTTACTGAGATCTGTAAACTGTAAAACGTACAGCCATTTTACCTTGAAAAATATTCGTTGGCGTATAACAACAAAATGGAGATGTAAGAAAACCTCAGAAAACGTAGAAATTAAAATGAATAGATCGAGGTGGGTTGGGCTCACAGACAGAATGGAAACAAACAGAGGCAGAAAGACAAATAGATGATGTTAAAGTTGATGATAATAGAATGGAGGGCTAAGTAAGTAAGCAGCAGATGGAGAGATGAGGTCGGCTAAGTAGCCTTAGGAGTGAGAGAGTGGAGGAAGAAAGCCATGAATAGGGGAAAGTGGAAAGAAGTAATAATGAGGACCAGAGCCCTAAATGTGCTTTAGAATGGCAGGGGCGGATCCAGCTCAAATTCTGACCGTCTTCCAATCACGTTTCTAGAAAGCCCCCCCCCCCCCAATTAACATAAGATCGACTGGTTGCCACTAAAACAAATTGTCATTCTTTATTTCTGACCGGCTTCCGGAAGACTGTGGAAGCCTGCCTGGATCCGCCCCTGAATGGGTCAGTATACCAGCCAGAGTCCTAAATGGGCTGCAAAAAAATTGAAACATTATTTAAATTGAGAAAAGTATTTTACATTTCGAATCATTTCAAAGTATGATAAAATTAAAACGGAAACAAATACTAGAGATACGGTATAAGTTATACTCACCACAAAGTTTCCACAGTAAGAATTAAATGGATTTCTTTTATTTTAATGAAAAGTGACCAACCAAAGCAAGAAATAATGTTAATGGCTTACAGCTTTACAAAGCAGTAATATCTCTAAAGTTAGAGTTGATTGATTTGCCAAAAAAAGGGAATTTAAAAAAGAAATAAAAAGCTTGAAGGAAGTAATCCGTCAAAAGTTTTGTACATGGAAGGAAATAAAAAGATGATGATGGAGGCGGAAGCTGGAGGCGTTATCACTCAGATATAGACCGAAATCATCGGTAATTCCCGCAAACAGTCACAACAAAAAAATTACTTGATTTTAATACGTAGAGAGTAACTTGATGTAGAAATACTCAGAGAGTAACATGATGGAAAAAATACTCAGAGATTAACATGATGGAAGAAATACTCAGAGAGTAACTTGATGTAAGAAATACTCAAAGATTAACATGATGGAAGAAATACTCAGAGAGTAAATTGATGGAAGAAATACTCAGAGAGTAACTTGATGGAAGAAATACTCAGAGAGTAACTTGATGGAAGAAATACTCAGAGAGTAACTTGATGTAAGAAATACTCAGAGAGTAACTTGATGGAAGAAATACTCAGAGAGTAACTTGATGTAAGAAATACTCAGAGAGTAACGATGTAAGAAATACTCAGAGAGTAACTTAGTGGAAGAAATACTCAGAGAGTAACTTGATGGAATAAATCTCTTTCGTTAATTGATGTACATTTTTGAGCTAATTTCGTTGCGTTGATTTTGTGTACTGCCTCCGTTATGGATTAGTTTCAAAGACCTAAGTTCTACACAACGTTTCCCTTTTGCCGCACGCACACACACACGCACACAAACACACTCCAGACATTTTTCCTGTGACTCCAACACACTCCTCCAATTTCTGTTACTTAGTTCTTTATTTTTTTTTAATTATTTTTTAAATTCAGGTTGTTAAACAAAAATAAAATAAACAAACACACAAACATAAACATAATTAGACATTTGATACTCCGAAATAAATAAATAAAGCCCAAATTTATATTGAAATAGAAAAATAAAAACCAGAGCGGGGAAAAAAAAAAGGAAACGAAGAAAGGTGATTGACCTGTTAGCTGTAAGATTTCTTGTGCACTAGTTTCTAGTTCTCTGTCTGTGTGTGTGTGTGTGTGAGTGTGTGTGTGAGTGTGTGTGTATGTGTGGGTGTGTGTGTGTGTGTGTTAGTAGAAAAGGCACTGGTAGAGGATCATTGCCTATATATACAACCGAATCCGTTGTCTGACAATTAAAAGCTCCCCACCCCCTTAGATTATCCCGTTACACCTGCCTGTTGTCCTATAAGCACTAAGACAGATCTGTTTTTTTTTTTATATTTACACAATCATATATACATGTATACATACATACATACATACATTCATGCATACATACATACATACATACATACATACATACATTCATACATGCATGCATACATACATACATACATACATACATTCATGCATACATACATACATACATACATTCATACATGCATACATATATACATACATACATACATTCATGCATACATACATACATACATACATACATACATACATACATACATACATGCATACATACATACATAATCTAATACATAAAAGTATATAATATATGTCAGTTATCTAATCTGATCATTCCACCTCTACCTTCAAAACACATTCCAACATCTTTACCATCAACCCATCGCACATCCGTCTGTTGTTGTTTGTTTAACCAGCACTCATTCCTTCTGTCTGAAAAATACTTTGGTGTCTCATTCCTACCAAAATATATATTAAAAAGAAAAAAAACATTTTTATGTTTTCTCCAATTGACCGAAGGAAAGGTGTTCTTGATCGGAAACACGACATGAGTAATAACAATTTCAAAAGTCATTTTTTTTTTAAAAAAAAGCCTTACCCTATTCTACCCTCACCCAGCCAGACCCACCCTACCCTCACCCAGCCAGACCCACCCTACCCTCATCCAGCCAGACCCACCCTACCCTCACCCAGCCAGACCCACCCTACCCTCACCCAGCCAGACCCACCCTACCCTCACCCAGCCAGACCCACCCTATCCTACAATTTTTTTTTCCAACGCGGAAGATAACACACTTTGAATTTATTTAGGCAGGTCCAACTCTATAATGATAATAAAAAAAATATATATATACACACAAAGTGTTGCATTGTTGTGAAGAGTTGTAAACAAACAAACAAAAGTAAAACCTCCGTCACCCGTAGTACCTCTCCCCCCCTCCCCCCCTCCCCCCCCCACTCCGATCCGATCATCAAATGGATGACACAACCACCACACAGATCCAAGTACAATTTAGGCCTCTCCACAGTTTGCCCGATTTTAAGAACGGGGGCTGGGTCACCTCGACTTTCCAAGCTGCATAATTTTTTTATTCGGTCACGACCTTAACTGTATATTTTTTTTTGTTTTGTTGATGGGTTCTCTGCGCCCCCCTCCCTTCCTCTCTCTCTCTCTCTTTCTCTCTCTCTCTCTCTCTCTCTCTCTCTCTCTCCATCTTCTATTGAACGTTTCAAAGCCTGGTTTTTTTATTGTCTGGGATTTAAAAGAATTGAAATATACGTCACATATGTATATGTCACTAGATTTGGTCGTCACATTCAGTGTAGTTTAAAAATACCTCATTGTAAACCATTTCTTGATCACACACTACGTCATTTGTCGTAATGCCATTTAATTTTCTTTTCTTTTACATAATGTATCTTTGACTTTTTTTTTTTTGACATAGCTTTTGACATAATTTGTCACAGTCTGTTGCACATTTTTGTCACAGCCCCCTTCTTGCCCTCCCCTCCCTCCTCATTATGACATTTAATTGTTACAACTTACCGACACAACTGTTATTATGTATATATGTGGTATCCTTGAATAGCGTTCTCCATAGATGTTTGGGGGGGGGGGGTAGTGGGGCTTACCAAAAGTATACAACGGCACCCTATTCAAATTTAAAAGGAATTAATTATTGGAGTTTCGGGAATGGGGGTTGGGGGGGGGGGTAGTTCTACCATTAAAATTGTTCACAGATTGACATATTTCTTAGTCACAATTGCAACCTATTGTATTTATATTGAAACAAAGCTCGTCTGGAAAATAAAATCTGGGTCAATGAACTCTCTGTCTGATGTCAGACACGCCATCATATTAGGCTGGTCTGAAGACCGTGTCGACCTGAGCAGTCACATATGTGGGTCAGTGATAGGGGGGTGGGGGTGTAGGGGTTTTAGGTGGTGCGGGTCGTGGGTGACTTCTGGTGAGGACCGCAGCGTTCCGGAAGTGGATAAAGTCTCGAAGATCAAACTGAGACCATGTGACATAAGGCCATCTATGATTGGATGAATAAAATGATATGAAAAATGTATAAGTTGAATCTTCATCCATCGAGAAGTAATAAAATGTTGGGACAGTCTATTTGATCATAGAATGCAACCACTCTACCCTCTAGGCTTTGCGCCTTCATGCTCGCCGAGCTCGCGCGCGCACACACACACATTACAACAGAGCGCGCATATGTTTAATTTAGAATGCCGTTATGTTGTGCACGCTAATTTCAACCTCATTTCAAAGTTGTGCACTGCACAGCCAGTATCTTTTCTCGCACACCGCCAATATCTGTTCCCGCACACAGCCAATATCTTTTCCCGCACACAGCCAATATCTTTTCCCGCACACCGCCAATATCTGTTCCCGCACACAGCCAATATATTTTCCCGCACACAGCCAATATATTTTCCCGCACATAGCCAATATATTTTCCCGTACAAAGCCAATATCTTTTGCCGCACACCGTTAATATCTTTTACCGTACACAACAAATATATTTATCCGCCCACATTCAATACCTTTTCCCGCACACGTTCAATACCTTTTACCGCACACATTCAATAACTTTTACCGCACACAGTCAATGTCCCTTTTCCGCACACAGTCAATATCCTTTCCCGCACACAGCCAATATCCTTTTCCGCACACAGCCAATATCTTTTGCCGCACACAGCCCTCATAAAATGAGAAAGAACTTTGAGCCTAACCTGTATTGGTGTCATTAGTATTTTGTTCTCATTTGTGCATTGACCTGTCTCATCTTTAGAACTTTGTTTTCTCTTCTACAGACGTGGTCAAACTATGGCGCGCTATCCATTAGTCCGTTAGTCTGTTAGTTCCAACCTGCGCTCCACTCCCGTCCACTCCCTCCCATAACTGACGTTTACATTTAATTTAAACTACTTCGTGCAAACAATCCATTCATCTGCTATAGGTCGGGGCTCTTGCGGCCCGCGATACAAACTATTTGCCCATCCCTGGTCTATTATGTAATATCGTACGATGA
Organism: Bulinus truncatus; assembly: GCA_021962125.1. NCBI lineage: Eukaryota > Metazoa > Mollusca > Gastropoda > Planorbidae > Bulinus > Bulinus truncatus. The sequence continues at coordinate 18,363,551 of JAGDYQ010000001.1, read as the reverse complement.
CCGGATTTTTTCTGAGGGTAACCTGTGATTCAAAAGTAGGCTTGGAGTACCGCCTGCGGGGGGGGGGGCTAGTTGGGAGAAATTGTGTTCAAAGACACGCGCTTATGGAAGCACAAATAAATAGTTCATTAGTGTACGTTAGAAACTTGGTGACACTGCACTGTACGTACCCGCCGCAGCCTAACACTATGTTACACTAATCAGGAATTACTTGTGAGAGTATAGAAGTACTTGCAGTGTTTGATGGGTACTTTAATGATAGATATAGAGTCTGCGGTTTAAGATGCACAAGCCGGAACCTTATTCGGGGACGGTGATGGGATAACAGTTATGGCCGTATCAATGATGAAACAGCAGTGATGGGGATTTCAATGATTGGGGGGGGATGATGGCGGTCTAAAACTGGGGAAATCATGGGGGAAACTGGGACATCTACTCACGGTAACTAACATATTTAATGTAATCTCATCTATCCGGCTATGCGTATTATCTGGATTGATGTAAAATAAAATAACAATAAAAATAAAAAAGGGAAGAATTTACTTTACCAAACAAAGCATTGCAGCCGAAGTCTGCTATTTTTATTTTTAATTTGTATGAAATGAAAATTCTGTGAACTGCAGGGTTGGGCCTTAAGGCGCTCAGCGGAGCACTGCCATAAAAATCAAAACATAGAATTTAAAACATACAATAATTATCTGTGTCTCACCACCTCAAATACAGTTTTAAATTTGTTTTTACATATATTTTGTAGAAAAAATATATGTACGTCACACGAATCATACAGTATGTCACACGAATCATACAGTATGTCACACGAATCATACAGTACGTCACACGAATCATACAGTATGTCACACGAATCATACAGTATGTCACACGAATCATACAGTACGTCACACGAATCATACAGTATGTCACATGAATCATACACATATTTTTACCCTTTAAGCAAATAAAAATAAATAAAAATCTGAATGTACATTCAGTCGGACAGACAAACAAAGGGGGTAGGGTGGGGGGTGGGTTGGCTAAAACCCGATAACATGTTAGTGACCCCTTTCGGATGCAATAATCAGCTGTAAAATAACGTTAGCTATTTGTGGAAATATAAAATAAAAAGTTGGGGGGGGGGGGGAGGAGCCTGAGACTGAGGCAATGAGAGACAGAATGACAGACAGACAGTCAGGCTGACATATAGACGACAGACATACGTAAAGAAGAACAGAATGACAGACAGACAGTCAGGCTGACATATAGACGACAGACATACGTAAAGAAGAACAGAATGACAGACAGACAGTCAGGCTGACATATAGACGACAGACATACGTAAAGAAGAACAGAATGACAGACAGACAGTCAGGCTGACATATAGACGACAGACATACGTAAAGAAGAACAGAATGACAGACAGACAGACAGGCTGACATATAGACGACAGACATACGTAAAGAAGAACAGAATGACAGACAGACAGTCAGGCTGACATATAGACGACAGACATACGTAAAGAAGAACAGAATGACAGACAGACAGACAGGCTGACATATAGACGACAGACATACGTAAAGAAGAACAGAATGACAGACAGACAGTCAGGCTGACATATAGACGACAGACATACGTAAAGAAGAACAGAATGACAGACAGACAGACAGGCTGACATATAGACGACAGACATACGTAAAGAAGAACAGAATGACAGACAGACAGACAGGCTGACATATAGACGACAGACATACGTAAAGAAGAACAGAATGACAGACAGACAGTCAGGCTGACATATAGACGACAGACATACGTAAAGAAGAACAGAATGACAGACAGACAGTCAGGCTGACATATAGACGACAGACATACGTAAAGAAGAACAGAATGACAGACAGACAGTCAGGCTGACATATAGACGACAGACATACGTAAAGAAGAACAGAATGACAGACAGACAGTCAGGCTGACATATAGACGACAGACATACGTAAAGAAGAACAGAATGACAGACAGACAGTCAGGCTGACATATAGACGACAGACATACGTAAAGAAGAACAGAATGACAGACAGACAGACAGGCTGACATATAGACGACAGACATACGTAAAGAAGAACAGAATGACAGACAGACAGACAGGCTGACATATAGACGACAGACATACGTAAAGAAGAACAGAATGACAGACAGACAGACAGGCTGACATATAGACGACAGACATACGTAAAGAAGAACAGAATGACAGACAGACAGACAGGCTGACATATAGACGACAGACATACGTAAAGAAGAACAGAATGACAGACAGACAGACAGGCTGACATACAGACGACAGACAAACGTAAAGAAGAACAGACAGACAGGCGATGATCAGATCGGTTATTGAACTTCAAATCAACAATTGTGAAGAAAACTGAAAAAAAAAAACCAAACAATTTCGACCCCCCCCCCCTTTCACTTCCTTCTTTAAACAAAAGTATCTACCTACCTGGCGGCTGTCAGGTACACAACAGTATCAGGTAATGAGGTGGTGGTGGTGGTGGGGGTGGGGGAGGGGGGAGAGACCCGAGGCTCGGTAAAGATGAATCATTATTACCTCATGTGTGATGTCAGACTGACCTTTACTTGAAAGAAAGTGATTAACCATTCTGGATGTGAAGCTTCTTGTCCTCGAGGTGGAGGGGCACGGGAAGGGGGGGGGGTGTAATTTTTTTTTTCTTTTAAGAATAGATTCATGATTTATACCGGTGGGTAATAATATATTTTAAAGTACAAATATTAGTCATTTCGATTACTTGCAAGCAATAACGTAATGATATCTAATAATCCAATGAAAACATCTGTCTGGTTTGTTAGAAGAGTATTAGTACTGTTTTATTTATTTTAATACACATACATTATTATGGTTTATTACTTTAAATATGAGTACAAGCATATTAATCTGATTTGTTACTTTTAACACAATACAAACATGAGCGTGGTTTACATTTTTTAGTATAGAAACACTAGAAGGTTTATTTCGTTTAATATACATGTGCATTGTACAAACATAATAATGTTTTATTTACTGTTATTACAATACAAATATTACAATGGTTTATTCCATTTAATACATACAGTAAAAATAAAATCATTCCGATAGCCGGACCATTTTAAAATTTATTTAATAATAAAAAAAATAAAAGATACTAATTTAACAGGAGCCGCAATAAACTGAACCAAGAGTCGCACTAAGAGCCGCATAAAGAGCCGAAATAAGCTGAACCAAGAGCCGCACTAAGAGCCGCAATAAACTGAACCAAGAGCCGCACTAAGAGCCGCGTGTGGCCACCATTGAATTTAACTTTACTCGCTCGGAAAGTACAAACACATACGCTTTCCTTTAGTTAACTGTAAATTGACCCTGATGCCCTAACTGTCGAATCAGTTTATTTAATTTGTTAATTACATATTTAGTCTCTTAACGAAACTAAAAAATAAAAATAAGAGGGGGGGAGCGGGGGAGCGGGGGGGGGAGGGGCTGGGGTCTTATTTCTTACCTAAGGAAAAAATGTCCAGGGCAGAAACGCATGTTTTGGTTTACTACATAAATAATAGACTTAATCGATTAACTTGATTACATTTTTGTTCGGTTAACGATGGTTTTCCAGTTACGTCGCAAACCAAGGAACAGTATATATATATATATATATATATATATATATATATATATATATATATATATATATATATATATATTATAAATTCAATTCACATTTTGAACCAACACTCAATAAGATAATAAATAAATAAACAACAGGTGAATACAATGTTGTTGTTGTTTTCCATTGGACAAGACATTCTTTTCTACCTACGATGACCTTTTGAAAGCGGATACTTTTTCTCATAGTCACAAAAACACAACACTTTTATCACTAACGTACGCCGCAACATTCCGCAGACTCCATTACGGCCATCTTGGTCAAAAACCAACGAGACAACTATTAAGACAATAAGTAACACAATCAGTAAGACAATCAGCAAGACAACCAATAAGACAACCAATAAGACAAAATATAAGATAAGCAATAAGACAACCAGTAAGACAACCAGTAAGACAACCAGTAAGACAACCAGTAATACAACTAATAAGACAACCAATAAGACAACATTTAAGACAACCAGTAACACAACCAGTAAGACAATCAGCAAGACAACCAATAAGACAACCAATAAGACAACATTTAAGACAACCAATAAGAGAACATTTAAGACAACCAGTAACACAACCAGTAAGACAATCAGCAAGACAACCAATAAGACAACCAATAAGACAACCAATAAGGCAACATTTAAGACAACCATTAAGACAATCAGCAAGACAACCAGTAAGACAATCAGCAAGACAACCAATAAGACAACCAGTAAGACAACCAGTAAGACAATCAGCAAGACAACCAATAAGACAAACAATAAGACAACCAGTAAGACAACCAGTAAGACAAACAATAAGACAACCAATAAAACAACCAGTAAGACAACCAGTAAGACAACCAATAAGACAACCAGTAAGACAAACAATAAGACAACCAATAAAACAACCAGTAAGACAACCAGTAAGACAACCAGTAAGACAACCAATAAGACAACCAGTAAGACAACCAATAAGACAACCAGTAAGAATACCAGTAAGACAACCAAAAACAAATTGATAAGTACGTCATGTTTCAATAGTATAGGACGACCTATTTATGAAGCAGGAACACATATTATCACGTTCAGTGTAAGAGTACATCAACAAATTTATTCCTTACATTTCATCTTCATCACCCCCTAGTCCTAGACTTAATTATTCCTAGTGCTCCTAAGATTCAGGGCCGTCTGGAGGGGGTAACCGGTCAACTCGTCGGGGGGCGCAGAGTATTTGAGACGCCGACGCTGTCCGAAAACTGCAATTAAATGACATGGAACTATTGGTCCTCTGATGTTCAGTGATCGTCTGTTGCCCTATCCGGGGCGGGGGGGGGGGCAAGACTTTCCAGCGGCGTGCCTGATATTTTGACCTAGATAAAACAAAGGGGAGTTAACTAAATGTCCACCTTCTGTAGGATGGTCTTTGATAGATTAAAAAAAATATAATTGTTTAATTATGATGTGGTGCTCTCATGCCCCCTTCCCTAAGATTACTATAACGATGCAACTCTGAAGAACAGTACAATTCATATAACCACTTGTCCATTAGCAGGCTTGACCGTTGAGGGTGGGGGGAGGGGGAGTGGGCGGACATCAGTGGGTGACACTATCGGGAATTGGTACCTCCATTCCTTACTAAGTCACCTCACTAGAGTCGCCACATCATGACCAGTCCATCATTTAATCTTCAAAATCCAGTTCTTTCTAGGGCGGCCTCTCTTTGTCCCGCGCTCCACTCATCGATTCATTGCATTAATGTATTACTCAGGGTACCGCGGCGTGAGGAATGCCCGAACCAAGTCAACTTTACCTTTCTTTTTTTTTTTTGTTGTTTGTTTACCAGGGGTGGTTCGTGTGGGCCAACCAGGCAGCTAGTTATCTCATCGATCTAGGTATTGGTCTAGTCACGGTCTAGTGCTCAATGCATGAGATATGCAGCACTTTTCTTAAGGACCTGGTCTCAAATGCCAGCATCCTTCTATCTGTCTCAGCATGTAGTGTCCGAAATTCACATCCGTAGAGCAAGATGGGGGGTTAATTAGTAATTTGTGCATCTTGTACTTGGTGTCGAAGCTAATGGCCCTCATTTTCCAGATCCCATCGAGACTGGTCATCAGAGCCATAGATGTTGAGATTCTTTTGCGAATCTCAGACAAGTGGGAGCGTTCAGCCCTAGCACCTGCGGCCTTTCACCTCTTCCTGACGTTCACCATTGTTTTGTGGTTGTTTCTGCTTTGCTGTCGATCGTAACTGTTCTTAGTGATAATTTCCATCCCGTTAGGCAAGGGCGCTGTATGGTGGAGAATTTTTTTTGGGGGGGGGATGGGTGGGGGTAGGGGTGGCAACTATTCAATACTTGTATTGCCTGATCCCCCATTTTCTCGTGTTTCTGTCCACATTGCTAAAAATAGCTCATTAGTAATAAAAGGAAATACGCATTCACCCATTCACAGTTAATTGAATTCAATATCGCGAAAATAAATTACTGTCTGAACGGATTTTCCCGTTACTAGTTTATTGTCTTATGTGTGTATTTGTGTGTGTGTGTGTGTGTGTGTGTTTGCTATTTTTTTATTTTTTTTACAAAGAGCGGTATATTGTAGGAATCACAGAATATAAATGGCACATTATGTCCAAATTCTCTATGACTGTTTTCAACTCTTTATTGTTTTTCAGTGCCTAATTCGTGTACTGGATTATTATTATTGATTTCAATTGAACTATTTGAATGCTTCATTTACTTTTTTTTCCCTTTATCTTCCTCGTGCCTGTGTTTCGGCCAATGTTGACCACAATGTTGACCAAAATGTTGACCAAGAGGTCAGTTCAGGTTGGAGTCATAGTCTTCTTTCACTTCTCGATCACACGACTCAAGTTATCGGTAATAAAACACAACGTTAGAACCACTCATATTGAGAATTAACCCAATTTATCATTTTGTTTTGTTTTTTTTTAAAGTTAAAAAAAAAAAAAAGTACGATGCCAAATAAAACGGTGCATGATAACTGTAGTGGCCTCTTTAGTATCATATGACATTAAAAAAAAAAAAGATTTATTAGCTAAACGGTGCACCGTAATTTTTTTTTCTCCACATTTTTTTTTACGATGAGGTGGTAACAGTGATGAGGGTAACAGTGATGAGGGTAACAGTGATGGGGGTGACAGTGATGAGGGTAACAGTGATGGGGGTGACAGTGATGAGGGTAACAGTGATGAGGGTAACAGTGATGAGGGTAACAGTGATGAGGGTAACAGTGATGAGGATGACAGTGATGAGGGTAACAGTGATGAGGGTAACAGTGATGAGGGTAACAGTGATGAGGGTGACAGTGATGAGGGTAACAGTGATGAGGGTAACAGTGATGAGGGTAACAGTGATGGGGGTGACAGTGATGAGGGTAACAGTGATGAGGGTAACAGTGATGAGGGTAACAGTGATGGGGGTGACAGTGATGAGGGTAACAGTGATGAGGGTAACAGTGATGAGGGTGACAGTGATGAGGGTAACAGTGATGAGGGTGACAGTGATGAGGGTGACAGTGATGAGGGTAACAGTGATGAGGGTAACAGTGATGGGGTGACAGTGATGAGGGTGACAGTGATGAGGGTAACAGTGATGGGGGTAACAGTGTTGAGGGTAACAGTGATGAGGGTAACAGTGATGAGGTAACAGTGTGATGGGGGTGATAGTGATGAGGGTAACAGTGATGAGGGTAACAGTGATGAGGGTAACAGTGATGGGGGTGACAGTGATGAGGGTGACAGTGATGAGGGTAACAGTGATGAGGGTAACAGTGATGAGGGTAACAGTGATGAGGGTAACAGTGATGAGGGTAACAGTGATGGGGGTAACAGTGATGAGGGTAACAGTGATGGGGGTAACAGTGATGGGGGTGACAGTGATGAGGGTAACAGTGATGAGGGTGACAGTGATGAGGGTAACAGTGATGAGGGTAACATTGATGAGGGTGACAGTGATGAGGGTAACAGTGATGGGGGGGACAGTGATGAGGCTAACAGTGATGAGGGTGACAGTGATGAGGGTAACAGTGATGGGGGTGACAGTGATGAGGGTAACAGTGATGGGGGTGACTGTGATGAGGGTAACAGTGATGGGGGTGACAGTGATGAGGGTAACAGTGATGAGGGTGACAGTGATGAGGGTAACAGTGATGAGGGTAACATTGATGAGGGTGACAGTGATGAGGGTAACAGTGATGGGGGGACAGTTATGAGGGTAACAGTGATGAGGGTGACAGTGATGAGGGTAACAGTGATGAGGGTAACAGTGATGGGGATGACTGTGATGAGGGTAACAGTGATGGGGGTGACAGTGATGAGGGTAACAGTGATGAGGGCTGCAGTGATGTGTGTATCAGTGATGGGGGAGGGAAACAATGGTGGGAGTAACTGTGCTGTGGTAACAAAGATGTTGTAGTGAAGGATGATGGTGTGTGACTATATTTGGTTCAGTGGGTGGCGGGTGGGGAGGGGGTGGTGTTTTAACCTTAATGCCAGGCACAACAAACACAAATGAAAAGATTTGACGAGACAGCTCGTCATAACATTTTATTCGCAGCCATTGAAACAGTGTCGTGTGGAGATTTGTCCAGTTTGGGTTTATTGTCGTCTGAGTCTTTTGTTTTGCTTTCTTTTGTTTTCTATGTTTTTATTAATTTTTTTTTTACTCCTGTTTTGCTTTGTCTAATGGGGTCTACATCCTACACCCTGGCGTGTTTGGCAGGATATTCCAAAATGTGTCACAATAGAAATGCCAGTAGCGTAAATATAGGGAAGGGGTCAGATTTTTGAGGGTGAGGGGGTTGCCCGCCAAGGGCGGCATTTATTTTGCTTCTATTTTGGGCGGCATCTACTGTACATAAGTAATAGTGGACACTGAAAAGGGGCGGCATCTACTGTACATAAGTAATAGTGGACACTGAAAAGGGGCGGCATCTACTGTACTTAAGTAATAGTGGACACTGAAAAGGGGCGGCATCTACTGTACTTAAGTAATAGTGGACACTGAAAAGGGGCGGCATCTACTGTACTTAAGTAATAGTGGACACTGAAAAGGGGCGGCATCTACTGTACTTAAGTAATAGTGGACACTGAAAAGGGGTGGCATCTACTGTACTTAAGTAATAGTGGACACTGAAAAGGGGCGGCATCTACTGTACTTAAGTAATAGTGGGCACTGAAAAGGGGCGGCATTTTAAGAGTTCGCCAGTATAGCTAGTTACGCCACTGATCTCATTGGTCGAAGGTGACTTCCTAGTTTAATTGAATTCAATGGTACTCAAATAAACATAAAAATGTGTACAAGTGTGTGTTTGTGTGTGTGTGTGTTTGTGTTTTTGTGTGTGTGTGTGTGTTTGTGTGTGTGTGTTTGTGTGTGTGTGTGTGGTGGCGTTAAACAACTGAAACATACAAAGTAATTATATAATATTTATTTTAAAAAAATACATTATATAATTTTATAAGTCTTTAAATTTATTCCAGTGATAAATGCCCTAAAAGAGAGATATACAGTGAAAAGACTACCCCAAGTGTGACGTTTGGCCATTTAGCGATCAGAATGGCTGACTGACTGACTTCGTCTTCTTAATAGCATCTCCTACAGAATGAAAAATCTGTTGTTTTAATTTTAGAAGTAAAAAAAGTTCTACTAGTTCGTTGGAATTTTTGGAAGATTAATCAACGAAACCGAAGAACAGTTTTAGTGTGTACGTGTGTTTTGTCATTGCTTTGACCGTAGTAAACAATATGAAAATAACGAGCGTTGTCGCCCCTCGTTGTAAACAAACTAACGAGTCTGTTGCCTGGATCGTGAAGTCAAACAACAGCTGTTTAATGAGCTATGGCCCCTCTCTTTGATCTGAGGTCATCATGCAGAAACGACAAAAAATGGGCACCAACAGACCTCGATACGCTAAAATAAACTCAAGAGATTATTCCGTTATTTTAAATCAAATCTAACGACCAAGTTCTTTATCTTTCTTTTTAAAAAAAAAAAATGTTTAACTTCCTGTGACGCCAGACATGAGGAAGAAATACACCAACATTTGACCTAGTTCCAGACACGTGCATTTCTTATAGAAGAATAACATTACAATAGAACATTACAATAGACTTCCGTCGAAAAAGGAAGTTAACAATCAGAAACAGACGATTTTTTCTGTGATATTTAAAAACAACAACCAAACACTTAACTGTGAAATGATTATGTTTCTACTGCAATCAATCAACTAAATTGTCCAAGACGCCTGCTTAGCTTTTCAGAGATTGGGGACTATTTTTTATGCATGAAATCGAGGTCAAGGCTAGATCACACAATCAGGGTTCCAATCACTGTGAGAGTCTAAAATTGTTGTGTTCAATGAAATTCTTCAATATCAGTGGCGTCGCTTACAACACACTAAATATTTTAAGGTGGGTGTTATCTGACCATAGTTGAACAGACAGAAGCTCCCCATATCGCATATCTTGTGCCCCTAAAACGGCGTCAGTATTCAATACAGGTATTTATGTATAATTTCTCCCCCTCTCTCTCTTTAGACACACACAACACACACACAAACACACACATATATATATACAGGCCCACCGACAGAAATCTCGGGCCCTTGGGCAGGGCTGTCACGGGCCCTCCGCGCTGATAATAATATTTTCAAAAGTTGATTGGCCAGCTCAGTCCGGGCCCCTAAATCTCGCCGGGCCCCTGGGCATTTGCCCCCCCCCACGCGCCCTCTCGGCGGCACTATATATATATATATATATATATATATACAGTGGGTATTCGGTTAACGAACTGTTCGGATAGCGAACAAATCGGACAACGAACACTTTCAGGAAAAATTTTTGTGTTCGGGCAACGAACAAAATTCGGATAACGAACAAAAACTAATTCTAACGAAAACGTCTCTGCTCTCGAAACACCCGACATCAGTCCTCAATGGATGTGCGCGTGCGTTGACACGTCATCATTCATACTGTGTAGCAGTGAGGCAGCACCATACGACGGGTAGGGTAGTGTGCGACGACACATCGTCAATAGTGTACCATACATGTGTAGTTGGTTTCTGTCCTTGTGATTTTCGTATGCACTTCTCTAAACGCCTTATGAAAAACACCTGAAAATTTGAAAATTTTATGGGACCTGAAAAGAGTGGAGTGTCAAGAACGGTGCTCACCATAAAAATCAAGCAAGAGATTATAACTAAAGTAGAGAGTGGACAAATAATGACTGATGTTACCAGGCAGTACAGGGGACGGATGGTCGTGCGGTAAAGCGCTCGACTGTCGAACTTAAGGTGCCTGGTTCGATGTCCGGAAAGGACCGAGGAAACTTTTTAGGTCTTGGCTCAAGTTCCCGATATATCTCCCGTGGTGTCCCCATGGCCATTACACTATCGGCTATGGTGGGGATGAAAGAAGGGTACCATAATAAACATTAGTGGTTTACAGGATCTAAGAGATTTCATCTCATCCTTTCAAGGACTTCACACACCAGGCAGTTCGGCTTTAACAGGTCTACAGTAGGCACAATCCTAGCTAAAAAGATATCATCAAGAAGACTCAAGCCGCTAAAGGAGTAACGAAAATTACATCTGAGAAGCAAAAAAAAAGTGTCATCCATGATAAAATCGAGAGTTTGCTTTTAGTTTGGATAAATGAACTGGAGGTGAAAAGAGATGTAACTAGAATGAAGGCTTGAGAAATTGAAAGAACAAACTCCAGGCTCGTCCTCCGAAAATCTAGAATTCAAGGCTACCACTGGCTGGTTTACAAAATTTAAAAGGCATTAAACAAGCTGATTTCAATAGGGTTGCTGATCTCCACAAACGACATTGCTGAAGGAGAGAGAAAAACAACCGACATTGGACAACGCCCAAATAAAAGAAAAAGAACTGATAAATAAGCAAGACTATATGTATCATATATCATATTTTTCATTTCCATTCTGCGTTAAATCGAAAGCGGAAAACAAGAATTCAAAATGGCGTCTTGCCAGCGTACCGATTCGAGAGATGTTTTTTAAAAATCTACAGTTTTGAATTGATTCTGCGGTTTTTAAACGTGAAAGCCAAATGCCAAAATGTAAAATAATTCCATTTAAATATTTTTTGGTTTGTTTTTGTGTATTTCTACAACATATTACATCTTTAAATTGTAATAAAATCATGAAATTATCGGATCTGACCGAAACCAAAAATAACCTAGCCTACCAATCAAACCTAAGGGAGGCTATTCAAAAAGCAAAATAAACCAAACAATATGCCGGCCTCTTAATCAGTCGAAAACATATGCATCTTGCTTAAAACAGTTAATATTTTTTTTAAAAAGTAGGGCCGTAAAATGATAAAACTATATGACCACATTAATAAAATAATGAGGTAAGTCATGTTTTTAAGGTGTCTTTCTTATTATCAGAATGATTTTAGCTGCGTTTTGCATAACGCTGTTGTTTATGAAGTTGTTAACAATAACATCCTCGACATCATAGTAGTAATAATTATTATTCACGAACAGTGAATGACAAGTAAATATAACAAAGACAACGCAATCGTGCAAATCTTTAGATGATTAATGTCATGTTTATGGCTTTTTTGTAAATTATGTAAAATTTAGTATTATCTCTATTCTATAGTCAGTTTTATTTAAAATAAAAAAAAATCTTTATATATTATTCTGTGCATAACTAAGGGAAATCTACTCCTAATATACTCAACAAAAATATATCATCTGCAATTATATTTTTCATAGTAATTACAAAGAATTTTCGACAGTCTGTCTGTTCTACTCAGTTTATTGGTGGTTGGTAATAATTATTGCTTTTTGACAGTCTTTCTGTGCTGTTAAGCCTATTAGTTTTATGTAAGAGTTATTGGGGTTTTTTCATTGCAAACAAATAAATTAGTCTATTTCTCTTTGCATCAAAGATTTCTATCCATCAAAGATTTCTATTTTCTATAAAATTGTGTAAAAGCATAAAATTGTAATATGTCAGATTTACTTAAAAATAATTGTAAGATAGTCAGGAAATCCAGAGCAGATGAATCATCTGAGGCAAAAAGAAAGGCGCTTGGAATCTAATAAATTGCGAAAGCAACAGAGAATATTTCATGAATCTGCAAATTCTTTTTCATTTGACTTTGTTCTCATGTTCTTAGATAATTTCAATTTTTTCAATTTGGACCACAGATGGCTTTGGTTAATACATGTCCCTACTATGTAATCCCTTGATGCTCTTAGAATAACTGGTAGAAGCTGTCGGAAATCTCCTCCCATCAAAATAACTTTCCCTTCGAATAATGCATCACTTTCCATTAAATCTTTCAGTAATCTATCCACAGCAATAAAACAACGAGTTTTGATTCTGTCAAAGTCTATGGAGAAAAAAATTCTAAAAATCCTGTGTATAAAGAGGTCTTGATGCAATAAAAAATCTTATGTACATAATTTTAAAAATGTAACATAGTATAAATTGTACACAAACTTATTTTAACTGTAATTAACCACCACCAGTTATTTTATCTAAAATGTCCATTTTAGGTCGACTACCTTTTATTTTATTTAACTGTCCTTTTTAGGGCTATTACCTTTTATTGTATTTAACGTTCCTTATTAGGGCCACTACCATTTATTGTGTCTTAACGGTCCTTTTTAGGGCCACTACCATATTTTGAATCTTGAAAGTCTTTTTCAGGGCTAATGAAAATTTTACAATTAGCTTGAGTTCGCTTGCTAGCATGAGTTTTAATAAAAAAGTTCCTTTCAGGACCACCTAAAAGTAAAGTTTATTTATTTAAGGTACATTTATAAGTAAAATATAAACATTGTTGAGGTTAATTCATAGTTATTAGTATTTTAAAAAGTGCTGCAAATGTTTTGCGGGTACAGCTAGTTTATCATATTTGTAATAAATAAACTTACTAAGAAATTATTCTTGTACATGACAATCTTTTTAAATTTAATTTTTAGGATCTCCAGAACGAATTAATCGAATTTCCATTAACATATATGGTAAATTGATGATCGGTTAACGAACAATTCGGATAGCGAACATAATTGTGGAACGGATTAAGTTCGTTAACCGAATACCCACTGTATATATATATATATATATATATATATATATATATATATATATATATATTGCGATAGTCAATTCCTTGGATGATTTCAAAACCATCCAGAAAGTTACTTATAATTTAGTACGAGTGTGTTGTACCTGATGTCATGAGGTTGTATTATTGTACCTGATGTCATGAGGTTGATTGAATTCACTGGTTGCTGGTAATTTTTTTTTTTTCGGGCACTAAATGACTGCCCCAAGCAGTGGATTGCAGGGTGTGAAAGGTCAAGGGTTACAAACGGACGAAGACTGGTGAGCACTTCCTAAAGTTTGAGTGGAGTACATTGCACAGTTTGCGTGGTGTGATTGCTGACCTCTGTACAAGGTGTTCGGCCATCTTGTTCTTCTCACAGGCAGTAACTCTTCTCTCTTGTCGTCCTATGTCAGAGGTTACACGGATAATCAATCAATGATTGCTTGATTGTCTGGGCAGGATCAATGAACCTCATATTTTTTTTTCAACGGTTTTGAAGACCTGGGTTAGATGCATGTGGGGGGAGGGGTGGGGGCAACTTGACCACTTGTCGAGCACAATGACCAACTTTAACAATCTATGTCGGACGGCACTAGATGACCGGCTCATGATTATTACATGATCTTAATCTGTTATTGTTAATCACTTCATCCCTCGAAAGTAAACGGTCACTTTTTTTTTCGTTCGCTGCCACGTGATAATGGATTAAACCACACTGAGACCGGACCCAATCTCTATTACACTTACACTTACAGATTTGCTCATCACCGATTCACTGCAGTTGGGTGGCCCGCTGAAATATTCATTGCATGTCCGTTTAATACCCAACGGCCAACGGTCAGGTCGGTCACTGTGCGGCTGATAGCAAGTTACACACCTGAATCTGAGTGACGCTTATTGCGTTGGAGCTGGGCAGCGGCCATAAAAAAAAACCGCGACCCCTGACAGCCCCCCCACCCACTCCATCCCAGAAAAAGTTGGGTTTAAAATTGGGCACACAAGCAGTTGCGTAGTGAGGGGGGCAAGGGGGGGGTCATCATGCCACGGGCGCTACTCACAAAGGGGCGCCAAATGATATATTTTTCATATAATATTATATGGTTTTAGAATGGGGGAGGGGCGCTAAAAAAGGTACTATGCCCCGGGCGCAAGTTAAGCTCGCCACGCCACTGCACACAAGACGCGACCCATGGGCATAAACCAAAATTTTATTTTCACACATGTAGTTTATTTTCTCTTTCTTCAAAGTGGGAATGGGGGGGGGGGGGAGGGGATATTTCTTCTGCGCCACGAGCCCCAGCTGACGTTAACCCTTTTCTGCCCCCGGGCAGTCAGTGAAAACTCGTGGGCCCACCATCAAGTGCAAAGTCATTTTATAACATATTGTGGAATGGATGGGGACCCCACAAATGCGGACCTGGCTCGAGACAAAGTTGTTGTCTCGAGGATGACCTCCATAGTACCTCCATCAACATTGTACCCCAATTAATCCAAACAAATTTGGCTATATATATATATATATATATATATATATATATATATATATATATATAGAGAGAGAGAGAGAGAGAGAGAGAGAGAAAGTATTTGAATAATATCTCATTCGTTGCTGGATCTTACAAGTGAAGTTTAATTTTCTTCCCCCTTTTCCTCACTATAGCCTTATGTTAGAGTGAACTTTGATCTGATCTGTGGATGACCAGTGTATTGGCACGTGGTCACTCACCTCACCAGTGGTTGTTTATTTCACTTCTAGGAATGTCTGTCACTAACTCCTGGCGGTTAGACAAAAAAATGATTAGCCAGCCCTTACCATTGACTAATTGTTGTGAGACTGGACAAATGAACTGAAGACACTCTGTCAGGATCTTTCAACTGAAGTTATTCGATGCTGATGGATTGATCTTTATAATTGATTCATTAGAACTTAGTTAATAGTTTTAACATGTTAATTTGAGGTGTGTGTGTGGACATGAGGTGATCTATTGATGGGGTAGAATAAGAGAGTGATTCTCAAACTCTGATACACCTGCAAGGTACTGACAGACTTCGACACATGCAAGACACCGATAGATTCATACACCTGCAAGGAACTGACAGACTTCGACACATGCAAGACACTGACAGCTTGAGACACCTGCAAGACACTGACAGATTGAGACACATGCAAGACACTGACAGATTGAGACACATGCAAGACACTGACAGATTGAGACACATGCAAGACACCGACAGATTGAGACACCTGCAAGACACTGACAGATTGAGACACATGCAAGACACTGACAGATTGAGACACATGCAAGACACCGACAGATTGATACACCTGCAAGGAACTGACAGACTTCGACACATGCAAGACTCCGATAGATTGATACACCTGCAAGGTACTGACAGATTTCGACACATGCAAGACACTGACAGCTTGAGACACCTGCAAGACACTGACAGATTGAGACACATGCAAGACACTGACAGATTGAGACACATGCAAGACACTGACAGATTGAGACACATGCAAGACGCTGACAGATTGAGACACATGCAAGACACTGACAGATTGAGACACATGCAAGACGCTGACAGATTGAGACACATGCAAGACACTGACAGATTGAGACACATGCAAGACGCTGACAGATTGAGACACATGCAAGACACCGACATATTGAGACACATGCAAGACACCGACAGATTGAGACACATGCAAGACGCTGACAGATTGAGACACATGCAAGACACCGACAGATTGAGACACATGCAAGACACTGACAGATAGAGACACATAAACAAACAAACAAAAAAAACATAGCCTGGCGCATTGAGAAAACAACACAGAGTCATCAATGTCAGACAGACACCTCAATTATCTGTGTCACACGGGCTGACACCCAACTTGTACTTTACAATCTCTAGACACACCTCCAAACATCATCCTATCTCCATGCAGTCCACTGTCGTGTCACAAAAAACTTTTCATGTCAGTGGAGACGAAAAACAAAACAAAACAAGGAAGTTGCGTTACGGTTGTGGCAAGTTTCACATCACGCGCGTTTTGTACGCGTGCCCATCATGGTCAACATGGCATTCATTGACTGTGGCGCATGGTGGATGCAGGTAAACAGGTGTGCTGTTGTTGTTGCTACTGTCTGTGTTTAGTAACAGTACACTGTCAGGTGACAGGTGAGTGTGGTGGCATGTGTGTGTGTGTGTGTGTGTGTGTGAGAGAGAGTGAGATTTATTAGAGAAACTTGTTCAGTTCTACATCAAACTGCATCTCTTTAAAACTCAAAAGGCTTGGATTCAGAACAGTTTATTTTTTTAAAACATTTTTGAAATTCGAATAACCACAACATAATTTCTTTTTTTTTTAAATATGTTAGTTTCCCTTTGTACATGTTAAATATGGTGCTACCTACGGTGCTACCTATGGTGTTACCCACAGTGCTACCTACGGTGCTACCTATGGTGCTACCCATGAACCTATCTACGATGCTAACTATGGGGCATCCTATGAAGCTACTTATGATGCAGCTATATATGCTGCTACCTATGTTGCTACCCATGATGCCACACATTAACCACTTGAAATATTTCTCCTAGTTCGTAGTGAAGTACCCCGTGTTTTTATTTCTTACATTTTCCTGAACTAATTTTATCCTTTTGTTCCCGTTTTTGTTAATTATATAATTTCAATAAGACTACCTCGGTGTATTTTACTTTTCTAATACATGTATTCCTTAATTACATTAAAATCATGAGTATTTTGAAAAATTTAGTCAGTGACGACCCAGGAACGGATCACTATTTTCTTTTCGCTAACGTACTCCGTATTATTTGATGTATTAGATAAGCCTTGGTCAAACAATGTGAGGATACATTTCTATTTATAGAACCACGTGTCTCATGAAGTATAAATAAAGTATAATGTTTACCTAGTGCCAGGTTGTGACCTTTGTATTTGGGTCATGAAAACAGACTGCAGGGTCGCAGATAAATTCTACGAATCCTGGGGGAAACAATTTAAATGAAGCTGCGATGTTTATCCCTCCAAACAGTAATTTGTGTTGGTCGCAAAGTTAAAATGTTGATATAATTTTTAAAGTTCCCTTAGCCCAAACAAGCCATCGGTGTTGAGTTCATCTGTTTCTATAACCTCGGCAAATGAAGGGATTGTGTGGTTGGCACAACGCCCAGCCGCCTTTACTTCCCCTACTTAAAGTCAGGTACCCATTTAAAGCTGGGTGGACTTGTGGGATGACTTTGAAACACATTTCACCTGGAGAAATTCCCAATGGTTCTCACCGAGGATAGAACCCAGGACTCTCAGGTGGACAGTCGAGTATCTACACAACTAGGCCACCCGTCCCATTGATATAATTTGGTCACGAATAAGTACAAGTTTTAAAAAAAAAATGTTCGTTTAGAAAAATTTCTTTGGTATCGACTGTTTTCATTTGATCGCAATCTTTTTATGTGTTTTCATTTGTAACTAGTCAATATGATTGCTAAATAACCAGTCAATATGATTGCTAAATAACCAGTCAATATGATTGCTAAATAACCAGTCAATATGATTGCTAAATAACCAGTCAATATGATTGCTAAATAACCAGTCAATATGATTGCTAAATAACCAATCAATATGATTGCTAAATAACCAGTCAATATGAATGCTAAATAACCAATCAATATGATTGCTAAATAACCAGTCAATATAAATGTCAAGGTATTGTTTCGTCTTTCACCTACAGTTCACGGGAACGGCAAACTTCTACCCACTTCAAGAGTCCTCAAGAAAATATCCAATAGACAATGTTTAAAATTTTTTTTAAAAACAACAAAGATAGTCAACAGAACTCAACAGCGTGTCTGTGGGCGTTATCTCTTCAACAGTGGAGTTTACTTTCGTTGTTATAGTTGCAAGGATTAGGTTAATATTGCACTGAATCAAACAATTTTTACAACCCCATTTTTT
Organism: Bulinus truncatus; assembly: GCA_021962125.1. Classification (NCBI taxonomy): domain Eukaryota; kingdom Metazoa; phylum Mollusca; class Gastropoda; family Planorbidae; genus Bulinus; species Bulinus truncatus. Next base: position 18,344,795 of record JAGDYQ010000001.1, on the reverse strand, counting down.
TCGGTAGACGTACTTTACATTTTTTGTCGAACAATTAGTTACAAATGTTGAATTTTACGACTTTGAAAGATGTTTGAAACGCTGGACTAGGCCCAAAGAATTAAACAGTAAAGGTAAAGCTGCCTCTGAACACCCCATGGTGAAATTCACTGTTTCTGACACCACATACCATCATAGCCAGGTGCTTGCAGTATGGTCGTTGGTACAACTTATCATGCAGGTTTCCTTTGGCCACTATTTTTTTTTTGGGGCTTTTCTCGGTTTTGAAGAGAGTGACCAAGGATTGAAACGGAACGGTTTTTTACAATACTCTTTACCACGCCCATCGCAGACTGTATGATTTTGTCTAAGTATACCACAGATCTAAGAAAATGTAACATATTCTTTATATGAATAGAAAATATATGTAATATAATTTATAATCATTCGACAGAAGCTTCATTCGTCAGCCTGAATTTATATGGCGAGCGCACAGGTCGTGCTTAATAGGCCCTGACTGCTGAGGGCGGGGGTCCACTATAGCCCAACTTTACTCCCGTTTTGGCGCCTTTGTTTAATTTTAAGGGGCTCAATATTCCATTCTGCGCTCGGAGACTTAAACAGACTTGAGACCGTCTGTGCAACGAGTCACTAATTCAGAGACTTGTTTTGATTAGTTGTATTTACTACTTGAAGAAACGAACATTTACAACTGTACAAAACTACCAACATCAACAAACTGAGACAAACTAATGAAATTAACCTCACAGTAACTTTTTAAGTGATTTGAAGTAATAAGACAGTAACAGCGAGACAGTATTAGTGAGACAGTAACAGTAAGACAGTAACAATGAGACAGAAACAGTGAGACAGTAACAGTGAGACAGTAACAGTGGGACAGAAACAGTGAGACAGTAACAGTGAGACAGTAACAGTGAGACAGTAACAGCGAGACAGTAACAGCGAGACAGTAACAGTGAGACAATAACAGTAAGACAGTAACAGTGAGACAGTAACAGTGAGACAGAAACAGTGAGACAGAAACACTGAGACAGTAACAGTGAGACAGAAACAGTGAGACAGTAACAGTGAGACAGAAAAAGTGAGACAGTAACAGTGAGACAGTAACAGTGAGACAGTAACAGTGAGACAGTAACAGCGAGACAGTAACAATGAGACAGTAATAGCGAGACAGTAACAGTGAGACAGTAACAGCGAGACAGTAACAGTGAGACAGTAACAGTGAGACAGAAACAGTGAGACAGTAACAGTGAGACAGAAACAGTGAGACAGTAAAAGTGAGACAGTAACAGTGAGACAGTAACAGTGAGACAGTAACAGTTAGACAGTAACAGTGAGACAGTAACAGTGAGACAGAAACAGTGAGACAGTAACTGTGAGACAGAAACAGTGAGACAGTAACAGTGAGACAGTAACAGTGAGACAGAAACAGTGAGACAGTAACAGTGAGACAGAAACAGTGAGACAGAAACAGTGAGACAGTAACAGTGAGACAGTAACAGTGAGACAGAAACAGTGAGACAGTAACAGTGAGACAGAAACAGTGAGACAGTAACAGTGAAACAGTAACAGTTAGACAGTAACAGTGAGACAGTAACAGTGAGACAGTAACAGTGAGACAGAAACAGTGAGACAGTAACAGTTAGACAGTAACAGTGAGACAGTAACAGTGAGACAGTAACAGTGAGACAGTAACAGTGAGACAGTAACAGCGAGACAGTAACAGTAAGACAGTAATAGCGAGACAGTAACAGTGAGACAGTAACAGCGAGACAGTAACAGTGAGACAGTAACAGTGAGACAGAAACAGTGAGACAGTAACTGTGAGACAGAAACCGTGACACAGTAACAGTGAGACAGAAACAGTGAGACAGTAACAGTGAGACAGTAACAGTGAGACAGTAACAGTGAGACAGTAAAAGTGAGACAGTAACAGTGAGACAGAAACAGTGAGACAGTAACAGTGAGACAGTAACAGTGAGACAGTAACAGTGAGACAGTAACAGTGAGACAGAAACAGTAAGACAGTAACAGTGAGACAGTAACAGTTAGACAGTTACATTGAGACAGTAACAGTGAGACAGTAACATTGAGACAGTAACAGTTAGACAGTAACAGTGAGACAGTAACAGTGAGACAGTAACAGTGAGACAGAAACAGTGAGACAGTAACTGTGAGAAAGTATCAGTGAGACAGAAACAGTGAGACAGTAACAGTGAGACAGAAACAGTGAGACAGTAACAGTGAGACAGAAACAGTGAGACAGTAACAGTGAGACAGAAACAGTGAGACAGTAAAAGTGAGACAGTAACAGTGAGACAGTAACAGTGAGATAGTAACAGTGAGACAGTAACAGCGAGACAGTAACAGTAAGACAGTAATAGCGAGACAGTAACAGTGAGACAGTAACAGTGATACAGTAACAGCGAGACAGTAACAGTGAGACAGTAACAGTGAGATAGAAACAGTGAGACAGAAACAGTGAGACAGAAACGGTGAGACAGTAAAAGTGAGACAGTAACAGTGAGACAGTAACAGTGAGACAGTAACAGTTAGACAGTAACAGTGAGACAGTAACAGTGAGACAGAAACAGTGAGACAGTAACTGTGAGACAGAAACAGTGAGACAGTAACAGTGAGACAGTAACAGTGAGACAGAAACAGTGAGACAGAAACAGTGAGACAGTAACAGTGAGACAGAAACAGTGAGACAGTAACAGTGAGACAGAAACAGTGAGACAGTAACAGTGAAACAGTAACAGTGAGACAGTAACAGTGAGACAGTAACAGTGAGACAGTAACAGTGAGACAGAAACAGTGAGACAGTAACAGTGAGACAGTAACAGTGAGACAGAAACAGTGAGACAGAAACAGTGAGACAGTAACAGTGAGACAGTAACAGTGAGACAGAAAAAGTGAGACAGTAACAGTGAGACAGTAACAGTGAGACAGTAACAGTGAGACAGTAACAATGAGACAGTAATAGCGAGACAGTAACAGTGAGACAGTAACAGCGAGACAGTAACAGTGAGACAGTAACAGTGAGACAGAAACAGTGAGACAGTAACAGTGAGACAGAAACAGTCAGACAGTAAAAGTGAGACAGTAACAGTGATACAGTAACAGCGAGACAGTAACAGTGAGACAGTAACAGTGAGACAGTAACAGTGAGACAGAAACAGTGAGACAGTAACAGTGAGACAGAAACAGTGAGACAGTAAAAGTGAGACAGTAACAGTGAGACAGTAACAGTGAGACAGTAACAGTTAGACAGTAACAGTGAGACAGTAACAGTGAGACAGAAACAGTGAGACAGTAACTGTGAGACAGAAACAGTGAGACAGTAACAGTGAGACAGTAACAGTGAGACAGAAACAGTGAGACAGTAACAGTGAGACAGAAACAGTGAGACAGAAACAGTGAGACAGTAACAGTGAGACAGAAACAGTGAGACAGAAACAGTGAGACAGTAACAGTGAGACAGAAACAGTGAGACAGTAACAGTGAAACAGTAACAGTTAGACAGTAACAGTGAGACAGTAACAGTGAGACAGTAACAGTGAGACAGTAACAGTGAGACAGAAACAGTGAGACAGTAACAGTTAGACAGTAACAGTGAGACAGTAACAGTGAGACAGTAACAGTGAGACAGTAACAGTGAGACAGTAACAGCGAGACAGTAACAGTAAGACAGTAATAGCGAGACAGTAACAGTGAGACAGTAACAGCGAGACAGTAACAGTGAGACAGTAACAGTGAGACAGAAACAGTGAGACAGTAACTGTGAGACAGAAACCGTGACACAGTAACAGTGAGACAGAAACAGTGAGACAGTAACAGTGAGACAGTAACAGTGAGACAGTAACAGTGAGACAGTAAAAGTGAGACAGTAACAGTGAGACAGAAACAGTGAGACAGTAACAGTGAGACAGTAACAGTGAGACAGTAACAGTGAGACAGTAACAGTGAGACAGAAACAGTAAGACAGTAACAGTGAGACAGTAACAGTTAGACAGTTACATTGAGACAGTAACAGTGAGACAGTAACATTGAGACAGTAACAGTTAGACAGTAACAGTGAGACAGTAACAGTGAGACAGTAACAGTGAGACAGAAACAGTGAGACAGTAACTGTGAGAAAGTATCAGTGAGACAGAAACAGTGAGACAGTAACAGTGAGACAGAAACAGTGAGACAGTAACAGTGAGACAGAAACAGTGAGACAGTAACAGTGAGACAGAAACAGTGAGACAGTAAAAGTGAGACAGTAAAAGTGAGACAGTAACAGTGAGACAGTAACAGTGAGACAGTAACAGTGAGACAGTAACAGCGAGACAGTAACAGTAAGACAGTAATAGCGAGACAGTAACAGTGAGACAGTAACAGTGATACAGTAACAGCGAGACAGTAACAGTGAGACAGTAACAGTGAGATAGAAACAGTGAGACAGAAACAGTGAGACAGAAACGGTGAGACAGTAAAAGTGAGACAGTAACAGTGAGACAGTAACAGTGAGACAGTAACAGTTAGACAGTAACAGTGAGACAGTAACAGTGAGACAGAAACAGTGAGACAGTAACTGTGAGACAGAAACAGTGAGACAGTAACAGTGAGACAGTAACAGTGAGACAGAAACAGTGAGACAGAAACAGTGAGACAGAAACAGTGAGACAGAAACAGTGAGACAGTAACAGTTAGACAGTAACAGTGAGACAGTAACAGTGAGACAGAAACAGTGAGACAGTAACAGTGAGACAGAAACAGTGAGACAGTAACAGTGAAACAGTAACAGTGAGACAGTAACAGTGAGACAGTAACAGTGAGACAGAAACAGTGAGACAGTAACAGTGAGACAGTAACAGTGAGACAGAAACAGTGAGACAGTAACAGTGAGAAAGAAACAGTGAGACAGTAACAGTGAGACAGAAACAGTGAGACAGTAACAGTGAGACAGTAACAGTGAGACAGTAACAGTGAGACAGTAACAGCGAGACAGTAAAAGTGAGACAGAAACAGTGAGACAGAAACAGTGAGACAGAAACAGTGAGACAGTAACAGTGAGACAGAAACAGTGAGACAGAAACAGTGAGACAGTAACTGTGAGACAGAAACCGTGACACAGTAACAGTGAGACAGAAACAGTGAGACAGTAACAGTGAGACAGTAACAGTGAGACAGTAACAGTGAGACAGTAACAGTGAGACAGAAACAGTGAGACAGTAACAGTGAGACAGTAACAGTGGGACAGAAACAGTGAGACAGTAACAGTGAGACAGTAACAGCGAGACAGTAAAAGTGAGACAGAAGCGGTGAGACAGAAACAGTGAGACAGTAACTGTGAGCCAGAAACCGTGAGACAGCAACAGTGAGACAGAAACAGTGAGACAGTAACTGTGAGACAGAAACCGTGACACAGTAACAGTGAGACAGTAACAGTGAGACAGTAACAGTGAAACAGTAACAGTGAGACAGTAACAGTGAGACAGTAACAGTGAGACAGAAACAGTGAGACAGTAACAGTGAGACAGAAACAGTGAGACAGTAACAGTGAGACAGTAACAGTGAGACAGAAACAGTGAGACAGTAACAGTGAGACAGAAACCGTGAGACAGTAACTGTGAGACAGAAACCGTGAGACAGTAACAGTGAGACAGTAACAGTGAGACAGAAACAGTGAGACAGAAACAGTGAGACAGTAACAGTGAGACAGTAACAGTGAGACAGAAACAGTGAGACAGTAACAGTGAGACAGAAACCGTGAGACAGTAACTGTGAGACAGAAACCGTGAGACAGTAACAGTGAGACAGTAACAGTGAGACAGAAACAGTGAGACAGTAACAGTGAGACAGAAGCAGTGAGACAGTAACAGTGAGACAGAAACAGTGAGACAGTAAAAGTGAGACAGTAACAGTTAGACAGTAACAGTGAGACAGTAACAGTGAGACAGTAACAGTGAGACAGTAACAGTGAGACAGTAACAGTGAGACAGAAACAGTGAGACAGTAACAGTGGGACAGACACAGTGAGACAGAAACAGTGAGACAGTAACAGTGAGACAGAAACAGTGAAACAGTAACAGTGAGACAGAAACAGTGAGACAGAAACAGTGAGACAGTAACAGTGAGACAGAAACAGTGAGACAGAAACAGTGAGACAGAAACAGTTAGACAGTAACAGTGAGACAGTGACAGTGAGACAGAAACAGTGAGACAGTAACTGTGAGAAAGTATCAGTGAGACAGAAACAGTGAGACAGAAACAGTGAGACAGTAAAAGTGACCCAGAAACAGTGAGACAGAAACAATGAGACAGTAACAGTGAGACAGTAACAGTGAGACAGAAACAGTGAGACAGTAACAGTGAGACAGTAACAGTGAGACAGAAACAGTGAGACAGTAACAGTGAGACAGAAACAGTGAGACAATAACAGTGAGACAGAAACAGTGAGACAGTAAAAGTGAGACAGTAACAGTTAGACAGTAACAGTGAGACAGTAACAGTGAGACAGTAACAGTGAGACAGAAACAGTGAGACAGAAACCGTGAGACAGTAACAGTGAGACAGTAACAGTGAGACAGTAACAGTGAGACAGAAACAGTGAGGCAGAAACAGTGAGACAGAAACAGTGAGACAGTAACAGTTAGACAGTAACAGTGAGATAGTAACAGTGAGACAGAAACAGTGAGACAGTAATTGTGAGAAAGTATCAGTGAGACAGAAACAGTGAGACAGAAACAGTGAGACAGTAAAAGTGACCCAGAAACAGTGAGACAGTAACAATGAGACAGTAACAGTGAGACAGTAACAGTGAGACAGTAAAAGTGAGACAGAAACATTGAGACAGAAACATTGAGACAGAAACAGTGAGACAGTAACAGTGAGACAGAAACAGTGAGACAGTAACAGTGAGACAGTAACAGTGAGACAGAAACAGTGAGACAGAAACAGTGAGAAAGAAACAGTGAGACAGTAACAGTGAGACAGAAACAGTGAGACAGTAACAGTGAGACAGTAACAGTGAGACAGTAACAGTGAGACAGAAACAGTGAGACAGAAACAGTGAGACAGTAACAGTGAGACAGTAACAGTGAGACAGAAACAGTGAGACAGTAACAGTGAGACAGTAACAGTGAGTTAGAAACAGTGAGACAGGAACAGTGAGACAGTAACAGTGAGACAGAAACAGTGAGACAGAAACAGTGAGACAGAAACAATGAGACAGTAACAGTTAGACAGAAACAGTGAGACAGAAACAGTGAGACAGAAACAATGAGACAGTAACAGTGAGACAGTAACAGTGAGACAGTAACAGTGAGACAGAAACAGTGAGACAGAAACAGTGAGACAGAAACAGTGAGACAGTAACAGTGAGACAGTAACAGTGAGACAGAAACAGTGAGACAGAAACAGCGAGACAGAAACAATGAGACAGTAACAGTGAGACAGTAACAGTGAGACAGTAACATTGAGACAGAAACAGTGAGACAGAAACAATGAGACAGTAACAGTGAGACAGTAACAGTGAGACAGTAATTAACATTGTGGTGCGTCTCATTTCAACTTGAACATTTCCCTTCATGTTTTAGACAGTACAATGAAACATGATCATGTTGATGTTTTTAAAGTATAAATGTTTTCAAACAAGAAAATATTTTGATATTTGTTTGATCTTTTTTACTCAACTGACAATTTCTAAATTCACTGAGTTACTGTACATGACTTTGGTCACCGTGTCTGTACTTTGTATCTCTTTGTAGGTTTGTGTTGTAAATGTACATTAGCATTCATAAATACTTTTCTTATTTCATTGCATTATTAGTTTTATTATAGTAAGAAGCAATAACCCCCCCTCCATTAAATGTACTAGTAATAATAGCAAAAAAAAATATAAACAAAGTTGCATTTATAAACGAGCGAAGACAAAATAACTTGGCAATATGATATTTGCAGGGTTTTTTTTAAATAAATCTTTTCGTCTTTCATGACTTCAGATTTCCATTTGTATAAAATTGAACGATTTATTTCCCTTCAGTAAGCTCCTGTCGAAATAGCAGATTTTGTAGATCAAATTTCATTTCACACTGAATTTGTTGAATATAAAAAATAAAAAAAAAATTATGAATGCTTTTTTTTTTGTATGACACGTTCTTATATCTACCAGGTTCGATGCCATTTCAGGGAAAACTCTTCACGGGATCCGAACCCATGACGTTCATATCCTCTGATGTAAAAGAGAGGGCACATTTTTTATTTACTTCAGGTTATTTTTGTTTTGGTTTGTTTCGTGCAACGTTGAGAAGCAAATATTTACTGCTCATCAGGGTCGTGTTTTGATTGGTTCTCAAGATGTACATATTTGAACATTGTGTTTATTGTTGAGACAAATCTCGTCTCAGAGATTAACTGTTTACACCACACACACACACACACACACACACACCCACAGGCATACGCACACACAGACACGAACACACACAAGCACACACAAATCTAAAAAAAAAATTCAACTTAGATTCAATTAAAATTGTCAATCTCGCAGCAAAAAAAAAAACTATTAATAACGATGCAGCACACAGAGGTGCAGCCACGAGCACACAGAGGTGCAGCCACCAGCACACAGAGGTGCAGCCACCAGCAGACAGAGGTGCAGCCACCAGCCACCAGCACACAGAGGTGTAGCCACCAGCCATCAGCACACAGAGGTGCAGCCACCAGCAGACAGAGGTGTCGCCACCAGCCATCAGCACACAGAGGTGCAGCCACCAGCCACCAGCACACAGAAGTGTAGCCACCAGCCACCAGCACACAGAGGTGTAGCCATCAGCCACCAGCAGACAGAGGTGCAGCCACCAGCCACCAGCACACAGACGTGTAGCCACCAGCCATCAGCACACAGAGGTGCAGCCACCAGGAGACAGAGGTGCAGGCAATACGAAATCACGCGATCATGTGCAGAAGTGTACACACGAAAAGAAACTTGTGTAAGGGAAATTGAACTTTTAAAAAGTTGATGTGAAGAAGAGATGTTTGAATAATGTCTCATATGAAAATAATAATAATGATAATACGATGTAAGAAAAAATTTGTAAAAACATCAGTATGATATTTGTGAAATATCTTTATATCATTTATGAAACATCTTTATAGCATTTATGAAAATTCTTTTTAGCTCATAAGAAATATCTTTATACTATTTATGAAGCATCTTTATAGCAATTATGAAACATCTTTATAACATTTATCAAGTATCTTAATGACATTTATTAAACATCTTTATATCATATAATAAACATCTTTATAACATGTACGAAGCATCTTTATAGCAATTATGAAACATCTCTTTATACGACTCGTGAAATATTTTATGTCTAATGAAACTTATACGATGTTTCCTGTGGACGTCCAACAATCCAATCTTCACAATTACAGAGTCAATGTCTCTAGATCTTTTACCAACGTGTGAAGAGTCTGCCCTCACGGACTCATCTCAAAAAACCCTGAAAAGCCCAAAGCAAATGAAAGAACAAAAGAGCGGTATGTCTGCATGTCGTGATGACCCATACCATGGTCAGTGTTGTCAAACATGAGGTGGTAACATCAGTGGACGCCGGACTATGTGCGGGCGCGCATGTGTGTGTGTGTGTGTGTGTTTGTGTGTTTTGTTTGAAGCGACGTGGGAACCGATGAGCAAAGGACAACAACTCTACTGTCCACAAGGATGACCTCCCCTTTTTAGAAACAAATACTGATGTTGACTTGGGTGTCTGTTGTTCTCATCTCCCCCCCCCCGACCCGATCAGCATTTGTTGATCTGTGTGACGTCACAGTCTTCCAATAATTTATTCCCACGAATTTCATTGGTCAAATTGCTGTCTTGAAAAAAAAATTAGCAAAAGTAAGCTGTATGTATAAGCAGTTGGTCAGCAGCTGATGGTCAGAAATTCTTGATCAGTAGCATTATAGTAGTTGGTCACAAGTATGTATGAATAGTCGGTCAGTAGTTTGTTGGTTAGCAGAGTTATGGTCAGTAGCATCCACAATTGGCGATTAGTGTTAACAGTTGGTGAGTGGTATGGGTGGTCATTTGGTCAGTAGTATTGATAGTTGGTCAGTGGCATATATAGACAGTTGGTCAGTGGCATATATAGACAGTTGGTCATTGGCATGTATAGACAGTTGGTCAGTGGCATGTGTAGACAGTTGGTCAGTGGCATGTATGGCAGTTGGTCAGTGGCATGTATAGACAGTTGGTCAGTGGCATGCATATACAGTTGGTCAGTGGCATGCATAAACAGTTGGTCAGTGGCATGCATAAAGAGTTGGTCAGTGGCATGCATGACAGTTGGTCAGTGGCATGTATGGCAGTTGGTCAGTGGCATGTATAGACAGTTGGTCAGTGGCATGCATATACAGTTGGTCAGTGGCATGTATGACAGTTGGTCAGTGGCATGTATAGACAGTTGGTCAGTGGCATGTATAGACAGATGGTCAGTGGCATGTATGGCAGTTGGTCAGAAGTAAATAGGGACTGATGGGGCATTACTAATAGGGCCCATTTCATCATATTTTGGGCTTTATAAAAAAAAACACAATCAAGTTTAAGATAATAACAATGTTGCCTTCTTCACAACTGGCACTTTACGTCCATCGTGTTCCCTTTATCTATAAATCATGATCCAATTATTTTGATAGTTTAGTCCATCTATTGACAACAACTCAGAAGCAATGAGCCCATAATATAATATCATAACCATCCCTTAATCACTTCAGATTAGACAAGCCCGTATAGATCGCCATACTTTCAGTTTCAGCTGATGGGTGGAGTTGATTCCAGGGGGTGTTGTTATTTTCCTCGTGTGTTTATGAGTGCATGTGTGTGGTTGTAATCCCAAACAAAATTGTAGACATTCTGTTGGTTTTTCTCAACGCCAGTCTAACAAAATTATTTTACTTTTCTTTTTTATGTTATTATTTGATTATTATTTATTACTAGCTGTACCCTTGCAAAACCTTTGCATAGAGTTATATCCCTTTAGGCTAGATCGGTAGGCTCATAGATATATAAGACTAGATCGCTTATGGGCTATGCATAGACATATATTGTGCGGACCATAACTTTAAAAAGAGAAGAGTACAATTCTGTATAACCTGATGACGTAGTACGCATAGAAACCTTAAGTAACCGAAATAAATAGCAGAAGACATTTTGCATTGTTTTCCTTGACAAATTTTCAAAAACTTTTTTTTTTTCAATTAACTTTGAATAAAATGCCTTCGTGTTGTGTACCCGGTTGTTTGATTATATTATTACTAACCGTCAAATATAATTTTTTCGGACACATCAGTAGATTTTAAAAGCGCCAACCTCTAGCATGAATGGGGATTTTTTTTTAATTAAAAGGAAGGAAATCTTTTTCGGTAAAAAATAAAGAACTGTACAGAATTGTACACTTCTCTTTTTAAAGTAGGGGTCTCGAATACAACACTTTTTCGGTCTCTATTAAATAAGCATAAGCAATCTAGTCCTATATATCTATTGGTAGGCTGGGTTATTTCTTGGTTTCGGGCTGATCCGATTTTTTCATGATTGTGTTTTAAACTGGAATACTGTATTCATTCTTTACTTTCGATCTAACGCAGAACCCAAATAACTATTATTTTATTAGATGGTTAGGCTGTTAATGTTTTTTTTTTTGTTAAATTAAAACTCCAGTCGTTTCATACATTGTAATAATGTCATCCATATCAAACGACTTCAACTGATTTATTTTTTGGTTCATTTTTTAACAGTTTGTGTTTTTTAGATTGCTATTATTTCTGTTCTTCTTATTATTATTTTTGTTATTATTTTAATGTATTAGTAAATTCTTTCTCATTTAGATCTGATGAAATGAACATACACACTCACACACACACACACACACAACTATACCTACAAACGTATAATATATAAGGGACAAGGAAATGTGTGTGTGTGTGTGTATGTGTGTGTGTGTGTGTGTGTTAGCTAAAACACTGATCTATATAAGTGAATGAATAGGCAAAATATTTGTATACATGAACAGCTGTTTCCTAGACCCACTGAAAGTTGCATGACGTTGATATTTATAATCCATCGTCATTAGCTCCATTGAAACATTTGCTAAAGGCGTATAGAATAATACATTTCAACTTACGATTCAAGTAAAGCCCTTTGAGAGTGATTTGAACTTATGATTCACGTAAAGCCCGTGAGAGTGATTTGATTCTTTGAAACATGTGTGTACCATGTGCATTGGTTAATTTTCTATAAGTAAAATCAACAGATGGCATTAACTTATTGAATTATTATATAATTCAATGAACAGTATAGACATTAAAACTAAACATTTCTTTAATTAACCCCCCTCCCCACCCAGCCCATTTCAATCCCCACCCATGCCCGCTGCAACTGTTTAAATAAGCCTTAGTCCGTAAATACCAAAGTATTATTTTAGAACTTCAATGGAAATTTTAATCTTCATTGATATTATTATCAATATAAGTTTCTTTGTATAATATAGTTAACGCTGTGTGTGTGTGTGTGTGTGTGTGATTTAAAAAATAAATAAACAAAACATAAGAGCAAGCTTTAAGATGTTTACTTTCTATACTTTATAAATTAATTATGTCACCATTTATAGTTGTTTTTTTTTTAAAATAATTTTGAAATTTTGACTGACTTTCTTCCGTCTAAATTACTGTTTTATTATAACTTGATGGTCGAGCGATGTAGAGCGGTTCACTGTCGTCCTGAGAGCCCCGGGTTCGATGCTGGGTGAGAATTACAGGAAATTTGTCAGATCCGGGTGAAAGTATGTTAAAAGTCCTTCCAGTCCACCCCAACTATAAATGGGTACCCGACTTTAAGTTGGGGAAGTAAAGGCGTTGTGCTAACCACACAATCCCTTCATATGCCGAGGTTATAGAAACAGATGAATTCTACACTTCATCTGCCCCGATGGCCTTAAGAACTAAGGGAGGTAAAACGTTGTTTTTTTTACATGGATTTAATGGATTAAATACATTAAATATTATGTATAATCTTTGTATCATGTATTACCAATGTATTATATATTGTCTTTGTATTATGTATGGACTTTGACATATGCGGGTTCTGTCCATTGTCTGAGAGTGACAGAAGGGGGTTGGAACAAATACTATTTGTACAGACAGTGAATGGCTAGACTTAATTAGAAGCTGGTCTGTCAATTAGCAGTCAAATATTATTAGTGTTCATGTATGCGAGTAATTTTCTGTTTACTTCGTGTACCAAACGACCCCCCCCCCCACACACACAACCTCTTAGCATATGGTTACACCATCTGCCACACCCACATATAAACAAAAGAATAATAACAAGGTGTCACTAGTCCTTGCAACAGGTAATTCGATTATCGACCCTGCAATGAACCATTATACTCACTGTTTCATTACAACTAGTAACTATTTGCTTATAATATATTTATAAATGTGAGCTAAATTTGGCTTTATTTGTAATGCAATTTTTATATGTATTATCAAACGTATTTTAAAGCACCATCGCTTTTGTGCATTTATCAATGTCTTTTGGATAGAGAAGATCCTGAATTTATTTGGTTTAATACACATGCTTTTCTAGAATAATTCTATTTTTCAACATAAAACTATCCTGTAAACATATTTCTTTATCTCCAATACAATTCTCTATCTTCCAACACAATTCTGGTTATATAAACACAATTTTCTATAATCCAACACAATTCTCTATCTTCCAACACAATTCTGGTTATATAAACACAATTCTCTAAAATCCAACACAATTCTCTATCTTCCAACACAATTCTAGTTATTTAAAAACAATTCATTATCTTCTAACACAATTCTCTATTTTCCATCACAATTCTCTCTTCCAACACAATTATCTATCTTCCAATACAATTCTTTCTCTTCCAACACAATTCTCTATCTTCCAATACAATTCTTTTTCTCCCACAACACAATTCTCTATCTTCCAATACAATTCTTTCTCTTCCAACACAATTCTCTATCTTCCAACACAATTTTTTTTCTCCCACAACACAATTCTTTATATTTCAACATAACTTGTTGTGGTCAAAACTTCCTTGGATACAACGAAGGACGAGCAACAAAAGATGACGGATTTTGAGATACACTTGGACTTTTTATGTACTGAAAGTGTTTTCTTTTCTGCTCAAGTGAGCTGGGGCCAGGACCAAATGACATATTCTGGGCTGAGGGCCGTAAATTATATCCGATAAATATCATTCCTCCGTGAGCTCGCACTGGCACGGGGGGGGGGGGGCTAGAGCCATAGTTGCAACCACCAAGACTATTTAACGCTCCTATCTTTCCCAGAATTCTTCACTGGCCGCTAGCTCAATGCCATCGACAGCAAAATGTTGAACTCTTCATAGAAGTGAAAATGATCAAAATGAAATTTTTCAAACCGCTGTCACTACCGCCCACAAAGACGTGTCGCCCAGCCCACTTGAACAGATTACTTTGTGGACATGTGCACTGAGGGGGGAGGGGAAGGGAGAGGGGGGGCGGTGGGTGTCAATTTTACAGTCAGGTTTAAATCCGAGAAAACCTTCCCCAGTCCCGTACAGGGGGAGGGTGGGGCAGACTTTTTATTATTTACCAGAGAATCGGAGATGGTGGCGGTAAGCTGTTTGTCTTGTCCTGGAGTCATTGGACACGGCACACTTCAGCGGTGAGTCATTGTTGACGACTGACTCACTCAATACTAGGTAATAAAAAAACAAAACAATCTGTGGACCGGAATGGCGGCTATTTATACCTATTTGTGGAATGCGGTTGAATCATCTGTTCTCATTAGCTCCAACAGTTTAACAAATACATACGAGAACTTAAAGGCTATGAAAAAAAAAAAAATTGATATATGTTTGAAGATTAAATGGTGGAATGTCTTTTAATGCTTATTGTTTGCTAGGAAATATTCGGATGTTTTCAGTGTTTTATTGAGGCTAAACACATTATGTGTAAGAATCGTTCAAGTAGTCAGCTATGGTTTCTTCAGAGGTAAATAACGTTGAAAGTAAACAAAGCAAAGTCTGAAATGATGGGTGGGTGGGGGGGGGGGGTTGAGCATCTGTCTCTCCTCTATCTATCTATCTATCTATCTATCTATCTATCTATCTATCTATCTATCTATCTATCTATCTATCTATCTATCTATCTATCTATCTCTCTCTATCTATCTATCTATCTATCTATCTATCTATCTATCTATCTATCTATCTATCTATCTATCTATCTATCTATCTATCTATCTATCTATCTATCTATCTATCTATCTATCTATCTATCTATCTATCTATCTATCTATCTATCTATCTATCTATCTATCTATCTATCTATCTATCTATCTATCTATCTATCTATCTATCTATCTATCTATCTATCTATCTATCTATCTATCTATCTATCTATCTATCTATCTATCTATCTATCTATCTATCTATCTATCTATCTATCTATCTATCTATCTATCTATCTATCTATCTATCTATCTATCTATCTATCTATCTATCTATCTATCTATCTATCTATCTATCTATCTATCTATCTATCTATCTATCTATCTACCTACCTACCTTCCTACCTACATGCCTGTATCTCGGTCTGCCTGCCTACCTGTGTCTGCCTACCTGTACGTCTGTCTCAAAGTGTGGGTTATTACAATAAAGTGAACTAAATATGTATTTATATTGGTCGATAAATATCAATAGATAAATAATCCATATATCTAAATGAGCACCCACGCTTTTATTTTCAGTAATTATATAAATATTTGTGTGATATTGTGCATATAGTCTATGGCTACACCTAACACTAGCCAGCATTTGTGTTATTGGCTTTAAGATTTTACTTTAGCCAATGGTGGAAGACTTTACAATAGCAACGTATCTTCTGTTTGACAACGTATCTTCTGTTTGACAACGTAACTTCTGTTTGACAACGTATCTTCTGTTTGACAATATTGTGTGTATCACACCTACATCCTGGCTGCGGCCATGGAAGCCTCACTTTAATCTGACAATGACCTACACAGGTGTGGAACCCTAGACGTCATAATGACCATACAGCTGGCTAAAATCTCAGGTTAACACCCATACTAATACTGTGGTGACACTTTCGTGAAACTGTAGTGATACTGTAGTGATATTTCAGTGAAACTGTAGTGATACCGGCGTACTGATACTTTCGTGATACTTTCGTGATACTTTCGTGATACTGTCCTGATACTTAGTGAAACAATATTGATACTGTCGTGTTACTGTCGTGATAGTTTCGTGATACTGTCGTTATAGTTTCGAGATACTGTCGTGATAGTTTCGTGATACTGTAGACTGTAGTGATACTATCATGGTAGTAAAAGTCACACAGTGTCAATCAGTACAAAATAAAAACAAACTCGTGTACTTCAATTACTTCCATTTTGTGTTGTTTTAATTCACCGCAATCTGTGGTCAATTCTAGCCTACGTAAAAACATGGACTGACAAAATTAGTAAGTGACCAATCTAACTGCGGGTCAACAATCTTCAAGGACACTATCACGATGTCATCAGTTACCGCCAGTATTGCCGATAACTATATATTTTTTTTTATATAAATTATTGCAATAACATTATTGGTCCCATATTATTTGCTTCCTATGCCGCAAATTTTTTCCCCATTTTTTTACTTTCATGACTAACTATTTGCAAGTAGTCACTATTAAAATAAATGGTCGTTAAAACATTCGTAAGTTGCGTTTCGCAGCCAAAATCAGTTTCGCTGGAGCGTATGGTGATCAAGAATTTCAAACCCCCTGAAACCAAAACTTCGCGTTTCTGCAGCACTGATAAATTGTATATATATAAATATTTTATTCAAAAAATAAATGGTATATTCATTACATTACACAAATCATATAAGCGATGTCTTAAAAATATGAGGGGGGCATATTTTTTTTTCTTTTGCTATTGTCTTTTTTTTCCAAATATTTTTATTTTTTATGAATGTTTTTTGGCGTATGTGTGGTTAATTTCTCCAAAATCAACGCGATGGGGCTTCCTTTCAGTCCCCCCCCCCATCCCAGATCATGCGCCCCCCCCACGGCGCCCAACCACCGCCACAATTAAGCCGTCTCTTCCTCTTCTTCCTCCTCGGCCTCTCCCGCCTCCTCTGCCGTGGCGTCCTGATACTGTTGGTACTCTGAAACCAGGTCGTTCATGTTGGACTCAGCCTCGGTGAACTCCATCTCGTCCATACCCTCCCCTGTGTACCAGTGTAAGAAGGCCTTGCGTCTGAACATGGCTGCAACAGATGACGACATACACAATATGGTAAACTGAGCATTGCTGCAACAGATGACAACATACACAATATGGTAAACTGAGCATTGCTGCAGCAGATGACGGCATACACAATATTGTAAAACTGAACATGGCTACAACAGATGACGACATACACAATATGGTAAAACTGAACATGGCTGCAACAGATGACAACATACGCAATATGGTAAAACTGAACATGGCTGCAACAGATGACAACATACACAGTATGGTAAACTGAACATGGCTGCAACAGATGACAACATACACAATATGGTAAAACTGAACATGGCTGCAACAGATGACGACATACACAATATTGTAAACTGAACATGGCTGCAACAGATGACAACATACACAATATGGTAAAACTGAACATGGCTGCAACAGATGACAACATACACAGTATGGTAAACTGAACATGGCTGCAACAGATGACAACATACACAATATGGTAAAACTGAACATGGCTGCAACAGATGACGACATACACAATATGGTAAAACTGAACATGGCTGCAACAGATGACATACACAATATGGTAAAACTGAACATGGCTGCAACAGATGACAACATACACAATATGGTAAAACTGAACATGGCTGCAACAGATGACAACATACACAATATGGTAAACATGCAGTTCTTTCATCAAGTCGATAAAGTGTATTGAACTATTGGTGTGTTATTATTTATGTGCGTATTGTTCTATTAAAATCTTTTTTAGCGTATTGATCTGTTAATATCTTTTTATCTACTTTTTTTTTTTGCGAATAATTATCTTAGCGTATTAATTTGTCAAAATCTATTTTAGCGTATTGATCTGTTTATATCTTTTTTAAAAAATCAGATATCAGGCTGAACCATTACAGATGATACTCTATCCCAATGTTTAAGTAGCCGCTTACATCTATAAGCATGTATATTGTCGGCAGAGAAGTAACAGGATCTTAGGGGGAATGGATATATTTTTGGCGAGCCCTCCCCCCCCCCCACCCCGAGCCCCGATGAATTAGGTGGGAGGCAATAAGAAATCGCCCAAATCATGACTTGCTACCCCGGTAGACTTATATTGTCCCTTCTTGTCACACATTTGGGGCCAGTATTAGTGACCATGAGGGCCTCTTCTAGTCACACCAATTGGGCCAATACTGGAGTGACCATGAGTGTCCTTCTAGTCACACTAGTACTGGAGTGACAAACTACATCAAACACCTTACAACTGTTTATCCCGGGTTCGATCTCAGGTGGGAACCAACGAATTTTTCAGGTCATCTCATCCATACAAAGACGTCACGGATAAATTTACACGCACCTGTAAATTGTTCGGCTACCCTTTTGAAAAGTTCTTGGATTGCCGTCGTGTTACCAATAAAGGTGGAGGAAAGTTTTAGCCCGCGGGGCGGGATGTCGCACACGGCGGTTTTCACGTTGCTCGGGATCCACTCCACAAAGTAGGAAGAGTTTTTATTTTGAACATTCAACATTTGTTCATCCACCTCTGTAGAGAAACCATTGAGACTATACTTATGTAAACCAAAAAAAAAAGTCTCGACACCAAACAAACCTGTTCACGGCACACGATGAACTAACGTACATCGAAACAAAGATGAAAAGAAATACAATTAACAAAGCATCAAGGATATGTTAACAAATACAATGAACAAAGCATCAAGGATATGTTAACAAATACAGTGAACAAAAGCATCAAGGATATGTTAACAAATACAATGAACAAAGCATCAAGGATATGTTAGCAAAGAGATGTAACGTAACAATTTAGAAAAAAAAAAACTACTAAAACTTCCCAAAGTAAGAGTCGCCTTTGGATGAACACAGAACGGCAGATATTTGACCACACGTTATAAACCGAGGACTTAACTACCTACCTAACTAACTACCATCCATCCATCCATCCATCTATCTGTCTGTCCCAGATCGCAGAGGAACATTTTGGGTCCCATAAATAGAGACAATGAAAATAATTTGAAAAGGTACAGCTGGTGTTATGCGGGTACACCCTTCCGATGCTGAGGAACAGTGCGCCCACCCAAAGTGCCAGTACCGAACCTAGGGTTTCGGGGGCCCGGGGGCTTGACCTCTTTGGGGGGCCCCCTGTATTTTAACATTCGAAACCAGGACATGAGATAATGTACTCAATATTTAATTTTTAAAAAAAATGTACCCGGGCGTACTTTTGAAATCGGACCCCCCCATCCCCCCCACCCTAGGTACGCCTCTGCAAAGTGCCTGTCTTTAAACCCAGCACTGTAAGTAGCTAGTCAACTGTTCCAAGTATTTGTTAATTTATAAGCTGCTACACAAGACTAACTGCCACGATGACCGACAAGATACAAAACTAAAAACTGACCGACAAGATACAAAACAGAAACTGATTCACCTTTCATGGACATTCGTCCCCTGAAGATACAAGCGACAGTTAAGTAGCGGCCGTGTCTGGGGTCACAGGCGGCCATCATGTTTTTGGCATCAAACATTTGCTGGGTGAGCTCTGGTACAGTTATTGCACGGTACTGAAAAAAGGTCAAATGTCACATAGGCAAGGATAGGTTAGCAGCAAGGTGACACTGATTGGTGGTGGCCGAGTAGTGTTTTGTTACTCTGGTGGTCATAGTTTAGGAACTTATTGTCAAATGTATTGTTGATACAATCGTAGCGCCCCGGGGGTAACATAAATAATGGCTTTGGGGCAGGAGGCTCTCAACGTTGTGTGGTCTGGTCTGGATCTGAATTTTGATTGGTTCGCCGAAAATCTTATTAATTACTTAGTCCATAATGTTTACAATTAAACTACCTAATTATGTACTTTTATTAATTCTTAACGAAAACCGAACAAGTTTATTAGTGGGTCGCAGCCCCGTAGCCAAGGGGGGGGGGCACTGGGGGGCCTTGCCCCCCCGCTAGGTGTGGAGTGCCCCCCCCCCGCTTAATAAAGAAAAAGAGGAAAAAATAAAGAAAAAGTAACCAAAATGAGAAAAACTGCCCCCTTGCTGGGTATTGGTGCCCCCCCCCTGCTTACTTTGACCTGGCTACGGGCCTGGTGGGTCGAGAAAGGCGAATTTTTTTTAGACCCGCTGCACCAGAGTAACATTAATCTTGTGATGAATATTATTTTATCATTTTTTTAAATTGAGAACGATTTATATTTTGAAACGGAATAGTACTGGCATAGTGGGGCACCACTTCGTCAGTTTGGGGGAGGGGGGCTATGTGGGGGGTCTATTTTGTCTATCTCTACGTACGGCTCTAGAAAAACCGACGTTCTCAAAAGTAAATATAAAAAAGGATTTACGAAAGTTTGTGAAAGACTTGAACTCAGGTACATGTGCAAGCATTTCCCCCCCCCCCCCCCCCACTGTTGAAACTACCCAAATGTTATTTTCATCTCACACCCACACGTATCTTTAATAGTGCCTGCATTGTGTCGAGGCAGAGATATCATGTTAACAAGAATGTGTTTAGTCTCTGAGATATGTCCGTAATAAGACCGCGTACGTCAACTATACACAAAAAAAGATAATCTGTTATCAATTAATTCAACTCTTATATATTATTATTATTTCTACACCCCCTCCCCCCCCCTCTTCCACCTTGTGGCGTCATCTGTAAACGGTAACCTGAAGACGAAGGAAACACAAACACAGAAACTGTCAATCACCTGCTGGGAGCCCCTGGACGTCAGAGGTGCGAACCCGGGGATAAAGAAATGGAGGCGGGGAAACGGCACCATGTTGACACAGAGTTTCCTCAGGTCAGAGTTCAGCTGCCCTGGGAACCGGAGACACGTGGTGGTTCCAGACAACGTGGCCGAGATCAGGTGATTCAGGTCCCCGTATGTGGGCGTGGTCAGCTTCAGGGTTCGAAAGCAGATGTCGTAGAGAGCCTCGTTGTCGATCGTATACGTCATATCGGTATTTTCGACAAGCTGGAAAGTTGGAGTATAATTTGATACACATATACAAGAAGTATAATTTGATACACATATACAAGAAGTATAAATTGATACACATATACAAGAAGTATAATTTGATACACATATACAAGAAGTATAATTTGATACACATATACAAGAAGTATAATTTGATACACATATACAAGAAGTATAATTTGATACACATATACAAGAATTATAATTTGATACACATATATACAAGAAGTATAATTTGATACACATATACAAGAAGTATAATTTGATACACATATACAAGAAGTATAATTTCTCCATTGAAAGAAATTACCTTGAGATATTTCTCCTTTATTTCAATACATTCATCCACTCTAAATGTTCTAGTTCTAAAACTTTGTATACGGGTCTAAGAAGAACTAGAACATCAACTTGCTTTTAAAAAAATTAATGTTTTCACACCTGTTTTTTCGAAATATTTTTATTTTAAAGTGCTAAATATTCGCAACTGAAATGATCAAATACTTCATACAGGTGAGTGTTTTTCAAACTATTGATGTTAATAAGTTGAGAAAATTGTAGCTAAAGGCATGCACATTAGTGCCAGTGGTAGGCTACTGTAGAGGTTAGCTTGTCCCCGGGGCATTTTCATAAACAACCAGGGGGTGGCATCAGCCATATTTCAAAACATTTTGACATATAAATGGGGCGGCATTTTAGGATTCCGACTTGGGCAGCACATACGCCAGTAAAGCCGATGACACATGAAATTAGTTTTACTATTGAAATAAGAAGTGTTGTTTACGGTGTTAAACTGATGATCTCTTCATTTCACTTGGTCTTGTTTATTTTAATTTCTCTCAATTTGAGGGCTTAAAGTAAACATTCCTACTTGATGTTCTAACATGGTAACTGATGAATTATAGCTGTCACATTGTTCTCAAGTTTAAGAGTCACAACACCCTTGTCAAACCGAGGCCGGCAGTCAAAATACAACAGTCGGCGTCACAGCTCTAGTCAAAATACAACAGTCGGCGTCACAGCTCTAGTCAAAATAGAACAGTCGGCGTCACAGCTCTAGTCAAAACAAGTACTGACTTGACCAGGACCTCAGTCACGCAGTCTGCAGTCAAACAGATAACTGCTGGTCGGTCACGTGACGTATGACAGATGTCAACACTGACCTGGTGCACTGACAACGTCGCGTTGTACGGCTCCACCACGACGTCCGAGACTTTTGGCGATGGCACGATGGAGTATGTGCTCATGATGCGGTCTGGGTACTCCTCCCTCACTTTACTGATGACCAGCGTCCCCATACCTGTAAGTAAAACAGTTGACTCAAGTTTCCATCAAGCAGCTTCAAACATTAAACCTACTAACTCAATATGAGTTAGCCTCTAATGATACAAGGTTCATTTTTCAGGTTTCAGCTTTACATAATAAATTACAGAGGTAGCTATAGGTAAAGTACAGAGGTAGCTATAGGTAAATTACAGAGGTAGCAATAGGCAAAGTACAGCGGTAGCAATAGGTAAAATACAGCGGTAGATATAGTTAAAGTACAGTGGTAGCTATATGTAAAGTACACCGGTAGCTATAGGTAAAGTACAGAGATAGCTGTAGGTAAAGTACAGCAGCAGCTATAGGTTAAGTACAGCGGTAGTTATATTAAAGTACAGTGGTAGCTATCGGTAAATTACAGCGGTAGCTATATGTAAAGTACACCGGTAGCTATAGATAAAGTACAGCGGTAGCTATAGGCAAAGTACAGCGGTAGCAATAGGTAAAACACAGCGGTAGCTATAGTTAAAGTACAGTGGTAGCTATATGTAAAGTACATTGGTAGCTATAGGTAAAGTATAGAGGTAGCTGTAGGTAAAGTACACCGGTAGCTGTACTTAGCTGTTGCTAAGTACAGTGGTAGCTATATGTAAAGTACAGTAGTAGCTTTAGGTAAAGTACAGTGGTATCTATATGTAAAGTACAGAGGTATCTATATGTAAAGTACAGTGGTAGCTATAGAATTATAAGAACGCAAGTGTCCCATAACAAATGTGCAATTCCGTCCGTACATTTATCAAGAGTTTTGTCCACCGATCCGAAATTTCGTTAACATACGAGCACTGTTTCCTAGCGCTCATTTTCTCCCTATGCTACCTTAATGCCACCTATACCACCTATAAACAGTCTCTATGCTACCTTAATGCCACCTATACCACCTATAAACAGTCTCTATGCTACCTTAATGCCACCTATACCACCTATAAACATTCTCTATGCTACCTTAATGCCACCTATACCACCTATAAACAGTCTCTATGCTACCTTAATGCCACCTATACCACCTATAAACAGTCTCTATGCTACCTTACTGCCACCTATACCACCTATAAACAGTCTCTATGCTACCTTACTGCCACCTATACCACCTATAAACAGTCTCTATGCTACCTTAATGCCACCTATACCACCTATAAACAGTCTCTATGCTACCTTAATGCCACCTATACCACCTATGAACAGTCTCTATGCTACCTTAATGCCACCGTTAAAATTTCCCTTTGTAGTGAAAACATCGCATTTGTTTTCTTTCGATGATAACTATAAGTTTGTCTCCCTGTAACACAACTTTGTGCGTTTGACAATCAAATATTGTACAGTTTTTTTTTCATATAATCGAAAAGTATTTTATTCCAAAAAAAAAATCATTTAACAAATTTGAGTTTCAGAGTATTCAGGGATGGATCGATCAATTTAATATGATTTATATACGAACAATAAAAATCCTATTCGGAACTTGAACGATATAGAGTTTGTACGATTGCCAACAAAAAAAACAAAAACACAATGAATAAGTTGGCGTCATTGTAGCTGAATACACTTTTAGTTGACACTCTGTGATGTTGACCATTGAACAGATGAATTAGAAATTCGTAGATGAACTACATGTGTGTGTGGCTAGTGTATGTGGCTAGTGCGTGTGGCTAATATGTGTGGCTAGTGTATGTGGCTAGTGTATGTGGCTAGTGCGTGTGGCTAATATGTGTGGCTAGTGTATGTGGCTAGTGTATGTGGCTAGTGTATGTGGCTAGTGTATGTGGCTAGTGTATGTGGCTAGTGTATGTGGCTAGTATGTGTGTCTAGTATGTGTGGCTAGTGTGTGAGCTTTCCGGGTGCCCACTGATTTATTCATCAGACTTTCTTGATTTTCTGGGATCTGTTCGCTACGATATATTTAACTAGTTAGATGCTTGTTCACTTTCTAGTCCCTTTGGGATGTATACATTGGGAATGATGTAAAAAGTAAAATGACAAATATCGATGCCAGTGTTTACATTAATACTAATGAAGGCTACACAGTCACGTGCTGAATTATCAGAGCAATTAATTGTTCAGTTTCCACTATTTGTTTGACTCAGGGCCTGAATAACCTACCTGTAGTAATAAAACTAACCTCGTTACTATTGAATACTTCAAAAATAAACCTAGGCATTGGCCGTTGGATACATTGTAATTAGTCCTAACGGAATGGATGACATACTGGCAACACACAATGTATTCAACTTCATAGTAACCCAAACGGAACGAGTGGTATGTCTGTCAGTCGGGATGTGTGAAACGTTCCAACAAGTGACACCCACCAGAACCGGAGCCTCCGCCCAACGACTGGGTCAGTTGGAACCCCTGCAGGCAGTCACAGCTCTCCGCCTCTTTCCTGATGATGTCTAAGACTGAATCACAAAGCTCCGCTCCTTCTGTGTAGTGGCCTTTGGCCCAATTGTTGCCAGCTCCAGACTGGCCGAAGATGAAGTTGTCCGGACGATAGATCTGGTGGGCATTGAAAGAGTTGAAACGCCGTTACATATCGTGCAACAACATATATTCTGCGATATCGACTTAAACACATTATAAGCGTATCTATCATACATCAGACAAGTAGCCCCATGGGGCAGGACCATCTCGATATGGGCTTTATCGGCCCCCGATCCAGCTCTAGCCATATTGTTTGGGCCCATACAAAGAAAAAAAAACTAACTAGAGAGAATATAAAATAAATGGTCTGTTTGGATGGGGCTCCAGTATCCACTAGCCCCTGGGGCAAGTGCCTGGGGCAAGTGCCTGGGGCAAGTGCCTGGGGCAAGTGCCTGGGCAAGTGCCTGGGCAAGTGCCTGGGGCAAGTGCCTGGGGCAAGTGCCTGGGGCAAGTGCCTGGGGCAAGTGCCTGGGGCAAGTGCCTGGGGCAGGTGCCTGGGGCAAGTGCCTGGGTAAGCCTAACAGTTAAGACAGCAATGCAGTATTGGAATGAGTTATGGTAATGTTTTTTTCATCCTGATTATAACCGAGGCTGCAATGGACATATAAGTGACCATAAATAGGAGGCTCCACGGGGGATTCAAACCTATAACCTATATTTCACTGGTCGAGCATCGCAACACTCCTAAACAGTTAAGAGCTTTGAGTGTGTGGCTGAATGCAACCCCCCCCCTCCCACCCACCCAACTAAAATCAAATACACATGTATAAACTATATCGTTTACAACGTTTTTAAACCCAACTTTACACATTACATAAGTGTGTCACAGTGTGTATTCTGTTCGCCACTGACCATCGGTCGTAATTGTTAACAAACCCTTTCCTCTTGACAGACGTACTAGCAGTCCAACTAGGGCTCTCATTCAATTGCACATTTTTTTTATTAACTTTGATGCTACATGGGTAAACCCCCTTCCACCCCACCTCAAAAGGCACATTTACCCAAAATCTTTAATATCTCCGCCTATAGCAAACGCCCAGTAACTTAAGATCAGTCCTGTGTGTTATAAAAAAAATGTATCCTTACTAGTCTACGCGCAAATTACCTGTCCAAAAGGCCCGGATCTAACGCTGTCCATTGTACCCGGCTCCAGGTCCACCAGCACGGCCCGGGGGACATATTTCCCGCCCGTGGCCTCGTTGAAGTACACGTTGATCCGCTCCAGTTGCAGGTCAGAGTCGCCATGGTACGTGCCTGTGGGGTCGATGCCGTGCTCGTCTGAAAGGACCTCCCAAAATTTGGCCCCGATCTGAAATATACGACAGACTATCGATCTAATATTGATACGGAAGTGGTCACAGTGAAAGGCTTCTGTAAATAGAGACTCCCCCCCCCCCCAACCACCACCCAACCTTTCCCCTCACACAATGCTCTCATCTTCTGTGGAGAGACAGACGGTAAACTACGATACCTCACGCTAAGCGAAGTTTAATTTATTTTTACTTGGTCAATGCTTTCAAATGACTATCTGTATTTGAGTTATCACAATGCTCACTTTAAAAGATGATTTTGACTTGTAACATTGTTGTTATTGCATGCACTAAATTGCAAAAGGTACATTGTTCTACCCCCGGTAAGGCCAACAATATTCGTCGCTGACTTGTAAGATGAGAGGGGCCCCCACCAAGTCTATGAGCCCACAGAGAGAACGTTTGAAAGCACATCTGTTGATGTCTCCACCCGTTCCCCCAACAACCACGTCGATAAAGGGAATAAAAAAACAACAATATAGCCTTCAGTTATATCACAGCAATAACAAAATGTAAATTTCGAAAGATTATATTTGACTTGTATCATAACAATCCACACACTTCAATGATAACTTTGACTTGTATCATAACAATCCACACACTTCAATGATAACTTTGACTTGTATCATAACAATCCACACACTTCAATGATAACTTTGACTTGTATCATAACAATCCACACACTTCAATGATAACTTTGACTTGTATCATAACAATCCACACACTTCAATGATAACTTTGACTTGTATCATAACAATCCACACACTTCAATGATAACTTTGAATTGTATCATGGTTTATACGTTAAATCAGTGGTCCCCCAACGGTTTTCTCGCCACGGACCGGTCAGCGTCTCATGATACACCACAGTAAATTAAAAAGGAGATAATGTAATGTTTCTTGGGCTGCCCAGTACCTTTCGATCCACTGACCGGCACCGGTCCACGGCCCGGGGTTGAGGGACCACTGCTTAAATGATATGATTATTGACTAGCATGATTACGTTGTATGTATGTTTTTATTTTGAAATCTTACAACAATTGGTCATTGTATTGGTCATTGTATTGGTCATTGTATTGGTCATTGTATTGGTCATTGTATTGGTCATTGTATTTGAATATATTGATTTGCTTGATGCTGAAAAAGATAATCAAACAAAAAAAAAACTCTTTGCAATGTCTTGCTGAAAAGATCAAACCAGGATTCTCTTACAAGTCTAATAATTAAGTGACTGACAGACTGGTATGTTAAGTTACAAAATTTTTTTCTTCTTCTTTGGACTTCAACTGTAGGTCAATGTTCATCCAGTTCAATTCAAACCTGTTAGTCCAGAAACTGACCAAAAAAAATGGCCATGTTCTACAAGCTGGATGGTCCGTTTGTTAAAATGACGCAAGGGAAAAAAAAGAATTTCAGTTTGTAGAACATGTTTTTCCGAAATCTTGTTTTTGCTGGCCTAAACTAGGGCCTCTAGAATGAAATCTTACCTCCTCCACACCTCCCTCCCCCATGTAGAATGTGCACACTTTTCAATATACATACTTTAAAATATATAAATATTGGAATAGTCCAATGAATCGAACGCTTAATAAATCGCTAGAAAAATTGTTTAGGGCACACAGCAAGGAAATTTTTCAAATAACACCCCCAGTCCTTTCACACCACAAGCTTTAACAAACAATCTCCCCCCTCCCCCAAACACTACACCCACACACAAAGTGGACCCCAAGTCGGACATCTAATTCAGAATATTACAATTTAAAGAAACATTTCATACAACTTCATGCTTTTAAAAAAAATTAGCATAAAGAAGAACAGCATGCAAACACATATACATATACAAATATACAAATATATATATACATACACAAATATACATATACAAATATACATACACAAATATACACACACATATACATGCACACACATATACATAATTTCATATATGTAGGAATAGACTACTTGCGTTCTAATTTTCCAAGCCACATCAAAGTGCCCCCACTTCTTCCCCCCCCCCCCCCCCCAGGCTACCATACCAACACACACTGACATAAATAAAGGTTCCCCCTTCCCTGTTCGTTGGTGTCGACAGCACCATTCATTAGCACAGATGGCCGGTGCTAATTGCCTTTAATCATTCCAGCTTCAGACAAGCACCGGTGGTGGTGCCAGGGCGTGGGGGGGGGGGTTGTGGGTGGTGGTGTGGCACAACAAAGAATGTCATTAGTTGCTTCAACAAACAACAAACAATATACGGACTATCAAGTGCCCATAACTGTACTCTTCAGTTATCTACCTTCCGTGTACAGTACATAAAAGCCCTGCTCATGTAGTTCTCTGTAGTTTTATCAGTGACGATAGACTTTTTAAGTCCGAGTAGTTTAAAAAATTTGTTAAAGTCGGTAAAAGGCCTTGCTCCCGGGGAGAGTCTTGACCGATGTTTTTTTTTTTGGGGGTGTGGTGGTGGGGTGGATAAATGTGTCAAGCTTCTGAAATCTTTAACATAATAAAACGAAGATAAAGGACCCCGGGGATGGAGGGGAGGGGGGGGTGAAGGATCCGAACTGGAGTAATTTAAATTGATTATATCCCGACGATTTGCCTCCGTACCAATAGGCAGTCATTTGTCAAGACAAGGGACAGAAAACTTGCGTAGATAGCGTCCCTTGCCAAGAGAACTCATTTATCATTTCATAGATTGTCCACCCCTACCATCTCCCCCCTTCCCCCCCCATCCCGACTATTTTTGTTGGAAAGTGGGTAACGCCGCGCGCTTCAGGTGAGTGTGATAGGGGTCGGCGGGAAGTATTTGTACAATCTGACATGACACTATCACAGTACCATGTATCACAGTACCATGTATCACAATTATTCTACCGCTGACCTAGAAACACGAATGCCAGGCATGTTACACACAATGTGACAATTACGCCAGGGATGGGGGGGGGGGGAAGACTATAAATTTTTTTGACTTTCAGTCCTTAACGTTTCATTTTGCCAAATTTACCGATTGTGTCTCGATGTATCATCACGGCGTTTGTTGCTACGATTATAAATAAGACTCGTTATTTCCATTTGTCATGTTTTTTTTGTAGCTCATCTAACCCTTACTTCCGTAAAAAAAAGTGAGCATCTCGATTTATCTCGACAAAACTGTATCAGAAAACTTTACAATTCGATCAATATTAGCCGACATCCCCCCCCTCCCCCCGGACACGACAATTGATAAAAATTTTAAATGATTGTTAGTGATGGGCACGTTTTATTTTGTTATTATCTGTACAAAAATGCAAACAAGTATTGCGTGTCATTCAAATTACATAATTTAACTCGCTTATCAACGTTAAAATTAACCGAACCAGTTATCACATGCACTATTGCTGTAATGAACCTGTATACATGATTACAATAATAATAACAATACAGTCTAAACTATTTGTTTGTGTTACGAAGACGTCACCAACAATGGCGGACATACCGCCCCCCCCCGCCCCTAAAAGTCTACCTAGCATCGTCCAAACTATATCAAGCAACTGGACGCTGGACAAGACTGACCCTACCTGGTTCCCGCACTGGCCGCACTGAATATGTACGATCTCCCTCATACTTTAGCCGTTCAGCAGCGGCGGAGATATCTTTTTTTTTTCGGGAACGACAACCCTTCTTGTTGTTGTGATCTGCCGTATCCAGGGGTGTACCGTATCCAAGGTTGTCAACCCTACGTCATGGCGTTCAAGACATTTTGGCCCCAAGTTGAAACTAATGAGACGCCGCTCTGTCGGGTATTTCCGATATGCCGGTAGAAAGAAGAAAGTAAGCGTATATTGTAAAAAAAAAAGGAAATTGAAAAAAAAAATAATAATAATAACCGGAGACACACTGAAAACAAAATATTTGGTTGAAATTTCACTGCAGAGATAACAAATTAAAAATAATAATTTCAAGCGAGAGAGAAGTAAATAAAACACTTTTCATTTTTTTTTAATTAATTAGATCGTGTTTATTACAGATGCTAAAGTAATTAAAAATAAAATATGAGTAGAAATGAACACAAAAATGGGGAAAATTCATTTAAATAGTTTTATTTTTTTTAAAACCCTTAACCGATGTGGCCGTTTTGAGGGAAGGAATGGACACATCAACAGACATTTATCTGTTGTGCTTTCATACAGCCTTTCTGTGGGCTTAAAGACTTGGTGGCGCCTATCTGTGGGCTTAAAGACTTGGTGGCGCCTATCTGTGGGCTTAAAGACTTGGTGGCGCCTTTCTGTGGGCTTAAAGACTTGGTGGCGCCTTTCTGTGGGCTTAAAGACTTGGTGGCGCCTATCTGTGGGCTTAAAGACTTGGTGGCGCCTATCTGTGGGCTTAAAGACTTGGTGGCGCCTTTCTGTGGGCTTAAAGACTTGGTGGCGCCTTTCTGTGGGCTTAAAGACTTGATGGCGCCTATCTGTGGGCTTAAAGACTTGATGGCGCCTATCTGTGGGCTTAAAGACTTGGTGGCGCCTATCTGTGGGCTTAAAGACTTGATGGCGCCTATCTGTGGGCTTAAAGACTTGATGGCGCCCATCTTCTCTTCAAGTCAGCGGGTGAATATATTTGGCTTCGCCACGTGAAGTCAAGTTCACTATGGACTTCACTATTCACTTATATTGACATAGTACGTAAGAAAGTGTTTTTTTTTCCCTGTTAATTACATCCATTTTTTGTGAGACGGATGGCCGAGTGGTGTAGATGGGTTCGATCCTCGGTGAGAACCATGAAATGTTTCCAGGTGCTATTTGGTACAAAGTCGTCCCACAAGTCCATCCAGCTTTAACATGGGTACATGACTTAAGTTGGGGAAGTAAAGGCGGCTGGGCGTTGTGCTAACCACACAATCCCTTCATATGCCGAGGTTATGAAAACAGATGAATTCTACTCTACATCTGCCCCGATGGCCCAGTAGGGCTAAGGGAACTTTACTTTTATTACATTCATTTTAAAACGGAAAGTATACTTTAAAACAAAACAAAAAAGAAGCTTGATATCAGTAAATGAAAAAGTGGGAATGAATCGGAGATCAAAACAAAACTTTAACAAATTTTCATTAAGAAAGTTTGTTTTTTTTAAGTATATGAATATTTTTAAACTCGGAAATCATATTTTGTTTTAAATATGCAAATACAAAAAAAAAATAAAAAAAATAAAAAAATGAGATAAAACTCATGAATGAATCCAACAACCCGTAGTTCACATGCTGATTTTTAACGCAATAAATTTTTCCTGTCAGTACATAAAACCTTCACAGTGGCGTCGGGCTGTCTCTAGCACCGGCCATTAGATTGCCGTAAATTAACGTACTATTTCTTAAAACATTAAAAAAGATAAAATATATTACACGACTTCACCTAACTACGTATCTCCCAAATTACGCAAAGACATTTACACCTTTGTTCAGATGGATGGTAAAATAAAAATTACGGACCTTTTTTGTCACTGACGTTAGCGTGTAATACAACCATAGTTGTATACGTCTTTACCTTGAAAGCAGGTTTTTCTTAGCAAAAAATAATGTGTAAATTATAAATGAAGAGTAAATTTATAGGCTACGGTACGCTTTATATCTTGGTAATACAACCTGCCACAGAAAATGCAGCTGGTGGGTCTGAATGAATGATTTAGTTTAACTGAAGTGATGGGAGAAATACTATGACCAGGTAAACATTTACTACATTAATAGTTTAATTCTTATACATCGCTTAGAGATTTCGGGGCCCAGGGGGGCTTGGCCTCTTTGAGGGCCCCTGCAGACATTTGACACCATGACATGAGATGATGACTTAATATTTAATGCTAAAATAATTTTTGCCCCCTCCCCTTAAGCTGGGGCCCGTGGTAAGAATTTGAATTTGGACCCCCCCGACCTTCACTAGGTACGCCTCTGTGGGGCGGTCCTATATCAGATGGATCAAGTGGTAACATACAGTAACGTAAATTAAAGGTAAACGTTATAATATAAAAGGCTTGTGCTTAGCTTCACTCTGAAACGAGTGGCGTGCCGAGGGTCGAAATTAATGGTCCCGTGGGCCTTATTTGGTCCGGTGGGCCGTATTTGGTCCGGTGGGCCGTATTTGGTCCGGTGGGCCGTATTTGGTCCGGTGGGCCGCAGATTGCCCACGGCTGAGCTAGCCTATGTTTTAAGAAAAAATATTTGCGTGAGACTGTTATAAAATCTAACAGTGAACTCTACTGAGCCCTTATTAAATCCAGAGACAACAAGCAGACGTGGTAAGTATACTTTAAAAAAAAAATATGTTGACAATGACTGCAGAAGTTTTTGTCAATAGACAAATCGATCTAGGACTGTTATATTCATTTTGGTTTCAATAAAGAAATCAATCAACGCCCAACAAGCAAAAAGTAGAGATAGTGTCAACCAATATACAACATTCCACTGGGAATCTAAAAATGCCGTCTCAATATACAACATTCCACTGGTACTCTAAAAATGCCGTCCCAATATACAACCTTCCACTGGTACTCTAAAAATGCCGTCTCAATATACAACCTTCCAATGGTACTCTAAAAATGCCGTCCCAATATACAACCTTCCACTGGTACTCTAAAAATGCCGTCTCAATATACAACATTCCATTGACAGGGAAAAAAACAACAACTTAAGGACGACACATGAGATCACGCCATGTCTTCTTGCAAAGTGCCTACTGTACTGCACGGACCCATCAGACTACATAGTCACTCCTTTGCATTTGACCCATTCAGGCAGATATAACTTGCCGACTGATCTTTATTGGTTCATTTCACGTTTCAACTTCTTAAACACAAAAAAGTTAATCTATTCATTAAGTCTTTAACCTACTACCAACCAACCAACCAACCAACCAACAAATGGTGCGTCTAATTCTATTCGCCCAACTCAGCTCATTTCTTACTTACATGTCTCCATTACCTGGCCAACGAACTACTTTATCATCTTACACCCCCCTACCAGAGGTGTGCGGATCTTGAAATTTAGCGTCCGCGTACGTCCGCGGATTTCTATCAATGATCCGCGTCCGCGTCCGCAGAATCTTACAACATTGGTCTGCGGACCAGTCCGCGCGTCCGCATAGCTGAAATTTAGCTGTTTAAATGACTTGAATTTTTTTTTATGGTAACGCTAAAGAAGATCCGCGTCAGTCCGCGAGTCCGCAACTTAACCACATAATGCGTCCGCTGTCCGCTCATCTCTGCCCCCTACCCCCCCCTCACCTAACCCAACTTAAACAATTTATAATAGTACCAGTACCTCCCTGACGCTAACCCAGATTTCAAGGAGGGGGAGGGGCGGGGGAGGGGGGTGTCTCGCCAGGCGGCATCTCGGGATCCTAGGGACACCAGCTCACGCCTGGCGCCAGTTCGAATCTACCCGTCT